>CM022302.1:77991074-78345788 GCA_011799875.1 Thinopyrum elongatum | reverse complement strand
TTATTAGAAATTGAAAAGACAAATTTAATGCTGCTAGACTACTGTTTAAATGTCCAGGGGCATTTTGGTAATTTATATGAAGTTGGTTTCAATTTTATAGATGCCTTGGGATTATTTGCAACCATATGTACATTTTAGTTTTCAATTTGAACAACTTTTATTTTTCACTTTAATTTGAATTCTCAATTTGATTTGATATTTGATAATGGGCTATGATCCAACCGATGATCAGGCTCTGTTAATCATGGTGACTTGGCATGATCAGAGGGTGATCATTGGGGTGTAGAGCTGGGGATGTTACATGCCACACTGAGAAAACATGAACTGTATGTGAAGATGTCAAAATGCACCTTTGCAACAAATCAAGTGAATTATCTAGGGCATGTGATCTCTGATCAAGGAGTGTCCACTGATCCAGGCAAAATAAAGGATGTAATGGATTGGCCAGAACCTGATAATGCAACTAAATTAAGAGGTTTCCTGGGTTTAACAGGATACTACAGAAGATTTGTTAAGGATTATGGAAGAATTTGTAGACCTCTGCATGATATGCTCAGAAAAGATGCTTTCCAGTGGGAGTCTGCCCAGAGACAAGCTTTTCACACATTAAAGCAAGCAATGACCAGCTGCCCGGTGTTAGCACTCCCAGACTTCTCTGTTCCTTTCACTATCGAAGCTGATGCTTGTGCAACAGGAATTGGAGCTGTTCTCATGCAACAAGGGAAACCACTGGCTTATCTCAGCAAGAGTTTAGGGCCAAAGTCTGCAGCTCAATCCATTTATGAAAAAGAAGCAATGGCAATATTAGAAGCACTCAAAAAGTGGAGACACTATGTGTGGGGGAACAAGCTGATCATAAAACAGATCATAACCTAACCTTTGCCTTTTGCCTCCAAACTTATTGTGGCAGTGCCCTAAATTGCAAAGATTATTTTGGACCAAGCTCAACATTTTCCCAAGATGATTTGGTTGTCCCAATTAATTTTTTCTCTCTGCCTAATAAACAAAATAGAAAAGACAGAAAAACAGAAGGGAAAGAGGGGCCAGAAGCGTACTGGGCCTTACCTGGCGCCGGCCCAGCCCAACCTCCACCCAATTTCTCGTGTCATCTTTCCAATGGCCGCGCGCCTCTCCGCCGGTCGGCTGCTCGCCACCCGCGATGGGGGCAGTCTGGGCGAGGGGATAAGGGCGCTCGATGGAACAACCCACTGCCCCTGTGCTCACTCTCTCCACTCTCCGTCGCTCTCTCTCTCCTTGTCGCTGCGCCCGCTCACCCCCTACTCCCTTTCCACCTTGCCAGTACGCAGCCACCGCCGCGCCATCGTCGTGCTTGCGGCCACCGGGCACCTTGAGCCCCTCCCTGTAGTCCGGGAGGCCCGCCGTAGACTGCTGCTTCAACCTCACCGCTGGATCGAGGCCAAGGGGCTGCAGCGACGACGGCCACATCTTCTTCTTCTACTCCGGCCGCCGCACGTCTTCGCCGACGATCTACGCCACCTCGCCCTCTTCTGCTTCCCCGAGTCAACTGCGAGCTCCCCTGTGAGAACCCGGTCCTCCTCAACTCCCCCTCACTCCTCGCCGCGTTCGGTAGCTCAGTTGCCGCCGAGGCCGAGCTCCGGCCGCCGCTCACCACCGTTGTCGTTGCCGTTTTAGCCCACCAACGCTCGAGCCGCTTGGACCATCGGATGCGCGCCGCTGCGCTCGTCCGATCCCTGCCCTCCGCCGCTCGAATGGCCACCGGAGACGCCGCCGGCGATCGTCCGTCGCGCGCTGTAGTCGCTGGCGTTGAACGGCCTACGTGGCGTCATTAGTTGACTTAATTAACCTCTAACTAAACGTAATGAGTCACTGTCGTTCGGGCCCCACCGAAATAACGGTTCGGTTTAGTCCAGACACTGGTTTGTGGGGCCCCCGCTAATTAATTCCGGTTAGTAATAATTAAAATTGTTTAGTCACTCACTGTCACTGACGCATGGGTCCCACTGGACCCGCTGACCAGTCAAACCAGCTGACTGGACGAGTCCAGTCACTGGCAGGTGGGTCCAATGGGCCCTTTGACCAGTCAAAATGCCCACTATTGCCTGAAAACCCCAATGTATGAGCTTGTACTGCCACACTAGTGCTTGCTGAAGTTAATCTGAAATTTTGTTGTGCTGGTCTCTCTTGTTGTGAGTCAGTATGTATCTTGGTGCTTTCAGTGAACACACTAGCTGAAGGTAACACTGCTGTTACTCCTGGCACATTAGTGACAGGGATTTGTCCTTGCCCCATGAATTCCTGGTGAAGATTTCTGCTGACTGGTGGCTGAGTCACTCCTGTCTGATCCGAAACAGGTATCACAGGTGGAATACATGTACCTGATCCTGTGCACACCAGAGGAGGAGTACTGGGAGTAGCCACTTCCACTTTCTGACTGCCCATGGACATGTTTTGCAGTATCAGGTTCAGAGTTTTCTGAATCTCAGTGTTCATCTCTGTTAGTTTTGCTTCTACCCTTGGCATGGTCACCATCTCAGAACGTAGTTGTTGGACTTCAGCTCGCAATCCCTTCAGATCCGATAACTCCTCTCTGAATTCAGAAACTTCTCCAATCTGTCCACTGTGATCTGGACTTTAGCGCGCGTGTCTGCTGCCATCTTCAGATCGAGAGGGATGACATGAACACTCGGATTCAACTGCACTCACCTCGATCTGGGACTCAACTCCTGCGAGTTCGTGGATCGGCAGGAATTTTACAGCGAACCAACCTGCAGAACCCCGACAAAATCAACGCCTCCAATAGCGCACGGATCGTCGTCAGGAACAGGGATTTTACCACGAGGAGAGGGTCTCCACGCAACCTTTCCGGACTCGTCGATCTGCGCCCGAATGCTCGCCGCCACCTCGTTCGCCGCCACAGTCGTCACCACCGCCGCAGCAAACAGGGAGGGACGGGAGGGATTTTACGGGAGAACCCAACCCCTCGTCCTCCGCCGCTTGATCCGCCGCCCAGCGTCGCCGTTGCCGAGAAATCGACTGTCTTCTCATACCTTTGTAAGGATCGGAATACCAGAAAGTCTCCGATCTAATCGAATTTCATCAAGACAGAGTAATTCAGGGGAATTATCTGGTACAATTTGTGGATCGGGATCGAGGATACCCTGCCTTACAAGACGAACTAGGGTTTCTATCTAAGCTATGAAATGGGGAAATTACGACTTGCGCTGGCTCACGCGACTCTCGCTACATATACTCCTTCCAGCTCACGCTGTAACAATCTCGACAGTAAAATAACGGTTACAGCACAGTAACTGGTTTAAAACTACTGGTGGGCGGCGAGGATCCATCCGAGCCGTTGATTAACTCTGAACGCCATCTTGTCATCTCAGCCGTTGCTTGTCTGAATCCGCTGCTGGTGTCGATCTTCAGAACTTCCTTGGTTCAGGACCTGACATTCAATGGGGAAGTTACGTATGATATTGTTGTTTTAGAATGTTCCAGTTATTACTCAGTTACCTCCATCCACAATCCTTTTGTCTCTACTTGGAACAGGAATGTCATCTGTGAAGAACAATGACATGAGGAAATCCATGGGTGGTATCATCTATGTCAGCAACAAGGGCGCCATCAAAGTAGAGTGGCGAGCTGCATTTCCTCTGTAGCTAGTAGCAAAAACTGTATCAGAGAGTTCAGAATTGCCATTATTTGCTGATACTTACTACTCACGGAGATTCCCAGATTGACAGGATTCGATCTCAGGTCCGAGATCCGTAGAGATTTCAGGGGTATGAATGACACAATGTTCACTTGGTCCAGTTCTTCAGAGACTACACGGACAAGCAGCGCATATTCCTGTTGTGTGGCTGGGAAATATAAAGGCACCCAGATGCTCCAGGTTTCTTCAGTGTACATTACCAGTGATATGGCGACAATTGTTATTGCTTGCTGCAGCAATGGTACCAACCACCAGGGGACAGTCGGCCAGTCCAGCACCAAATGCTCTTGATAATTGTTTATTCTAACTGGAACCGTGCACAGTTGGATGTCTACAATGGTGTGATGTCAACCTTCTTGTACAAGTGACACACATCACATTATTTTCACTGAGTTAGAGCAAAAAATGTTGTTTTTGTTTGGTTGGATACTAACCGTGTGAGAGTATATTCTTGCATCTCTGTTTTCTCATGCTACATCATCATTAATACACAGTATGAACTGAGCAGGTTAGAAGTTAGAGCAATCTTTCTTTGGTCATGACATCTTGTAGATGTGTGTCTTACATCTATTCTATCTTAAACTTATTAATTGCTATAATGGTTGGTTTGTTACTGTGAACCATATTCTGCTAGTGGATGTGTGTCTTACATCTTATTCCTGATATTACTATGGATGGAAAGTGTTTTTTGTCATCAGGTGGATTTATATGTGACGAGATAATACACAGAACCCCATTTCTCATATGCACCACGATCAATAATGTTTCAAAGTTATTGCTGTATTGTCGATATTAGGCAGAGCTTTGTTGCATCGCATCACATTCCCTGCACTGTATGAGGAGAGTTGGTTGCATCTCCTTGTTCTGATCCTGTGTATTAGTTGTTGAGTGCTGATGGCATGCAGGCAAGTTGTCAGACTCCGGTTTCTCACCAGGATTCTCTAGAAGCCAAGGTGAATGAGACGAAATGTACAGTCAAGTTCCAGCTCAAGAAGGTCCTTTGCATGTGTAACCCGTTGAGGAGAAGCAGATCCAGGAAAACATCCAACTAAATGAGCGTCAGCTTGCTGGTTTCGTTGCTCAAGAAACAGGTTTTTTTTTTTTTTAGAAAAGGAGGATGACCCCCGGTCTCTGCATCTGGGCGATGCATGCGGCCACTTTATTAATTATTCTCACAAGACCTTACAAAGTCATACAACAGTAAGACTAAAGCCACCGTCTAAGCAACAACTGTCACTACACCTATCCAATTGATGAAGGGGCGCTGATAGCCTGGGCCTAATACCAAACAGACATCGCAGCCAAACCTAAACATCTAAGACCTGAGGTCCCCAACCAGGACGCCTGCCGGGTATGGGGACCTACCAGTCCGGCGCACTCCTCAACCAGGACGCCTGCCGGGTTATGAGGCCGCCGCAGCCACCTGCCACCAATCCATCTTCAGAGCTGTACTGTTGCATCTTACCGTGCCAGGTCTCTCGCCATCGACGCCACCACGACGCCAGATAGCGTCGTCTCCTGCGCGAGTCCATCTCGCACATCGAACTCCGAATCTGCACTGCCGCCACGCCGTCGAGATCCGTCGCCATCATTGTGGTAGGATGAAGCACCGCTCCACCAAAGATGCCGTCCGCTGGTCCCGCGAAGCCGAGTGCACCTCCAAGAATGCCGCCCCCAAGGGGGTAACGACACATGATTGCCGCCAACATCCGATCAGCTGATCTAGGGTTTCCCCGGAGGTATTGAGTGGAGTTGGGAGCTTCACCTCGATGATGCTTTCATGAAGGAAATGATGATAAGGGCATCGTCATCACCGGCTCCGGCTATCGACCGAAGACCAGGTTTTCACCCAGATCCGTCCCAAGAAATCACCCAACAACCTGTGCACCGTCTCGACCGCCTTCAAAGCCCCAGATCCAGCCGCCTAGATCCGGCGACCAACCGCAACAACAGTGCCACCGTGGGGTCCTGGCGCACCGGCCACTCCTGAGTGTGCCACCACTGGAGCCTAGGAGGAGGGCTCCCACCCCGCCTCGCCAAGCCGCGAGAGCCGCGCCGAGAATGATCCCGCGCACCGCGTCTCTGATCCGAACCATCCATAGCAGATTACCGTCACAGATCCGCCTTGGACAGGGACTGCACCACGCCATGCCGCCGGGGAAGCCTAGCTCACCAGTCCGCCACCGTTCAGGGCCGCCGCCCCGGGATCCAGACAGAACTCGCGCTGCCAGGCCATGTTCCGCCGCCGTCGACCGGCCAAGCTGCCGCCACAGCGACCTCCGCCGCGATGACCAAGCACGCCCACGAGCAGCCGGCACCACCGATCTTCCATGAAGCCCGCAACTCCGCCGCCCTCCTTCCCATCACCACGCCGCCACTGCGCCGTCGGCGGACTCAGATCGGCCGCGCCGCCGCGACGACTCAGATCGGGGAGGAGGGCCCCTGCGCCCCGGGTGACCCGCCTCACCCAAAGGAACGTGGGAGGGAAGGGGGCCTCCGCCACCGCCGTCAGCCGCCCGGGGCTTTGCCCGGCGACCTCCTCCAACGATGGCGGAGGGGAGGGGAGGAAGGGGTTGGGAGCCCGACGGCGGTGGGGGTAGGGTTCCGCCCGAGCCGCCCTAGCGGGGGGCGGCGCGGGGGACGGGGAGAGGCGAGTTTAGGTAGTAGAAACAGGTTGAGTCCTGTCCAACCTTTATTTCTTGAGTTAAGTTTCACCTGCATCAATTAAAATGAGCAAACGAACACATAGTTAGGCTGGAATTAACAGAATAAGATACTGGTTGTTACTTACGTTTTGCAGGTGAGGCACCTGCCTGTACATCAAGAGCACCATATTGAAGAAATTTTGGTACTCATCTTTGCACGTACTACATCGGTATGTTTTACTTCATATTTTAGCGAGAATCGTTGTAATTTTAGATCATTATCTGTTACATAGTCTGAAAAGCATCCAAGGTATGCAAACAAATAATGGTAAATCAAAGTGCAATCCAGGTTGGTGGTTGTTTGCTCAAGAACAAGATTCAATTTCGAAAGATGCAAACAGCAAGAGTATAAAGCACAACATGCATGTAAATTACTTGCCATCAATGATCCATGAGATATTTTTGCCGCAACGAACAATCGAACATATAATAATACATAGACGATCTCTATCATTTCGTTGGTAATAGATAAATAAATAATACCTGAGTACGTACAAAACCATGATTAATTATAGATTTCATAAGTGTCTTTAATTTGCTCATCGTGATCTCAAGATTTGTGCAAACTTGAGATTGCAAGTAGGCCGTTTTAGTGCTGAAGCTGAATGAAAACGGAGGGTTCAGAATCCCAGGTGTCGTCTTTCCCTGCAAGCATGGTAAGCTGGTACCAAAGATTCTGCAGGTGCAATGGAAGCTTCAGAAAAGGAATGCACAAAGAGCATGAGAGGACCTGCAGTTTCTCCAGTGTCTTCTTTGGAAATGCCTTGGGATCACTTGGCTAGTTTCAGGTAAGGAATGCACTGCCAAGCAACAACCTAGAGTTCTGTTATTTCTGTTTCTATGTGCCGTAAATAGTCTATTCACCATCACCCCAAGGAAACAATAGACCACAAATTCTTCTACCATCAAGACCATTCCACTTTAGCAAACACCACATCTGTATGTGGGTATATAACTTGTTCAGATTATGTACATGCATGATTCGGGCAGTTGACCAAAAAAGATTCAGAAAAAAGATGGAGAACATACAGCTTGAAAAATGATTGAGGGAAATGATTCAAGAATGCTCAACTAGTGTGTGTAACCACCAACTAAAATGGGTTTGAATCAGTTCATTTATGGCTAGGGACACAGAAAAAAAATCCTCCCTAGCTTGAATTCGGAAGTATTTTCCTTCTTTATCAATAGAAAGCATAGTTTCTCCTACATGTTTCTTCATTTCCACTATAAAATGGGCAGAGTCAACACAACCCTCTATGAACCAATGTTCCAAATATAGGCCCACATTTAAGTTAACTGCAGCTCGGCACTTGAACAAATCGAAATCTCCCTCTTCGGCCAATTAACTTTGCCAACCGATTAATCGGCGGTCAGAAGGAATTATCGGGTGTGCTGATTACCTCCTGGAGGAGGCATAGCTTATTTTGGCCCAAAAGTAGCCCGTTTCCCTTCTCCCGGTCGCCCCCGTGTTTGAAGCTTGGGGCTCCTGCTCCTTCACCCCGAGGAATAGCCTTCGCCGCTCCGAACAGTCGCTAGCGATGTCAGCTAGCCCATGCCTCCCCTCTTCCGCAGTTCTGCTGGCCTCCTTCCTCTAAGATCACGGAGCAGCCAATGCCCCTGCCCCTGAGCTTGCCGTCTCCTCCCTGACCAGCCACTTGTGATGTCAGCCAGCTCGCGTCTCCCCTACTCCAGGATCCAGGAGGAGCAGCCTGTGCCCCCACCCCCAAGCTTGGCGACGCGACGTCGTTGTCCTCCAGCCAGCTTCCCCAAGCTTTCTGCTTCTTCCTGCTCCATCTTCTGCTCCTCTACCTACCAATAAATGGGTTACTGATAAATTCTGTTAATAGGCTGATTCGCCAATTAATTTCTACTCAGCATCCGACCAAGCAGCTACCAGTTACTGATATCCTAAACATTGCTATGAACACATGGTTGGTCCCTCCTCCTTTTTCCGGGCTTGGGACCGGCTACCCAATTGTAAGTGTTACCTTAAAATGGCATAGGCGGAGTTCCACCCCCCATCCCCAACCCAAACAAACACACAAGAGAGAAAATAAATTATTTGTTTGAAAACTAACTCCACCAGTCCTGCCCTCATTACCCAAAATAGAGAGCAAATAAAGGTAAACACACACTTTTTCTTTACTTACCAGAGAACTAAGAAAGGGCAATACGTTTTAGCAACACTTTTTTTCCCTATATCCTTTTTTGGGTTTATAAACGACTTACACGTTAATTCAAGGAACGAACCACTAATGCTACAAAGCAAGGATATAACCATTTTTTAAAATTTTCTTCTGTAATGCTAAAAGCAAATAGCCAATTTTTTTGCCTTGATGGACGAATGAAGCCTGACAATTCTTCGTTTCAATCGGCAAGAAGATTGTAGAAGGCATCAAGAGTACGATTGGCCTGTAAAGAGCGTGCAGCAAAAAAGTTATGACTAGTTTAGTAGATAGCTAGGCAAGACATACATCGATGTGTGTAACCATAAATACTTTTAGATAGATATTTGCCAACTGGTGAAAAATAGGTCTTAAATTGATGTAATAGTGAACTTTGGGGATTGCAAAGATATAGAGAATATATTGAAAACAACTCGAAAGCAATAGTTAAGTTGTGTTATAATGAGGATACATTAATGAAAGGCCGACATTTTCGTAATGTATAAACATACTGGAATGTCGTCAAGGAACAGTAGATGAACTTACCTGCCAGTCGCGATTATCATCAATGAAGTTTGGATGATCTTCTAAGGTTTGTTTCACCTGATCTGGTAGCCTGACACCATCATTGAACACTATTTCCTTCAACTTGGGAAGGTTGTTGATTCCCGAGAGAGACTCTATCCCGTCGACAAGCCAGACAATCTTTTCGATCTTAGGAGCTTCTCCAGGTCCGAAGTCGATGTCGGTGATTTCGAAGTTGATGTCAGTGATGCCGCCCCCCTCAACAACAAGATACTTGAGATTTTTGAACCCATTGGTCTGGATTATAAGCATGCTCCCGGTGTGTAAAGTAACATGGCGGAGCCTGAGGCCACGTAGGTTGTGTAAATCTGCGAGGGATTCCATATCACGCTGGCCCAACAAGGTGTTGTCAAGAGTTACCTTGGCAAGCTTTTCGCAGCCTGTAGCAAACAATTGGAGAAGACCCCCATGCATTGTGACTCCACTGATGCTCAGGCTTTCAAGAAGCTTGGGTGTGTTTTTACAGTGGGCACTGATAGCATTGGCTGCAGGGATGTCACAAGGAGTAGCAGCCTTGCTGGCAGTGATAGGCAGAGGCTTGATCTCGATGGACAGAGACTGAAGGCACTCATTCAGATCGCTGATCCCTTGGAGTAAGTTCTCAAGTTGAGCTTTCCAGTCATAAATGACCACACCAAGCACCCTCAGCTGCCATAGCTGGCCAATCTCTCTCAGCTCAGTAGCATGATGTTTCGAAGCCTGTACATGGGATAGCACTTCCAGATCTGTCATTTTCCTGACCTTGTGAGGCATCTTCTGGACAGTGCAAACTGTGCTAGTATCACCACCACCACCACCAGTGTCGGTGCCTATACTTTGACCAGCCAGTAGACGCTTCAGCTTCAGTAGCATGAGGTGTTTTATGGCGGAGGCATTCATAGGAGTGTGCCGGATGTCCAACACCTCCAGCTGTTGGAGCCTGTTGATCTCCTGAGGCAGCTGAGTGACATCTGTGTTCCTTAGGCTCAGATACTTGAGAAGTATTAACGAGGTGCACACGTTCCTGAGCCAGTGTTGGTTATCTCTCAGGGATGAACAGCCTTCCAGATCCAGGACCTTGACGAGATTTAACTGAGATGATGCACGTGATGGTTGCTTCAAAAAGTCGAGGATGCTATCCGAGGGACGGAGCCTGATGTTGCTGAGAATGGAGAAGTGGCGAGCCAGGTTCCGAGACAGGCGTGTGTCCAGAATGTGTTCTTTCCTGGCCATCTTGGTGATGAAATTGTACACTTGTTCATGCACTGTAATGCTCTTGACCTTCCCTGCAACACCAATGCCATGAGGACAGACAAGCCATAAGTCGGCAAGTACCTCAAAACAATGCTCGGCCTGACTTACTGAACTAGGCCAGTCTTGTCTAGTTATCAGTCCTTCCGCAACCCACCGTCCGATTAACCTTCTACGGTTTATCTTCTCGTCTTTATGGAAGATGGCTAGATACAGCAAGCAGGTCTTGTATTCCCTAGGAAGATCATCGTAGGAGAACTTGATCATCTTGTAGCCATTAGTCTCCATGGATCCTCCAAACACGAGGCTATTGCTCAACTTATCCAGTTCCTCTCTGCTCCTCATTGGATTGGCAAAGAGAGCATGGATGAACATCTTTATGCAGAATGGATCCACCGACATCTCCACCCTACATTTCTCCAAGATCTCATGGAAAATTTCGGCGTTGTACCTCTCGTCATCATTGACTCGCCGATTTGTAAGTTGGAGCGCTGTACTGCGGTAATATTCAATGGAAGAGTATACGATTGGTTCTGTCCCATAGCAAAACTCGTTGGCCCTCTGCATGTATTTTGTGGTAACTACCACTTTTATTGAACTGCAACTCAAATCTTGCAAGGCCTTTGCGGTTTCGTCCCATTTGTAGCCAGAGGCATTGTGGAGAACGACCAGTGTCCTTGTACCCCGCAGGTGTTCTCTAACCCTCCCCACGGTTTCTTGAATCAACAGATGCTCTTTGATCCTCCTCAGGACTTGTTCAATCCTCTCCCTGCAGTCCTGCTGTGACGGCTGGTCTTTGCCTGATTCTTCCACTGATTTATCTTGCTGATGAAGCGACACTGGCAGCAGCTCTGGCGTGATCTGCACTTGAATCTTCAACGTGATGTCTTTGATATTCTTCACGATGTGATCCTCGTCCGGTTTAGTTGTGGCTGCCTTCCCCGGTGTGGTGGCCTGCTTGGGAAGTAGCCTCTGCAGGATGGCTATGAATTGGGGATGCTCGACGCTAATCCTGCAGGAGCTGGCCTTTTCACCTGCTGCTTCGACCAGCAGATACTTCCTCATCTTCTCTACTGTCTCGTTGAGGATCTTTTCCTGGGTTTGATTTTGATCCTCACCGGCGTTGGTGTCCTGGAGCAGCACCTGCAAGATGCTGTGGAGTACTTCCAAGGGTTCAACCGGGCAACCTTTATTATCAGCTTTCTCCAGGTGCTCTTCGATCTTCTCCTTGATCTTCCCAATCAACGCGTTGATTTCTTCCTCACCAAATTCTTGGACCGATTCATCTGCCTCCCCTTTCAGCTGCTGCAGGATGTCATCAAGAAAATCCCAGGGTTCTTTTCTTTTGACAAATGAATCCAATGTTTTTTGCAGGAAAGACCAGTCACATAAAATGAATGTGTGGTCGAACTTTTCCTTGACGGAATCATGAGCCAACGCTTCATTCAGAATTTGGCTTCCATCCTCTTCATCCGGTGCTGCAATGGCGATGGCTTGGAATTGACCATGCTCTTGTTGGTGTTCGAGCCAGTGAATTAGCTTTTCGGTGCACTTGTAAAAAATGCGAGGCTCGGAAAAGGCTAGCTCCCTTCGGGGATCATCGCTTATCGCCGCGTAGTAGTCTTGTTCCAAGTCATGATCTCCTTCAGCTGCTACTCCCACAGCAGCTTGAAACGACGACGACGATGCCTCCATCAGCAGCTTGTCGGACTCTGCCTTCGCCGGGACCTCGACGCCATACCTGAGCCGCCGCTCGCCAACGTCGCGCGCCCGGGCCTTGAGGTCGCGCAGCTGTGTGGCTGCTAGGTGCTGAGCGAGCGTCTTCTTCACGAACCAAGGCACCCACCACACGTAACCCAGCAGGATTCCTCTGGCGCGGTAGACCGCTGGATCACCACGCCTTAGGTAGATGTCGATGCAGTTGCTGCAGTCGTGAGCGAGGTCGCGGACCTGCTTCATCCACGTGCGGACCTGCTCGCCATGCTCCCCGCTGCGGGGCGTCTTCCCAGCAAGGTGCAGGAGGAAGCTGTTCATGCTCTCCATCTCCTCCTTGATGAACTGCACATCGCCACGGACGCTGCCCAGCAGCTTAGCCTCGTCGCGGATGACGCCCAACAGCGAGCGGACGGCGCCCCCAGCGAGCTCAGCCATCGCTGGCACTCGATGGTCTCCACCGGTGTGGCGGTGACTAGGCGCTGGTTTAGTTTAGCATGCTATAATGCGCGTGCGTGTATTGGGATTGTGGGTACCGTACCTGGCTCGGGCAGGATGCAGTCGATGAGACAATAGGATTTTTATGATGCCGTGGACAAATAATGGATTACATGTCTATATCAATCTTTTTTTTATTCTAGATTACAAGGACCCACGCTCACACTACTACACACATGCACACACGCGTGCGCGTTCTACTGAAACACATTCAAGATCTAGAGCGGTGGTCTCTCAGATAAATATACCTCACTGACCGCCGGATTGATGCAGTAATTAAATGGATAAGGCAAGCTTGCTGGAATGTTAAGTACTTAGGTGAGAGGAACCACATCACAAAAAATGTTATGAGATCGTCGATGTATAGTTAAATACTACTCTCTCCATCTCATAATACATTGCAATCCAAAGTTTGTTATAAATCAAAATTTTGAAGTTTGATCAAATTTATAAAAAATAGTATCGATATCTATCATACCAAATTAGTACCATCTATCTTCTATACTATTGAACGGTGGTGATTTGCCACTCTAAAACTAAGATGTATCAATGGTAGAGGTTAGGCAAGGGCACAGATCTATACTATTAATTGCACATGCAAGCTGAGAACCAAGGATTGATTTTCTGCATGCAAGCTTTGCTGAGATGCACAAGGATTTATTTCTGGCCACAACAAGCACATACAAGCTGAGAAGCACACAGACACTCATCCATAGCCCAGTGTGGACTCTCTAATTGTTGGACTATATAAGCACAGGGTAGCGCACACATGAGAGAAGCATACAAGCCTGGATGCCCAGCGAATCCAAGTCACAATAAAACATGCCATGACACCACACGAGTACAGCAGATCAAAGGCACAACAACACATCAACATATCCATATGCACTGACAATGCTCGGTCGCACTGGGAGATCGAAGGCACGACCGGGCAGCAGGACGCCCAGCGTAACCAAGGGCAGAAGGAACGTCATCAACTTTGGGTAATAACTGCAATCTTCATGTGTGTTTAGATATTTCCAACATGTCTCAACTTCCTTATGAATAACCTGTTTTCAGGTGCGTTGATGATTAGAGAGATCACTTATTTCTAATTAAATTTCATAGGTGCATTATAAATAAACAACTCTTTTTAAAATCGTTTTGAAGACAACAACTCTCTATGGCGTACAGGAAGTTGAGTGAGCTAATCACAAGAGGACAAACACGGAACATTAAAGCAGGGTGATGAGAATATGGGATTCAATCAACCCTTCGGCTGATGAACTTATAAGCATCGATATGATCTCGATGGATAGACATGTATTTCTTTAAATATGTAACAGCAGAGTTTTTCTACTGTTTAAACTACTACTAAGAATTTCTTTCATTCTGTTTTGGAGGGTGATCAATTCATGCTATTACATGGAAGAATCTGATTGACACTTATGCATCAAAAATCAATGAGAGTTCTATGGATGTTTTTAGCAATATTTCAGTTTTAGATTTTACAAAAGATCACCCAATTAGCAATGAAACTAAAATTATTTTTGCATACAATACAATGGTAAAGGAGCACATTTGCTGAGTCGCATGGGAGATGATACAAATGATCTTAACAATACACTACTAAAAGAAAATTTTGAAATATGTCTAAAATACGAGTAATTTTGATGCAATGAAAAAAAATTGAACTCAAACTTCAAAGACCAATTCAAGTCAAATAATTTTAATGATTTCTAAAACATTTAATTTATATATTATCAAATGATAGTGTTAAATGTCTAAATTCAAGCAAGTCTGACAGCAAAATGTATATCATCAATAAAAAGCCTAGCCACGCAAATGTGTGGCCGTCCTGCTAGTTAGATCTATCATACAATATACTTTCATAGTATACTTATTTAGTACTATGGATATTGATATTTTTTCTATAAACTTAGTCAAAGTAAAAAATTGACTTAAAATGCAAAACATTTTGGGACAAGACTAGTATGGGTGGAAGAATCGCTGGGTACGTGGATGCTCGCAATTTTTCGAAGTAGGTGCAGCTCTCTAAGTTTGGGGAGGAGGGTGCCCATTGCTCCCCTCGCTAACTCCATGATCTCTCAGTTGGTATCTTTTTTTTTTGCCAGCAAAAAAGCCTCCCTTCTTTGGCTAATACTATAACTAGTTAGACACGGTCAAAATTACTATGATTAAACCCAGCAATGAACATACATTCAAATGGTTAGTGATCGAGTCAAAGGAGACGGATGCTACTAGCTAGCAAGGGTGCATGGTTGATACCCCTATTATATCATCTCAAAATGAGTTATAGATTAAGCCAAAGTTGTGCATATCAGCACATGCAGGGTCTAGGGAATACTAGTTTCCTTCTCCCTCACACCAGACCAGAGTTCATTCCCTTGTGACGGGGACATGCGCAAGTTGCAACGGTATTAATTCTGTGCCACGCACATGTGCTTTATAAAGCGATATATCCTCCACCTTTTTTACTTTATTTAGCGCAGAATATATTATATCCTCCACTTACTTAAAGGATACTGATTCCAGTCTACCCACCGGTGGACAAAAGGCAACGCATTGGCTCATGGAGTGGTGATTACATTGGGCGTGTTTGGTTGCCCGCATGCAGGCCAACCAGGCCCGCGCGGGATGTGCGTGGCCTGTTTGGTTGGCTGGGCTGCATGCGATTCGTGGCCCGCACGAACCTTAAAGCAGGCCTGAGCCTGGCCCGGCGGAAACTGCCAAATCGGCAGTTTCTCACGAGCCTGGCTCGGCGCGGCCACGTGTGCGAGGAGGTTGCACGGCTCGGGCAGTGCGGGAGACGGAGGGGACGTCTCATAACTCCCCTCCCACTCTCCTGTCACCGCCCCGCACTGTTCCCACCGCTAGCACGCCTCACCGCCCCTCCCTCTCCCACTACTAGGGAAAACCTTATACACAGAGGTATAGCAGTAGCGCTGGTTAGAACTAAGCGCTACTGCTACTTAGTAGTAGCGCGCGTCAAAAAAGGGCGCTACAACTATAGTTGTAGCAGTAGCGCGTCTGCACAAAAAGCGCTACTACTATAATTCTCACACTGTTGCCGGTAGGCTAGGAATAGTAGTAGCAAGCCTGAGGAAAACACGCTATTGCTAAGTGCCTTGTAGCAGCGCGTTTCTGTTGTAGAGCGCTACTGCTAAGAAAAAGGAAATAAGTAGAAAAATAAATAAAAAAGTAAATGAAAATGAAATATATAGAAAAAGGAGAAATGAAAAAAAGAAAAACAAAAAAAAAATAGAGGAGAAAGGCATAGCAATAGCGCTTGTTCTCACAAAGCGCTATAGCTCCGTTAGCAGCAGCGCTTTTGGCGTACCCGCGCTATAGCTAAGTTCGTTAGATAAAAGGAAAAGAAAAAGGAAAATAAATAGCTACTTCCTGTAGCAGCAACGCGTTTTGGTGGAAAGCGCTATAGCTAACTTAGCTATAGCGCGTTTTTCGTACCAGCGCTACTGCTAGTTTGATTTAACCACGCTCAAAATTTTGCTAAGTCCTTTTCCCCCCTCTCCCCTTCTCCCCCCACTCGATCTGTCGCCGCCGTCGCCCGAGCCTGCCCTCGCCCTGCGCCCGAGCACACCCAATACGCCGGCCGTCGCCCGAGCCCGCCCTCGCCCTCACCGCCGCCGCCCGAGCCCGCCCTGGACCTCACCGCCGCCGCCCTGGACCTCACCGCCGCCGCCCGAGCCCTCCCTGGACCTTCGCCGCCCGAGTCCGCCCTCGCCGCAGACCGTAAGCCTCTCCCTCTCCTCTCCCCTGCCCTCCTCTCTCTCTCTCTGCTAGCTAGGGCAAATTTCATAGAGCGCTACTGTGATGATGTTCATATGAACTCTAGGTGTTCATATGAACCCTAGATTTGTTTAGGACAGTAGGAATTTTTTTAGCATTTAAGAAAATAATTTAGCAATTTTTTTTAGGAAATTAGCTAGGGAAATTTTTATGAAAATGCCTAAACAGTAATTCCATTTAGCTTTAAATTAATAGAGGGTATATAAATAATAGTAGCATTTAGCTTTAAATTAATAGAGGCTATAAACAAAAAACAGTAGCATTTAGCTATAAAAAAATATTTGGACTATGGACCTGAATCTGGTCCAAATTTCATTCAAATGAAATTTGAATTATTTGGACTATGGACCTGAATATTTTTGAAGAAATTGGGTGTAGGTACTAAGGTCTTGCTGTGAAAATTTTGGTGAGGTCAGAAGGGTTAGAGAAAATGGAGTTCCTTTGCAATTTCTAATGAGGTCAAGTATTGTTGGAATATTTTCTCTAAAACAATTTAGATGAAAAGAAAATAATGTGTGTGTGTGAGAGAGAGGAATAGCTAGAACAGAATTTGGGTTCTGTCCTAGGCAGAGAAGTGTTTAGTGAGGTCATTTTGCAAAGGTTTTTTGTTTTGAAAAGACCACTATTTTTCAAGGAAAAGAATTTAGGCAAGTTTTATTTTAAAGATGATCCCTTCCTAGACTTTTAGCTTTAGACAAAAAACAAAAGTATTTAGCTATAAATAAAAAACAGTAGCTATGGCATTTAGCTATAAACAAAAAACTGAATTGTTTTTTCTTTTTCAAAAACTTGGTTAAAGTAATTGTTGCTATGTAAACGAAAAACAAGATTGATGTTATATGATATATGTCATTGAGTTCATTTGCATATTCCATTATTGTTGATTATATCTTTTCATTGAAGTGGCCATGTTGTATGCAAATTCCTCAATAGTGTTTGCTCATGTTATATGCAACATTGAAGTGGTTCGATTGTGCCCAAGTGGCCTTTTGTTGTTTCCAGGGAATGAAGCCGAGTGGCCTATGTTTTGCCGGAATGTTGATTCATTTCCGTTCCGGCAAATTTCAGGTGCTCGATTTGTCCACTTTTAGCAAAGGTCATGCCAAAATTTTCCGTGAATTTCGGCATGACTTGTGCTACAAACTAGGACATATCGAGTGCCCGGGATTTGCCATACCGGGAAGGAATCAACGTTCCTGCAAAACATAGGCCTTTTTTTATGTCATTATTCATTTTATTAGGTCTAGAATTAATTGACTAGATTTAATCATAGGAAACATGGCTAGCAACGATGAAGGACAGGGTTCTGGTAATTGCAACGTCTACCTGGCGGCAGACGATTATTTGAACCTTCTCGACGAGCAACGGTTGTTGCAGGGCCCACCTGTCACATCCGGGACCGACATCGAGACCGGCGCTGAGACTGGCGTTGAGACCCAGACCGACACCGAGACCGGCACCGAGACTGGCGAAGCCGGTATAGAACCGAAACCGAAGAGGAGACGTCGACGCCCAAACCAGCTCATCACTACTAGACTGGTGGTCACGGAGGTGGACGACGGCAATTTTGAGCCAAAAGAGCCTGGGGAAGCGCGAGCGTGCTACGGCAATCAGATAGACTGCATCGTACGGACAACCGCCACCATCAACGATGAGAAACTAAAGAAGATAGAAAATATGAAGCACTCCTTCCTAACGAAGCTGCACCAAGTATTCTTGTTCTCGGGCCGGGATGAAAAGAAATATACTGATCCAGATAAAGACCCGGCAATGAAGAAGATAAACAAACACGCCATGAGCAAGTTTAGCGACGCGTTGGCCGCCTGGAAAGTAAGGGTGAAAGCAAGGATCATCGACAAAAAGGAACCCTACTCCGAGATTGTAAAGGATAATCCGACAATTACTGAAGAGCAGTTTGAAATATTCAAGGCGGCTTGCGTTGCCGAAGCTGCCAAAGAAAAGTCGAAGTACATGAAGGGGCTTCAAGAGAGGAACATGGGGTGCCACCACCTCGGAAGCCGTGGTTACGCGGGGAAGAGGTCCATATGGGCCAAGGAGGACGTGGAACGCGAAAGTCTGGGCATCCCAGACCCCTTGGCGGAGTTCACCGTCCCGCAGGAGCGTGACGTCCTCAGGGCCCGGTACCATTGGGACCCAGTGAAGAAGGTTTTCGAGACGGACGCGGTCACGACGGAGTTCATGAGACTGCTGGTAATTTTCGCGTCTGATCAATTTGACTGCACGTTTAGTCATATTTGTAAACGATCCTTGTTCCTTTTGCAGAGAGAGCAGCACAGGATTGCGGCCAAAAGCGACTCGCCGTCTGAGGCGTTGGCGAGGCCCAAGTGGGACACCCCATTCAACCGGGCCTTGAACATATTGAAAGGACTCCCGGTGGACATTCGGCCGTCGTATGGACGCATGCACAGCGTCGGAGACGGCGTCACGTGGAAGAAGTACTACCGTGAGACCACGGAGGAGAGAAAGGAAAGACGGAGGTTAAATGAAGAAAACATCGACAAGAAGGTTGAGATTGCGGTTGAGAAGAAATCAGTTGAGACAGTCGCAGCAGCGGTAGCTGCCACAAAACAGGAGATTGTAGCTTCGTATGGTGTCTTGGTTCCGGCTATCGTCAGTTGGAGCAGGCAAAATCCAAATAAAGAGGCAGCGGACTTTCCCCTTTCCGACTTCTTAGGGAGCAGCTCGACTAGCGTTGCACCAGCACCTGCTCCCGCACCTGCTCCTGCACCGGCTCCCGCACCTGCTTATAGCAGCCCGTCCTCCGTCTCGGATGTGCTTGGTGATGCTTCATCTTTGGCTAAGCTCGACGCCCTCACGGTACCTGTCACACCGGCCCTCTTCAATAAATGTATAATCTCCCATTTCCGTTGCGTTTCGGATGTCTCACATCGCAGACATGTCTTTGTAGGCTGACGTAACCCCGTGCACCATATTGTACACCATCAGCGGCCAGAAGGTGGACGTGGGGAAGGCGACGATAGTGAAGCCGAAGGAACAATTGTTCCACAGCCGGCCGATCCCCCCTGACGTCTTCAAGGTTTCCGTGGCCAGTGTCAAACCGGGCCACGAGAATTTGGCTCCTCCGGTACTAGGGGGAGATGACGACGAGACCCCAGTCCAGCTTGGCGATTGCAAGAGGTGGGTCCTGTTGTGGCCAAAGAGTCTGCTTCGTCTGGAGGCGGTGGGGAGCACACCCACGACCACGCAGCCTCAGCAAGGTATGAACATCAACACCCCACCTACCCAATTAGCGTCGCCTATCGTGCCGGGTGATAGTGGACGGGGTGAGGAAGAGGCTCCATTAGTCGCTGATGACGTCGCCGCTGTCGAAGAAGCAATGCATGATATTGATGCCATAGATGAGGATGAGGATGACGATGACACTCTACAGTATCTCAATACCGGCGCCTATGACGACGGAGGATTGATGGCTCAGCAGTATGAGTACTCAGGGTTTGAGCATCATGAGTCGGTGCCTGAATTGCCGGAGGATGAACGTATTATAGACAACCTTCTAGTAGCAAAGAAGCATAGGAAGAGATCGAGGAAAGGCAACAAAGCTGCTTCTATGATCCAGCCGCCTCAGCAGCCTCGGGTTCAAGACCGTATAGCTATCCTCGGTGCGGAAAAATGTCATATCCCCGGTCATCTGATCCCACCTAAGGCAGCGGTAGAGGCCATATACGGCGATATAAGGAGACTTCATGATGATGTGCTGCGGAGAGAGAAAAGCCTAATCGCCTCGGAAAATCCAGGATACCCACTCTACGTGGTTAACGTGCCGCGGCAAAGGTTGTACGTCGACACATTCCCCGCGGAGAAGTTCTTCCTTCGATTCGATTACATCTTCGACATGTTTCACTTGAAAAAGCTGGATTTTACGTTTGTCCGCCTTTTTGCCTTGTACATGAACTACACCATCAGGATTGAGCAGATACCTTATATCTGTGTCGCTGACCCGTACTTCATGCACGAGGGCTTCTTGGCAGTCTGCCCAGAGCACCGTGAATACGCGAGGGACTACATCGCCGATTTCATGGTCGCCAATAAGGACAAGGAGACGATTCTCGTGCCTTATCATCCCATGTAAGTCATCCGCGCGGATATCCTTCCTTCGATTTCAATCATTCATTTGCACGGTGGAGGCTAATTTGAGGTGTACTTATTTTGCGCAGCCACGGGCGCGCCGTCCTCATCATCCTTTACCCTTGATTCTCCCACGCTCTTTACTTGGACTCGTCGAAGAACATGAACAAAAAGGATTACACCCACATCAAGTCTGTTCTCGACAGTGCTATCTTTATCTACGGCGTACAGGGTGGAGAGATCAAGACCAGGAAGACAAGGAACCGCAGGCCCGCCTTCGGCCATAAGACCGACTTCTGCTGCATCCAGCAACCGAGTGGTACTCTTAGTGATGGATTCTATGTCCTACACCACTTGCTGGAGTACAGACGGGATCAGCAGAACCTTCGCATGTCACCTACATCTGGTGATGCCCATATTCTGCAATGGGCAAAGAACCTAGGAGATATCCCGGATCATCGACTTCGAGCTGAGTTCTATCACATCCAGCGTGAACTTGCCCAAATCATCATGAAGGAGGTCGTCGAAAAAACAGGGATGTTCTACGAAGAAGGGCAAATGTCGCGGGAAGATGTCCGAGCACGCGTATCGGCTCAGCGTCTCGACCTGAAGCCTTTCACTGCACTCGGGGACTATCTCCCTGGCTTGGATGGATGGCACGACATGTTGGAGTGATTGACGATATATGACAATGTGTCCGTTTAGTCCATACTTTCTCTATGACGAAACTTTGAGTTATGCACGACGAAACTTTATTTGTGATGTAATTAAACCGTCCTCCTCAACTAGCGAAGATCACTCTAGTTAGGGCATTTTGGGTACGATGAACTTTGTTATTTATGCTTATGATATGTTGCTTCTATTTTTGCCAAGTCTGTCTCTTTCTGTTGCTCAACTATATATGTTGCATATCATCGACTCATGTGACGATGCAGGTGCATAGATCATCGATGGCGAAGAAGTGCTACGCCAGGAGTATACGACGAGTGGCCGGAGTGTCAGGCCCAGGTGTACCGGTTTCTGGTTTCCGAGCGACAGCCAGTAGTTAGTTTAGGTTCACGCTAGTGCGAGGGAGGGATACGAACCGACGCCTCAAGAAGTACTACATTATGTATGATGAGACATGTGTCATGTAACTTGTATAGCTATATCGCATGATTATGATGTGACAACATGATTTGTGTTGGATGATATGATGAGACTATTATGTGTATGATATGATGAGCATATTGCATGTTTATGATATGATTAGAATACTATATAAAACCTGTACAAAAACATTGCAAATACGTAGCAAAAAAAAGAGATATGAGAAAATATAGTAGTAGCGCTATTTAGCGCTGGACAGGAAAACGCTACTGCTAAAGCACTTAGCAGTAGCGCTGGTGTGGAAAGCACTACTTCTAAGTTGGTATAGCAGTAGCGTGTGTCAAAACGCGCTACTGATAAACGTTAGCTGTAGCGCCGTATCAGTAGCGCGGGTACCCGCGCTACTGATACACCAAACACCCGCGCTACTGCTAGGCTTTTCCCTAGTAGTGTCCTCTCCTCCGATGGCTCCGCCTCGCCCACCGTCGCGCCGTCCTCTGACCCCCGTCGACCAGTGCATCGCCAGCATCCAAGAGCGCTGGGTGGCCGGGCTCCAGAACTCGGGCAGGGACTTGGCGTCGGCGCTGCGAGCGCCGTCCCCCATCTGCTGCCGGCCACCACGAGGGCCGACCAATGCGGTGCCGGCCGTTCCTGCTCCGCCGCCGTTTCCGGACCTCATGGACGTGGGCTCGGCGCCGGCGCCGTCCATGGAGCCGCCACTTCTTGGGACCCCATTGGGCAGGGGGGTTTTCTTGACCCCCGTCCAAGGGTTTTCTCCTGTCGGCGCGCCGTCCTCCTCGACCTCCGGCATGGCCATGAGCACGGGGCCGATGCCACCGGCCGTCGCCAGGGCCGGCTCCTCCTCTGCTCCGCCACCTCTCTCCTTCCCGCCGGGGTTTTCACCCCGGCCTCGGTTCACTGTGACTGCGCAAGCTCCGGTGAGTCAAAGAATCCCCAATGCTTGCTCGTAGATGTAGATTAGGGGTTTCTTTCTTAGGCATGTGCTAGTACTTAGTGGATTCGATAGGATTAGATAGGATTCGAGTAGATCCGATTCGATGCGATCCCAATCGAATCGAATCTGACCGATCTGTTCTTGTTTGCTACAGTCATGTTCAAGCTAGGGTTTGTGTTGCATGCTCTAGATTGTTATACGTGCATGTAGTAGGACCATTTTAGGATGCTGCCAAATGTGCATGGGTGCACATGGGTGCTATTTTTAGATGCTTCCATGCTTAGGATAGTGCACTGATGAGTGGCAGTTGCAGAAGACCAGATGCCACTGATCAGTGGCATTTGCTCATGGGCAACTACCACTGATCAGTGCCATTTGCTCTTGGGCAAGTGACACTGATCAATGGCACTTGCTCTTGAGCAAGTGCCATTGATCAGTGTCACTTGCCCAAGAGCAAATGGCACTGATCAGTGGCATTTTCCCAAGAGCAAGTGCCATTGATAAGTGGCATTTGGCAAAGAGTTTGTGCACTGATCAGTGGCATTTGCTCTTGGGCAAATGTCTCTGATCAGTGCCATTTGCTGTAGTGCTAGTGCAACTGATCAGTGGCATTTGCAGAAGAGCTAATGCCACTGATCAGTGGTTGTTCATTTGCAAGCACCTCTAATACTTGTCATCTTACCTGACAAGATATTGAAGAGTGACTAGGACGTGGCGGGTGGAGGAGCTCAGGTGGTGGCCGGAGCTGAGGGCGCCGAGGATCTCATCCCCACGAACAGGTGGCTCAAGAGGGTGGACCTGCCTAGCAGGGTCGCCTTCATGAGCCTGCCTCATTCAAGGCGACGATCTCTGAGGACCAGCCACGAGGAGGGGGCCCGGGAGCCGCTGCGCTTCTACCAGCAGATCAAGGACGCCGAAGACCTCGCCATACTCGTCATCCCTCGCAAGTTCGTGGAGGTAATGAACGAGTGGCTGGTCATCAAGCGGCTCCCGCGCGTGGTCAGGCTGTCGGCGAACAAGTGGTGCGAGTTCTGGGTGCTGGTCCAGAACTTCGAGGGGCACATGGTGCTTGGCCAGGGCTGGAACTACTTCTGCAACCGCCACCGGATCGTCCCCGGCGACCTCCTCGTTGTGCGCATCTCAGGACTTGGCCTGAAGGTCCAAATCTACAACCACGACTCCTCGATCATGTGCAGGTTTCGTTGCAGCAAGCACAGCTGCGTTGGTGACATTGCGCATGCAATGTAGTTAACTTAGGTGTTAGTGTTGAACTTGTTATGGTCTGTGGCTAGAACTTATGGTACTTGTGTTGTGAACTTGTTAATATTTTGGCCAGGAGCAGCACCCTGGCATGGAGCAGGGAAGGAGGATGCCCCTGCTGTTAATCTAAGTAGTTTGCTGTCATTTCCATTGCTTGCTTTGTTTGATCTCATTTGGTTGCTTGTTTTGTTTGCTGTCTGTGCTTACCTCTTTGATCTACTGTCAGTTGTGCTTGCTGTTGTGCTGATCATGTGGTGGTAAGGCCACCACATTTGAACGGGGTGAGCAGAACACAAACGCTGTTTGCAACCAAACAGCTAAAGTTTTCATCTGCTCACACCCTAAGCACAAAAACGGCAACCAAACAGCAGGGGATAAGTGCACCTTCATGTGATGCAGGCAACCAAACAGGTTGCATCTGCTGCATATGAGGCTGCATATGAAGAATCAGGCTGGCTGGAGATGGACATGCAATGCGGGTACTGTAGTGAACTGCAACCAAACACGCCCATTGGCTCTGCACGCACGCGCGCAGCGTTGAATTGCCGAGAGCGCACGACAATTCCTGGGTGTCGGCACTTTGGCGCTTCGTGTCGAAAATCAACTCTACACCTTTGCTTTGTCCAAAGGAATCCCGCTACGCTATTCTCAGTCCCTCCTGCTTGACAACCAGAAGATAGACACCACACACACAAAAAAAACAGAAGACAACCAGAAGAAAAAAATATGTCCATGTTGCTTCTCCAGAGGACCGAGAGAGGAGATTCATTTTTTTAACACAGTACAGACGCAAGCGCTCATATACACGCGCATACACTCACCCCTATGAACGTACACATGCACACCCTACCCCTATGAGCATCTTCAAAAGACTGAGCCGGCATATCATCTTGAAATTTACGAAGTCATCGTAGGCACCTCGTCGTCGACAGGAACGTCTCCTCCCACTGAATGCGTCGCCGAAAATCCAGAAATAAATCCAGGATTTGAACCCTAGTGGACAGAGGATACCACAGTCCCTCTAACCATCCAACCACGGGTTGGTTTGCAGAGAGGAGGTTCATTAAAAAGTTGTGCTCACACACCCAATAACGGATGTAAAATATTCTCCAGATTAACCTATTTTTGAGAAACAGACATTAATTAGCACTTTTAAGTTGTTTAGTGTCCTGACCAAATTAATAGTCTAGTGTCGGATCGACGGATGCCTCACTGTCTCAGAAATCAAATAATGCTTGATCGTTTTTAATGTGTGGACGAAGAGAAAATACTGCTTAGTTTTTAAAGTTAACTACAGTAAATAGAAAAAAAACAAAGATGTTGCAATATGATAGTTTTGTCACTTCTTGTTTCGGTACAACCCCTAGACACAAGGACGAATGAGATCATTCTGTACCTCTTTATAAAAAATGGTAGGATCGTCTTTTCACCCACCCGATGTACCCGTGCGGGTTCCGCGCGCGCCTCGGACGACGTACACGTACACAACATGATGACGCGTACGGACAAGCTCCTCTCCTTCTGGTTCCCCGGGAGGCCGGGACAGGAGACCAAGGACGCGTTTGGTAGGCTGCATACAGCCCAACCAGACCCGGGCAGGATGAAATTGGGCCGTTTGGTTGCCTGCAGGCCGGCCTGGCTCGCATCTGCACGGACCTTAAAGCACCCCTCAGCCTGGCTCGCTGTGAACGCTCGAATCGGCCGTTTCCAGCGAGCCAGGCTGAGTGGGGCGGAAAACGAAGACGCGGCGTAGGGTGCGGTGCAGGGGGGATGCGGGCGGAGATGGCGGGAGGGGAAAATCGGCCGAGGCGGGGTTGCTCCAAATATACCCTCACCACCCCATTTCCTCGCTCACCTCTAGCTGTAGGACAAACCCTCCTCTGTTGTTGGCACCGGCGGTGGCGGTGACCCAGATCTGCGGCTACGACACTCCCCCGCAGCGGCAAGAGGCGGCAGGCGCACTCCCCGGTGGCGGCAGCTCCTTCTCCCTCTCCCGACCTCATCTCTGTCTCCGCCATGTCTCCCCCGACCTCGAAGCTGGTAAGCTACCCCCCTGAAAGGATCGATATGGTTGACTAGAGGGGGGTGAATAGGCAACTACCAATTTTTAGCTTTCCTTAACAAATTAGGTTTGCAACAAATAGGTTGTCTAGATGTGCAGCTATGTGAGCAACCTATATGATGCAAACAACAACCACGACGAGTGCAAGCAAAGGATACAACACGACAATAGCTTGCACAAAGTAAAGGGAAGAGATAACCACAAGTGGAGCCGGTGGAGACGAGGATGTGTTACCGAAGTTCCTTCCCTTTGGGGAAAGTACGTCTCCGTTGGAGCGGTGTGGAGGCACAATGCTCCCCAAGAAGCCACTAGGGCCACCGTATTCTCCTCACGCCCTCACATAATGCGAGATGCCGTGATTCCACTAGTGGTGCCCTTGAAGGTGGCAACCGAACCTTTACAAACAAGGTTGGGGCAATCTCCATAACTTGATTGGAGGCACCCAACGATACCACGGAGCTTCACCACAATGGAATGTGGCTCCGAGGTGACCTCAACCGTCTAGGGTGCTCAAACACCCAAGAGTAACAAGATCCGCGAGGGATTAGTGGGGGGAATCAAATTTCTCTTGGTGGAAGTGTAGATCCGGGCCTTCTCAACCAATCCCTAGAAAATCAATAGGTTTGATTGTCTAGGGAGAGAGATCGGGCGAAAATGAGCTTTGGAGCAACAATGGAGCTTGGGGGAAAAGAGGTAGGTCTTCTTGGAGAAGAAGACCTCCTTATATAGTGGGGAATCAAATCCAACCATTATCCCACAACTCAGCCCGCAGAGAGCGGTACTACCGCTTGAGGCAGCGGTACTGCCGCTTGGCCCAGCGGTAGTACCACTGGGGCTGCGCACAGTGAGTAGAGAGAAGGGGCAGGAGAAAGAGAGAGAGCCCCCGAGCGACACTAGTAGCGGTGGTAGGGCGGTACTACCACGCCTACTGCCGCCCAACCCGACACGAGAAGCGACAGTCTCGAATTGAGGCGGTACTAGCGCGGCACCGGAGCGGTACCCAGCCTGGAGCCCTGGGCGGTACTACCACTGCTGCAAGGCGGTACTACCGCCTGTGGCTCTCAGCGGTACTGCCGCTCGGATCCATGGTACTACCGCTGGATCCTTATCAAACCCACTTCAAAGACAACGAAGGATCCTGCAAGGGTGCGGGAAAGATTTGGGGGTGCAAAGGGGACGTGTACGTGTTGATTCCACCCTAACCTTTCCGATACGGACCCCCTCTTGATAGTACGGTGTTTCCTACGACTCAAGTCCACCAAAACTGAAACAAAGGAAACAACACCGTCTTCACTTTAAACACCGAGGGGTAGAAATCGTCTCGTGCCATATAGATGAATATCTGAAATGCTCAATGCACACGATTAGTCCGTAAACGCATTGTCATCAATCACCAAAGCCACTAAGGGAGAAATATGCTCTAACAATCTCCCCCTTTTTGGTGGATTGATGACAATACGAGATTTGCACAAAGATATGACAGTAAAAAAAGCAAACCCCAAAGTCTACAAAATATAGACGGGCTCCCCCTAGATGTGTGCGCTTAATCAAGTGTGCTTTTGGAATGCAAAGCACACACACTAGGATCAACACTCCCCCTATATTTTATAGACCGACAACACTTGCATCTACAATAAGAGAAATATGAGCTAGGATGCAAGGAGTAGAAAGTGAGCAAAAAAAAAATCATAAGTTAAGCATGCAACTCACATACTACCAAAGTGCTAAACACGCATTGGATAATAATAAGATAGGATAGCATATGTCTCACACCATATGACAGGGTAACCAGGTCTCACAAGCACAAACCAAACCAAAGCAAACGACCGACACAAGAGTTTGCGAGAAAGACAAGGCAAATAAGACACACTCGCAACTCGGCAAATCCCTAAACTCTCTCCCCCTTTGGCATTGAGACACCAAAAGGGCAAAGAGTGCTACTACGGTCACAGATGATAGCAATGCCGAGAAACCCCATCATCACAGCCCCGCGTGGTCGCCCGCGCCTCCATCATCGGCAGTAGCAGCAGGCTGATTGGTGTCTGAATCCGTCCATGGGCAATGCTGAGAAACCCACTCCTCCTCGTCAGTGATCTTGTCCTCTGACCCACTAGCAACCTCTGCACCCTGTTGGTGCAAAAGGACCTTGTGATGGCTGCGTGACTTCTTCTCTGACACATGTGCCATATACTGCCCGTGAGACTCCATGCAGAATAGCTTTTTCATCTTGCGCTTGAGCTTCTTAGCCCACGAAGGCTCCACACCAGAGGGCTCATAGTCCTCATCATCCTCAGCCTCAGCCTCATCAGCTCCCGAAGGAATCTCAGTCTCCGGAATAGGAGTGCCCCAGTTCTCCTTCTGTCTCAGACGCTTAATCTCGTGAGAGACCAAGTCACCGGTCTCCAGCAAGACACCGGGATAAGTGTGCGCCCATGCCTTCTCAATGAGCAACATCAGGTAGGGGGCATAGATGGGGCACTTGCGCTCAGTGATGGCAGAGAGGAGCTCTGACCACATGACATGAGAAATATCCAAGGAATCTCCTGTGTTGTTCTCCTTCTCACGCTGGCAAAACAGTAACATATCCATGAGGAACGAATGAACCATATCCAAGTTCCCAATGAGAGGGAAAAGAGTGTTCCTGAAGATGTGATGAAGGATGTCCAGAAAGGGAAACAGATCATAGGTCTTCTTCTCCGTCACGGGGTGAATCTTCACAGTGTTGTAGGGCCAGAGCACCGACTTGTGAGTAGAGGTAGCATTCTTGTGGGGATGAAAGCCAACCGGGTTGTCAAGCCCCTGATCTTCAACACCTAACAGTTCCATGAACGCCTTCCATTTGACTGAGAGAAGTCTACCATTGGTTATCCAAGTCAAAGTCCTTTCCTCATCAGTGCCAAGGTGAACCGTGGCATAAAACTGAGCCACCATATCCGCATCAAAGTCCTTGTTGAACTCCATGAGCTTGAGGATGTTCAACTACACACATATCAAGTGCCTCGCCAAAATAGGCACGATCCTTCTCCAAATAGGCAATGTCGATGGAGCGGACATCTACAAAGAGATTCTTCTTTGCTTTGAGCACATCATAGTAGATAGACCACTGAAACCGGTTCCAGAAAGGGCGGTTGACAAGAGCTGGATCTTGGTCTTGAGCATACGGGTTGCGGCGACGAGCCACACAGAACTCCTTAGCAGTCATCTCTGTCACAGACTTGGCCTTCGGCTTGGGCTTGTTTGCAACTTGCTTGGAAGGAGGCTTGGGCTGAGTTGGAGGAACACTTGAAGATGCAGCAGCTGCCTTAGAAGTGTGATAGCGCTTTGACCCTCCAGGACGCCCGGGGTTGATACGACGGACAGGGTGCTCCGAAGTGCCATCACCTGGAACCACACACACCGGCAAAGAAAGCAAACAGAAAAACGAGCATAAGCCAACAGAAAAAGCAACACAAATCAACGATTGGTGTGAGAAAAGTGGACGCCGGCACCCTGAGAGGTAGTACTGTTCCTTGCAAGTGGTAGTACCGCCCGAAACGGAAGTACCGCTCGAGGCGGAGGACGGCGGTCAGGCCACTGCCGCTGCTAGATCCAGTACTACCGGGGATGCCAAATTCAAAATTACTCCTACCAATCATCAATCCAACTAGTCTAGCAGCCTTCAACGTCCTACTCAATCCTCGATTTGGCCAAAAATCGATAAATGCAAAGACTATTGCCCCAAAAGCCTAGATCCAAAAACTAGAAGCAACGAGGAGAAGAACGGGGGCAATACCAGCATCCATGGCAAGAGGAAGGGGTGGGGATCGATTCCACCGGTTGGAAACGCGAAGGACGGCCCGGAGAAGGCGGCCCGACGGCGGCCTCCCGCGGTGAGTCGTCGCTGGAGAGAGAGGAACAGACGAGGGGGAGAAACTCGAATGGGTATGGGGGAGTAAAACTCTCCCTGCCCGATTCATAACCCCCAGTCCCGCCCCACAGCGGTAGTACTGTTCGGTTGGGCGGTAGTACCACTTGATGCCACTCAGCGGTAGTACCGCCCAGCGAAAACTCGACTAGACAAGGAAAAAACAAAGTCCTTGCTACAACAAAGACACAAAGCGACGAGCCGAGGGAGCAACTCCAAGAGCAAAAGACAACCAAAAACCAGAGACGCACCCACGGAGAGACTAAAAGCAAGACACAACAAAAATACAAACCAAATCAACTAGAGGACAAAGGAAAACAACACACCTCTCAAGGAGAGGGCGGTGGCCGAGGCCACCTATGTTTGAGTCAATTGGTATGGCACCGCGAAGATTTTAACCTTGGGCCCATGACCAAAACTCATCTTTGAAGCACAAGTACCATCAAAAATGGCTAATGTGAAAGACGTGATCGATTTATGCATAATGGGGGGAGGGAGAGTTCATTGAGAGAACAACACTCCCTCTATGTCCATGCCTACATCTAGAACAAGATATAACGATGAGTGCGGTGGGGTGTGCCTAGGTTCAAGCCACATTGCTCAAATCAATGATATTTAGCTCATGCCTTAACTCGCGAAATCTTGCTTCATCTAGAGGCTTGGTGAAGATATCCGCTAGTTGCTCTTGAGTGTTGATGTAGATGATATCAATATCACCCCGCTTGATGTGATCCCGAATAAAATGATGACGAATCTCAATATGCTTCATCTTGCTATGTTGCACCGGATTGAGAGAAATCTTGATAGCACTTTCATTGTCACATAGAAGAGGCACTTTGTCACATGTGACACCGTAATCCTTTAAAGTTTGCCTCATCCATAGCAACTGTGCACAACAACTTGCGGCGGCTACATACTCGGACTCGGTGGACGAGAGACACACACAATTTTGCTTCTTCGAAGACCAACTCACCAAAGAGCGACCAAGGAATTGGCACCCTCTAGAAGTTGACTTCCTCTCCACACAATCTCCCGCCCAATCTGAGTCTGAGTAACCCATGAGATCGAAGCTTGCTCCTTTGGGGTACCATAAGCCAAAGTTTGGGGTATGAGCCAAATATTGAAAGATTCGCTTGACCACCACATAGTGGCTTTCCTTAGGTGCGGCTTGAAACCGTGCACAAATTCCCACACTCAACATGATATCCGGTCTAGATGCACAAAGGTAAAGAAAGGATCCAATCATGGAACGATATACCTTTTGATCCACCGCTTTACCATTGGGATCACTATCAAGCTTGCATTTGGTGGGCATTGGAAACTTGACCGGCTTGACATCATCTAGCTTGAATCTCATGAGCATGTCTTGGGTATACTTGGCTTGGTTGATGAAAGTTCCTTCTCTTCTTTGCTTGACTTTGAACCCAAGAAAGAACTTCAACTCTCCCATCATAGACATCTCAAACTTCTCGATCATTAGTGCGGCAAACTCATCATTGAAAGATTTGTTAGGAGAACCAAAAATAATATCATCAACATATAGTTGGCATATGAACAAATCCCCTTTGACCCTCTTAGTAAAAAGAGTGGGATCAATTTTCCCAATTTCAAACCCACGATCTTGCAACAACTCGGTAAGGTGCTCATACCACGCACGTGGGGCTTGTTTAATGCCATAGAGCGCCTTTTTGAGTTTGTATACATGAGTGGGGAGCTTGGGATCCTCGAATCCCGGAGGTTGTTTGACATACACCAACTCATTCAAAGGACTATTAAGAAATGCACTTTTCACATCCATTTGTTGTAGTTTAAAATCATGATGAGATGCATAAGCAAGCAACATGCGAATAGATTCAAGACAAGCAACGGGGGCAAAGGTTTCACCGTAGTGGATACCCTTGACTTGGGAGTAGCCTTGTGCCACCAATCTTGCCTTGTTTCGAAGAACCACACCATTCGCATCTTGCTTGTTCTTGAAGATCCATTTGGTCCCAATGACATTATGTTCCTCCGTTGGCCTTGGCACTAGCTTCCAAACTTGATTGCGCTTGAAGTTGTTGAGTTCATCATGCATGGCTTCAAGCCAATCCTCATCATCGAGCGCCTCATGTACCTTTTGGGGTTCAACACACGAAACAAACGCGTGATGCTCACAAAAATTTGACAATTGTTTACGAGTAGTTACCCCTTTTCTCAAGCTTCCAAGCACATTCTCCATAACATGTTGTTGACGCTCGAGCTTGGAAGCCACCTTGGCGGCACGGCGCTCCAAAAGTTCCTCGATGGGCATTTGAGGATCATCTTGATTATCTTGAGCACCGTCATGAGTTTGCTCTTGATCTTGTGCTTGCTCTTGATCTTGAGCACCGTCTTGAGGTTGCTCTTGATCTTGGGCTTGCTCTTGATCTTGAGTGAGCACAGGGTCATGAACTTGATCTTGGGCACCATTTGGTGCATCACCATCTCCATGGGGTTGATCTTGCCCTTGATCTTGTTCATTGAGTTGAGGGCCTTCACTTTGTTCTTCGGAAGTGTGTGGGTCTAGCGTATGTGATGGCTCCACTTGAGTAGAGCATTGTCCTTCTCCTTCGGCCACAAGGGGTTCCTCAATGGGGAGTATTTGACCAATCCCCATTCTTCTTATGGCTTGGGGAGGAATTTCATCACCTACATCACAAAGACCACTTTGCTCCACTTGGGAGCCGTTATTCTCATCAAACTCCATGTTACACATCTCCTCAATGAGTCCGGTGGACTTGTTGAGGACACGGTAAGCATGAGAGTTTGTAGCATAACCAACAAATATGCCCTCTTGAGCTCTAGGTTTGAATTTAGACAAACGAACACCTTTCTTGAGAATGAAACACTTACAACTGAACACCCAGAAGTACTTGAGGTTGGGCTTGTTACCGGTAAGTAACTCATATGGAGTCTTGTTCAAGCCTTTGCGGAGGTAGAGCCTATTGGATGCATGACATGCGGTGTTGATGGCTTCGGCCCAAAAGTTGTACGGAGATTTGAATTCCGCCATCATGGTCCTTGCCGCATCCATCAACGTCCGGTTCTTCCTCTCCGCCACACCATTTTGTTGAGGGATATAGGGTGCGGCATATTGGTGCTTGATCCCCTCGTCACTAAGGAACTCATCCAAGGTGTAGTTCTTGAACTCGGTGCCGTTGTCACTTCTAATCATCAAGATCTTTGCTTCATGTTGACGTTGAGCTTCATTTGCAAAGTTGATGACGGTTTGTTGAGTCTCACTCTTCCTCTTGAAGAAATATACCCATGTATATCTTGAGTAGTCATCCACAATCACCAAGCAATACTTTCTTCCACCAAGACTATCAAAGGATGGAGGTCCAAAGAGATCCATGTGAAGGAGCTCCAAGGGCCTCTTCGAGTAGATGATAGTCGAGCGTCGGTGAGCCGTTTCATGAAGCTTTCCTTCGATACAAGCACTGCAAGCACGGTCTTTGGCAAAACTCACATTTGTTAGTCCACGGATGTGGTCCCCTTTGAGGAGACTTTGCAAAGATCTCATATTGACATGGGCTAGTCGGCGATGCCAAAGCCAACCCACATCAACTTTAGCCATTAGGCAAGTCGCGGTCTTAGTGGGTTGCTCCGAAAAGTTCACCACATAGAGACCGTTCTCGACATGCCCAACAAAGGCTACTTTAAGAGTCTTGCTCCACAAAAGGGCCACGGTATCAAGATCAAAGAATGTTGCAAAGCCCATAAGTGCAAGTTGACGAACGAAAAATAAATTGTATGCAAGGGACTCAACAAGCATGACCTTCTCAATAGATAAATCTTGAGAGATGACCACCTTGCCAAGTCCCAATACCTTAGAGGTTGAGGCATCACCAAATTGGACATGGGTGGGCATAGATGGAATTGGGTGCACATCCACCACCAAGTCCTTGCTCCCGGTCATATGATTTGTTGCTCCACTATCGAGCAACCATGACACCCCACCGGAAGCAAACTCCTACAAGAGATCAATGCTTGGATTTAGGTACCCATTTTTGAATGGGTCCTTTGATGTTAGCAACACTACAAAAAAATACACTTTCGTGATGATACGTGTTTGTCACAGTAGGTCACGTTTTCTGTCATGCATGTACATCCATGACGATTTTATGACAGAATCAAGATAGGCATACCTGTGTTGTCGTAGAAGTGTTCCATGACATTACCAAAATTATCATCACGGAAGTGTCCACTTCCATGATGATAAATGGTGCGTCATGGAAGTGCTTTCGTCAAGGGTAACCGATACGTGGCATCCACCGTAATGGGTCGCCGTTAAGCTATCGGGTTCGGTTTTGGATCCGATAACCCGTTAACAGCCCGGACCAATGGGGATTTTCCACGTGTAAAATTCTCAATGGCCAGAGGAACCACGTGTCGGCTCACCGTTGGGACAGATGTCATCCACTCATTGGACAGGAGGCGCCTATGATACGTCGACACGTGGCACGGCCCAACACAGGCCCATTCCGGTGAAAAGGCCGACCCGTTTGACTTGGTCAAAAGGTAGCGGGCCGGCCCACGGAAAGCCTGTTAACGGCCTGTTCGTATATAGCCCATTTACGGCCCGCTAACTCACGGCCCGTTACGGCCTATCCGAATTAAGCCCAGTAGCGTCATCTGGGCCGTCCAATATGATTCCAGCCCGTTGTAACTTCCGGCCCATGTATGGCCCATGACGTCTTTCGGCCCATATGAGGCCCTTTGTAACTCTTGGCCCATTAACGGCCCGTGGTGAAACTGGCCCATAATGAACAGTGTACCGCTTTATACCCATTAACGGCCCATTATTCCATTGGGCCGTTTCCAACCCGTGTTATCTTTTCGGCCTTCTCAGGGCCCATTTATTCTTGGGCTCATTTCCAGCATTCGGTTACTTACGGCCCGTTACTGGCCTTTTCTGCTTGTGGGCCAAATTCAGCCCATGGTTACAGTCGGCCCGTTTGTGGCCCGTTAATCCATTGGGCCGTTTTCATAGCGTCATCAAATACGGCCGATTAACGACGGCCCGTTATGGTCGGCCCATGAACGGACGATTCCAACTCTAGCCCATTTACGGCCCATAATGCGGTCTGTTATTGGCCCATGTTTGGCCAATCGATCATACGGCCCGTAGAAGGCCCATTAAAGCTACGGCCCGTAGAAGGCCCATTGTTTCTATGGCCCGTAGAAGGCCCATTGTTTCTACGGCCCGTAGAAGGCCCATTGTTTCTACGGCCCGTAGGAGGCCCATGGTCACTACAGTAAATATGTAGCCCATGGTTATTGTGGCCTAGTTTTAAAAAATAGGTTATTGCGGCCACTAGCAAACCGCGGAAAAAGAACTGCACTGACTACAAGCAAACAAATAAACAAGACAACAAGGAAATAAATAAGCAAGCAACTTACGCTAGGCTATCATGGCTATTATACATATTACATCCACTGGGCATCAAAGTTCACCACCAGTGCAAATATAGGGAATAAAGCAGCATATCACATACACTGGTTGTCAAAGTTGGCGACCAGTGCAAATAAACGCCGCAGCAAAACAAGTCCAGAACTGAAACCACTTTAGAAGAGCTCAAGAAACAATATCTTGGGTACCCATAATGCTGGCAAGATGGTTAGCAAGCTTATTAACTTTCTCTTGTTTGGCGCTTAAATCCTCCAGCGCTTGCTGTTGCACCAGAAAGTATGCATCTGAATTCTGCAGGGACTTCCTCAGTCCTTCGGCTTCGTGTCGCAGCACATCTGATCGATGTCTTTCAACTTGAAGTTGAGACTCAAGAAGATGAACTGATTCAGGCAGCGAGTTCGAAGAGCTTGTACCAGCAGTAGTGGCCAGTAACTCGAACACTACATCAAGACAGGACTTTTGGGTTGTCTCACTGTCGTCAAGATAGTTTTTATCAGCTTTCTTGGAGACCAACAGGGATGTCTCACTATCTTGAACCTTATCTGCATTACTTCCTTTACCATTGCATAACGGGGTACTCTTCTCCAATATTTTGTCCGCATTCTAAAAGAGAAACAAGCAGACACATCACATGTTTACCATTGTGTATATGAAACTCATTTTGGTAAATCAGTTCTGTAGTAAAGTGGACAGGATAACAGCATGAAACAAACATATATCTATGTACCATGGTCACTGTATGGTCTATATCATTCTAGTTTTTGTTGCCAAATCAAGATAGAGACACAGTTCAAATAATATATGTTTAAGACAAAGCAGAATAGACAGAATATAAGTGTGGGAAACTATAGAGCAATAACAACACTTGTAAGCATGACATGAGAACATAACTGTTTATTCAATTGAAACTAAAATCAACATAGAGCAAGTTACAACAGCAAACCAGTTAAAGAAACAGGTTTAAAACATACCTGTTGCGCCATTGGAGTTTCAATTCCATCCTTCAAATTTGAAAATAGTTGGTATGAGTAAATAAAGTGATGCAAGAGCAAAGGAGTATGAACCATAGCTACAGAACCTGACTTGAGAACAATTATTCTTCCGCTTTAAGCGTTGAGTTGGGGTTCGGAGTGGTGGTCCTCATGCTTTGGGCACTGCAGTTCTCTTACTAACTGCTCGTGTTTAAGTGCTCTATGGTGGAGACAGTGCCGTGTCAACTGGAACTGGGTTACTATCTGCTGGGGTTGGGGTTAGAAGGGGTGTAGCTGGTTCTCTGTCCAACTGGGTAGGGGTACAATCTGCGAGAGTCTGGGTTATGTGTGGTGGGGCTGGTTCTTGGGCAAGTACAACCGTGGTTCTATCTGCATCGACTGGTAGCACTATCTTTTCTGAAGATCATGTTGTTACTCCCTTAGATACTACCATCACCCTCTCCAATTCAAATGGCTGATAAACAAGAAAAGTAATTGAATGTACATACATTGTATGATAGACAGGTGCAATGGATAGTGGGGAATAAAAGAGGGCATGAAATAATTCACATTTATGTTGTCTAACCAAACAGGATAGCATGACACAATTTCACATATATGATGGCTAACTAAACAGGATAGCATGACACAATTTCACATATATGATGGCTAACTAAAAAGGATGGAAAGACATAGTTCAAAATATGATGACTATGTAAACAGGATGACATGATATAACTATATAATGTGTTTATTAAATAGGTTGGCATGCCATAATTCACATACATGCCGCCTATGGAAACATGATAGCATGATATAATTCACGGATAGAATGACATAATTCAAAATATGATGACTGTAAACACTAAACAGGATGAGATGATATAACTATATGATGTCTTTATTAAATGGGTTGGCATGCCATAATTCAGATAGATGCTGTCTATGTAAACATGATGGCATGATATAATTCAAATATATGATTTATATACTAAGCAAGTAAGCAGATGGCAATCGCATATATGATGTAAAAACTAAGCAATGCAAGACAACATGCATGACATGAGTAATATAATCCTGCCAAGTTTGAGCATAGACCTGAGGGGGGAAATAGGACTGGTCATCTGTCTCTGAATCCTCCTCTGAGGAGCTATCAGTAACCAGCAAGATGTCTGGTTCAGCAGGTAGCATTGTGTGCTCTGAATACCTTGTTTTCACTCCAGATACTTCCATCACCGCTTCAAATGGCTGATGCACAGGAAGAGTAGTTGAATATACAAACGTTGTCGACAAATGGAACACGTAATATAAAAAAGGATAGCATGATATAATTCACATATATGATGATTGGCTAAACAGCATGGCATTGCATAATTCACATATATAATGTCTTGCAACAAGATAGCATTGCATAATTCACATATATAATGTCTTGCAACAAGATGGCATTGCATAATTCACATATATGGTAATTAGACACTAAACAGGTGGCATTCACACAAAGCATGTCTAAACTAAGCAAATGACATAGCAATGCAAGACACCATACGCACGATATGAGCAACATAACCCTGCCAAGTTAGAGCATACACCTCGGGGGGGGGGGAATAGGACTGGTCATCTGTCTCTGAATCCTCCTCTGAGGAGGTATCCGTAACCAGCGAGATATGCGCTTCGTCAGATAGCATAGTCTGCTCTGAAGACCTTGTTTTCACTCCAGAATTTTCCATCACCGTGTCAAATGGCTGGTGCACACAAAGAGTAGTTGAATGTACTAACATTGTTGACAAATGTAATACGTAATGAAAAAAAAGGATGGCATGATATAATTCACATATAAGATGACTGGCTAAGCAGGATGGCATTGCAAAATTCACATATATGATGCCTGGCTAAACAAGATGGCGTTGCATAATTCACATATACGATAAAGAAACTAAACAGATGGCATTCACACAAAGCATGTCTAAACTAAGCAGATGACATATTTGATGTATAAAGTAAGCAATGCAAGGCACCATATGCATGATATTACCAACATCAGCATGCCAAGTTAGAGCTAAGACCTCAGGGGGTAAATAGGAGTGGTCTTCTCCTTCTGAATCCCCCTCAGAACAGTTATCTTCCTCTTGATTACAATCTGAAATGGGTGGAGGGGGGCTGCCTTTGCGCCCACCATGGAGCGACGTCTGCATGAAATTTTATTGCCACGCAAGGCTCGTCTCTTTTGCTCTACATGTTCAGTTCCATTGTGTACAATAACTGACATGCATAGTAATAAAACATAGTGAGATTATGTAAGGACTGCATGCAGAAATCGAGAGTGATGGTAGCAACCTGCGGATAGACCCAAAACCAATGATAGCAAGCAGATAATGGCTTCAGTTAAAAAATACAGATAATGGCTTCTTTACTGTTTGTTTCCCACCCAACATGAAACTCATAGTAGACACCAGAGATTAACCAGATAGTAGATAGATACTATTGATTGCGGCCCTGATATGTACCCCACAACCATTTAAAAACTCAAGTTTGAGCATTAGTTTGGAGCTGACTCAGAGTTTAACCGGTGAACAAGATGATAAAGTAGCATGTAATATTAAGCGATGCATAACATAAGCAGACACGAAAGAGTGCGACCTCTCTTGCGGACCCGTGTAGTCCTCGAGGTCATCTGCTCGGTTGATGATGGTAATGCAGTTGTCGTGGCTGCCGGCAGCGGGCAAGAAGATCTGAGGCGGCGAAAGACAGTCTGGAGGCCGGATCACTACTGTGGTGGACCCTTCTGTCGTTGGAGCAGCTGAGCTGGGGTGGACGACGGCGCAGCAGGAGCGGGACAAACCACACAAGGTTTTCTTTGACAACTATCTGTAAGAGAAGTAATTCTGTAAGGGCACGTTTGAATTGGAGGATTCTAACAATGCAGGGATGGGAAATACACAGTAATAGGATAGGAATGCATGTGCAAAGAATTTAAAATCATAGGATTTCTGTCAATCTGGGTGTTTGGTTCACAGGAATTGGAAGGTCATAGGAATGCAAAGAAGCATGGTCAAATTAAGTCAAACCACAAGAAAATATACAGTTATAATGCTATTATGCTACTATCACTTAGTCTTGTTCTTCATGAATAGGAATTTGAAAAGGAGGGCCAAGTGGATATTAAAATTCCTACGGTTTTTCTTTGAAAGAGACACTAAAGGAACAAATCCTATAGTTTTCCTTTGCTCCATTCCTTTGAACCAAATGCATTAATAGTAGTACCATAGGAAACTTTCCAATTCCTATGTTTTTCCTTCACTTTTCCTTTCAACCACTGGCAATTCTAGTAGGCAGGCTTGAACAAGGAAAAGCCTACACTCAAAAAATGTTTTTGTGCTACTTCTGGTACTTTGGACCCAGGCCACTGCCCTACTAGCTCAACTCCCAGGCCCATCTACAAATGCACAGCTCAAACGCGCAGAAATAAATAATGATGGCATTCAAGAGAGTCCATCACGGATAGCTAAGTTGCCTGGTACCTCACTGCTCATTGGACAATATATATAACATGTAGAGTAAAAAAGCAATGCAACAAGTGTACAACCTCTTTGGCGAAGCCATGTCGATCTCAGCGTGATTGGGTTGGTCGGTGAGGATGCTCCGGCTGATTTGGTTGTCGAAGGAGGGGAAGAAGATCTTAGGCGTCTGGAGATGGAGCCGGGGGTACTGCTCCGCTGTGATGGAGGGTTTCGTCGTTGGAGCAGCTCCGGTGAGTTGTACGATGGCGAGGCTGAAGCAGGACAAGAGAGACAATGTTAACCTGAGTGGAGTTCTAATAGCATCTCCAATAGATGGCATAAAATACATAACCACAAAGTGCTAGATGTAAAATACATCAGCCGCTCATCTCTGAACTTAACTGTCGAAACTGAATTTAACTGTCGAAACTGAATTTAACTGTCGAAACTGAATTTTGCTGTCGAAACTGAATTTTACTGTCGAAACTAAACGCACTAGTAGCAGAAAAGAAGTAGCAGCAGCGGCAGTGGCCAGAGCAGCAGCGCGTGCGAGAGCCGGGGCAACTGGTCGTGTAGCAGCATCTCGGGTAGCAGCTGCAGGGGCTCGAGCGAGAGCAGGATCTGCTACTCGTGCAGCAGCAGCACGCGCAAGAGTAGAGCAGCAGCGCAAGCAAGAGCAAGAGCGAGAGCAGCAGCGCAAGCAAGAGCAGACCAGGCAGGGGACCGAGAGCACGAGCAGAACAGCAGCGCGAGCGAGAGCCAAAGCGGCAGCTGCTCCTACTGATGTGGACGTCGCCGCCGAGGGAGCGACGCCATGGAGGAAGTGGCCGGCGACGCCGCTGTGGATGGAGCCGCGCCATGTCGGCAGCACTGTGAGATCAAATCAAGAAGAAAATGTGGCGATTAATGTAGAACCTCTTTGGTGGCGCTGATTAGGCCTCAGCTTCATCCGAGGAATCGGTGATGATGCTGCTCTTCCAGTGGTGCGGGTGAAGACGGCGGTGTGGGAATGGAGGTGGCGCGAAAGACGAGGGGAACGTCGGGGCAGCTCCTTGGAGGTGGAGGACGGGGTGGCTGAACCGGCGGGATGACGACATCGACGACGGATCCTCATCCGGTGCGGTGGATGAGGGACGTCGAGGTGTTGCTGTGGACGATGTCGTCGGGGAAGAGGCTCCGGCTAGGTGGCGGACGGAGGAGGGTGTGGGGCTTCGCGGGTTTTCGCGGCCTCGGTGTACGAATGGGTGGGCGGACGGGATGGGAGGGGGGAACCATGGCTTAGGGACGCGCTTGTCCGAAATATGGGGTAAGTTACGAAAGTACCCCCACCGATTTGAGCTAGGCGGTTCTTTCGGTTCAGGGGTATCACGGGCATTTCGCGTGTCGGGATTTCGCAGGAGGTGGGAGTTTTCGTGCGTGTTGTAATTTTGGGATAGCAAGGCGCGGGTTGAGATGGAGGGAGTTTTCGGAGCACAACGAGACAAAGATATATCTTAAAATTTCGGGGTAACAAGGCGCGGGTTGAAATTTCCGGACAAGCCTAACGTGTACTGTACCAAATCAATTCGCACTTCCCTCAACGAAAAAACAAAAAGAAATCAATTCGCACCACACAAGAGGGTCTAATCCCGTGTACTGTACCAAATCAATTTGCACTACAAATGCCATTCAAAACTTTGAATCCATGTTATGTTCAATTAAAATATTTCGCTACGTGTATAATGCATGCAACCTGCTACTCAAATGAACGTTTTAGTGCATTCCAAACGTATATACTACCGCTTCAATATGAACTAAATTTGAATTCTTTTCTCTATTTGAATAAGATCTACAATCATGATTGTTGTCAAGTTAAACCATTTGAATTCGTTTCTCTATTTTAATAAGATCTACAATCATCATTATTGTCAAGTTAAACCATCGTTTGTATATTATTTTCACAGCACACCATATGATTACTGTCAAGTTAGATATGAACTATGTGTACTACATGAACTCGAACTCGATTTTTTGAATCCACTTTATGTTGATTTCAAATCACAGTACATTTCAAGCTCTAGCTAGATCTTCATAATCTAAACCATGTCTCATATGTATAATGTGTTTATCACATAATATATGGTGCCCCGCCCCCTATGCCTACAAGTATTTAGATGTGAGTTGCAAACGCCACACATTATCACAAATTTAAATTAAATGTGAGATTGTTCGATATATAGTATGGTTTAGATTGTTCGATATATAGTATGGTTTAGATTGTTCGATATTTAGTTGTGAGCTGCAAACGCCACACATTATTACAAATTCAAAAAAAATGTGAGATTGTTCGATGTATAGTATGGTTTAGATTGTTCGATATTTAGCTGTGAGTTGCAAACGCCGCGCATTATCACATTATGGTATAACATGTCCAAAACCACACCACGCGTATCATCGCTATATTCATGCATGCATATGTTTATAACACTATGATCTCCTATTCAAATATATGAATCCACTTTCATATCGAATTATGATCTTTGTTAGTCTCTTACACCCACACAATCCTCTAACCTTTGTACCTAGCACTAACTTTCTCTCGTGCATGCACACGCCCTCCTCGCCCTCCCCCTCCCTCAGCATTCTATCCATCGTGCACATTCATTTTTTTTGTTTAAGTCGTTCTCCCGCGGTCTCCACAACTCCTTTTCGACACACACCGATCGATAAACCTCTCCAGCGATGTCTGCCTACCACATATACACGCACCTTCCATCTCCTCTTTTCTGTGTCCATGCCTCGTGTCTCTCATACGGTCCCACACACGTGTAAACTCTCGCCCCTCTTTTCATCGATCTCACAATCGCACACTCCTCCCCCTATCTAGCTAGTAGGCCTCTCGCACCACCTCCTAGCTCCATTCTCTCTGTCTATCCGTCTCTCTGGGCCTTATTTGCCTCTAACAAATGGATGTACACCGACCGATCTCCCGCTATACATATAGCTAGCTAGGTCGTTATAACTCATTTTCCCCACGCGCCGATCGATCTACCTCATTAGTTATGTCTCTCCCTTCCTCCGACACACAACAATTGATCTACCGATCTAGTTAGGTCTGCTTACCAAACACATGGTCCCCCTTCATCATCCATGCATGCCTCCCGACACATCTATCACGCACACGCACACACAGAAACACATCCCCATTCTTCTTGATAATATTGCAGTTCTACCCTCAGTTTGTCTAGTAGGCCTCTCCCACCATCTTCGAGAAGAAACTCCACCACCCCTCCAGCACTCTACCCCTCTCCCCCCCCTCTCTCTCTCCCTCTCTCTTTCTCTCTCTCTCTCTCTCTCTCTCTCTGTCCCAACCTATTTCCCGTCCTTCACTTATGTATGGATGTCGACCGATCTCCTTCAAGACGTAGCTGGGTCTCTCCTTCTCAACACATATACGAGTCGATCTACCTCTCTAGTTAGGTCTCTGCCTCCCCCCTCCCCCCCCGCACCCGATACATCGAGCGCTCTAGTCATGTCTCCCGCCACACCACAACTTGCCCTGTACCTCTGACGTTCCGGTAGGTCAGTCGCCCTATATCTTTGACTTGCACACACACAATTTCGATGGCTCTCTTCATCGATCTCGCACCCACCCACTTGATCCTCTCTTCAAATATATCGATATCTATGACCCCTCCCTCTCTTCTCGTGGATCGCCCCCTCTATATTGATAAAGATAGGCCTCTATTTCACACACATTGCATGTGTCCAATTTTGTTTGAGATATCATCGACACATATTCCACAAATACATCACAAATCACCCCCCCCCCCCCCCCCAACAAAAAACACTCATGAACGCACACGCCATCTGTCTAGGTTTGTATCTCTCTCATACACACCCACGTAGGTGGGGGACGTGCATGAAGAGAAGAGGTGCACGCACGGCGCACGTACTGTCGTCTCTTTCCCAACCACACCCGCGCGGGTACACGGTGGAGCTCATTTCTATATGAAAAGGCAGCCCACGTGGTAATTTGACACGTGTACTGGTTGTCCACTTGATGGAGGATCGTGTACCATGGGTGAACAAACAAATTGCGACTTGACGCATTATTTAAAAAAAGAGGCAAACCATGTGGGGCCTACCTTAGAGGCAAGACTCTATACACTGGAGATGCTCTGTACGTATTACTTTTGATGTGTCCCGTCAACTCACAGAATGAGGAGAAGCTTGCGTAGTACGCCATCTCCCCCGCCCACAGGCGCGGTGGCTCGCAGAGTTGCAGGACGAGGAGAAGCTTGCTTACTACGCCTACGCCCGCTCCCTCGCCCACGCGCGCGGTGGCTCGCAGGACGAGGAGAAAATTTTACTACTCCCTCCATTACTCCTCGTCCCTACCTTGGTTAGAGAGATTATCATATTGTTTGAAATATATGTCTTTTAGTATATTTCAATATGAACTACTAGTACATACTCCAAACACTGATGTATATAGACGTATTTTAGAGTGTAGATTCACTCATTTTGCTCCGTATGTAGTCCATATTGAAACGGACGTACTAGTACGCACTCTCCCTCGCCCCTCGACCCTCGCACATGTGGTGGACGTGCAGCATTCATTCGGTCTCAGATAGCCAGAATGGAGGGAGTACATATTGGCTATGATCTGTCAATCATTGAGATGCAATAGCATGCATGTTAGTCTCCTTTGTATTTGATGAAATGTTGCAACGGGGCAACCTTGGATGCAAGATACATGAAACAAAAGCTGGAAGCTTCATAGCATTGTACAAATTTATCTCGCTAAGAAATTACAGTACGTAGTACTATGTAAAGAGTTAGGTGTCGCACGGTGTCCAGAAAATATGGTGATAGTGTGAGGTGGGCCATGTAATCACTGAGCTTGCGTGTTTTCACTGCTTTCGCACTCCTCCGCTGTAAGAATGGAGAAAATTGTAATCTACCTCCTTTCGCCGAAACATGGGACATCCAGCAGTCGTACCTACTCAGTAATAATGACCAATGAGCCGTCAAATCACATAGACCCAACAGTAAGTTGGACGGACGAAGCAACCATCACTCTTGAATCCGCTTATCCCTTCAACGCAGGCACCAGTGAGAGGTCGTGTCCGCTCTGCCCGGTCATGAATGCGGCACCGATTCTCTGGAGCGGTGCTGACCGTTTCGGGCGGGAAGCACGCGCAGGCGATGGAGGGGCTTTGGGTGGGCCAGGCTGGTCAGGAGCGGGCGTGGCAGCTGTCCCGATCGGACGCCTGGAAACGAGAGGATGCACCGGCTCTCGCGGCTAAATCGTACACTACACACCATCTCTCCGTAGGAGTAGGTCGATGTGTCGCTCTCTCTAACACACACACGCTGTTAAAACACACACACACACACGCACACATAGGTTCATAGAATAGGAATATCGTGCGAGTGGGAAGCCACGGGAAGTGAGATAAATGGAGTACATACAAGAAGAGAAGAGGTGACGAATATTCCATCAAACCTGGACTGAGGAGTAGTACTCCCTCCGTCTAGGTGTTAAGTCATCTTACAAAAATCAGATATTCCCAAAATGTTTAGGCGTCGTCCATTAACTTCGCATCTCAATCCCCTCCTAGCCTCGTTGCTAGCGAGCGTTACTTACTCTGCCTTCTAATCTCCCTCGAAAACCCAATGCATGGAGCGCAACTACGCATTGATCAGTCAAGGAATCAAAGTCGGCTTGCATGCGAGTTAATATGTGGCCCTACATGGTAGCTAAAACGCATCTCTTTATTGTTGTGATTAATTGTTGCATTTAGAGAGAGAAATCAGGGCTTTGATTGGAGGAAGGACCGATCAAGTTTCTCCTTCTCCTCCAATTTGCTTGCACCTTGGTCCCACTGCACCTTCTAACGTGACTTATACACCTAGACGAAGGGAGTAGTACAAGATACGGTAGCACACTGACTTAGGTCGAATACAAGTGCCCAAAATTATTGGAAGAGAGTAAAGTGTACAAACTAAATAATTAAAATTAAATTTCTCTTTTTTTCCAAAATGGGGGCAAAAGATTTGCCTCGTCCACTAAATAAGAGGAGAATAGAGTTTCACAATTTGCAAGTGACCCTACAAATAAACGGCATGGCAATTACTCTCAATACGCCCTAGTTTCTCAGCACCCGCTGTAACCCTTAGTACATACGGTGGCACACTGACTTAGGCCGAATACAAGTGCCCAAAATATTTAAAATTGGAGGATGGTGCAGCCCACCTTTCCGATATTTTGACCGTGTGTGGTTCAGTTGTTGTTCACTTCGGAGGGTCGTGTACCACACGTGAACGTTCGTAAGCGCGACCGAGAGACGTGCAGCGTTAATTGCGAGTTGACTCCTTCGAGCGTTAAATTTTCTTCACGTATTAGCATTGCCCCTAGTATTTTTCTTCACTATGTTATATAAAGAGTTTCCGTTTCGTGCACAATTTAAAACGATTTTTATGGAGAGAAAAAGAAAACCACTCCATCTATATACGTTGCAGCCTCGGCGCTTTTTTTCTAGGCTCTTCACACTCTCTCTGCACTATATATATACACGCTGGAGCCTTAGCGCTTGTAGTTGCTCTCTTCACACTCTCTCACCCTCTCCAGATCTAAACAAGACTTCGTTGGCCTCTCTCTCTCTCTCCCCTCACTGCTGGTCAAAGAGCCGGCAGGATCCGTCCGTCGGGAAGGGAAGGAGGCTTAACGCTGTCGCTGTCGGCGAGGGAGGGAATCCACTACCGGCGCAGCTGTTCTCTTTCACCCAGCGGCGGCGCGGGAGGGCCTCCGACCCCTTCTTCCTCGCTGCCGTACATAGTGTGGGCAGATCGGCCTCCGGCCGCCCACTGAACCACACCCCGAGAACCTTAAGGTATAATTTACTTATTCCACATGCATTGCTGTAGCTGCATGTGGCTTTTTTCCGCTTCTGCACTCGAATCTAGGTGTTGGATCAAACAGGAAAGTAGTGGGGAAAGTTGTATAGCATGAATCTAGGACGTGGTTCAAAGAGGAAAGGAAGGGGGGATGGTAGTACAGACTGGCTATCCAGCACCGACGTTGGCCGAAAAGGGAAGACAATGACAAACGCAGTACGCACATCTGTAACGAACTGATCTTTCTGTTGGTGGGGGACAAGGCTGTAGAGTTTGAGCAGGACTAGATTTGTTGCCCTCACATAGGGAAAGGTGTCTAAAGATAACAAAACTGGGACCAACACAAATATGCTCCTTGGTTGTTTGTTCTTTGTTGCAACAGACTGTGCATCACCCCTTTATACATCGGTAGATGCACATGGTGCTGGTGCGTCCACTGTCCCGTACAACTCTTTAGCTGTTGTTAATCTAATAATGCCGCTGGAAAATTGAAGCAATGCCACAGTTAAAAGCAAATTACATGTTTAACAAATTTTATTGTTAATATAATCTCTCTGTTAATATGAATCAATGCCACTGTTTGAGAAATGCTACTGTCTTGCTTTCTTTCCCATTTAGATAAGTTAGATGCTTCTTTATGTGGGCTTCTGTATCATCCACCGTTATTGACTAGTAGTTGTTTCCTTTGCACCTCTATGTAAACAGGGTTATCTACTTCACCTCGTTGCTATTGCGACCTTTTGTTGCACTTCACAAAACACTTTTGTTTTAAGAGTGTTTTGTGCAGTTCAACCAAAATGTCACACCGACAATGTTGCTTGATTGCTTGATCTTAGTGGAACTGCACAAGAGGAGATCTGACTTCCTATCCGTGTTGGCAAATTTGTTTCAGATCTTCTTCTTGTGAGTTGTTTGAATTCCGCGTCATGAGAGGTCAGTACTAGCCTTCTTTCACATGATTGTGTAGTGTGCTTTCATATGTTGTGCTACTTATACGGTAATGTTTCTTGATTTTAGTGAACTGCACAAATGGAGACAAGACTTCCAATCTGTATGTGCACCGTAATATCCTATTGAGGTAAGATAATGATATTTCACAACTGTTGGCCTGTATTTTGCTACTGTCATCAGAAAATTAATGTCGTTGTTTAGTGCTATACTTGTGCTCCTTAATTGACATGCCAAATCTTACATTGAAGGCGAAGCTTGTCTGTTATTGAACCAAGTGATGAAGGGGAATAACAAGCGGAAGAAAAACAAAAATCAACTCCCGGTGCTGTAATGAAGCACTGGAACTGTGATGACACAAGTAATGATATAGTTTTGCATCTTAATTTATTGCTATGGCTGGAACGAGCAATTGTTTTGCCACTGATTTGATGCCACTCTTAATGTAATATGTAATTATCTCTACTTGTGCAAACAGGGATCTTCTTTGAAGATAACATATATTTTAGTGGAACTGCACAAGAAGATGTTGGAAACATTAAACTAATCGAGGAGTATATAGTAAGCATGGCAACCCCAGTAGATAACAACAGATGGTTCCCGAGAAGTGCTTCATCTGTATGCTCTACACAATAAGCCTCCTGACAAAGGTTGGTACTGGCCCATGGATTTCATCCATATGATTGAGCTTTGTCATCTCTATTGGTGTTGTGCTACTGTTTAGATACTGTCATGAGAAAGTGGTATTGTCCTCGAGAAGTGCTTCATCTGTGTTGTTTTAATTATTTCCTTTCCTTTTTTTCGAGCAAATAGGGATGCAGCATTTAGTTGTTCTCTTTCCTTTGCACAACAGGATCATCCTCTTCATATCGGAAGGAAGCAGTTGAAGGATGGTTACATTACTGCCCACAAGAACAAACTAACTTCAGCTCAGAAGGACTCACGGATCTCCATCTTGGTTGCTGTGATGGCCAATACAATGTTGTTTTAGGATTCTTTCCGGTGAGTTTCATTTTTTTAAATGTGTGCTCTGCATGGATCATGTAGGTTGCCTGTTTAAACTGTCAATTCATAGTACAGTTTGCTTTATACTAATCACTTTGTTTGTATTTATGCAAACAGGGGTGCTCAGCTTGACTTCAATGGGAACTGCACAAAATGTTCTCGAATACATCAAATATTCTCGAATCATTCATTTCCACCACAAGAAAGGAGGTGCCGATATGTTCAAGGCGTTGCAACATAAAAAGGCGAAATCATACAAGCTACGCATGAATTTGGTTGATTTTGGTGGAACTGCACAAAAAGAACAGCTGGTTTATTTAGCATGAGGTGCCATGTCAATGTCCGAACTGATGGCAAACCCTGTCCATTCCACAATCATAGGCATTTGATATTTTGGAATGGGAAAACCTTGTCAAAGTTTGCTCATTGATGTACACAAAACAACACGCATTTGACATTTTGGAATGGGACAACCTTGTAAAATTTTGTTCATTGATGTTAGCAAGAAGACATGCGTTTGATATTTTCGAATGGGATGCCCTTTGCTGTCAGCAGCATCGATCGATTTTTCTTTATTCTTTAGTTGTGAAGTAAATATTGGCTCTGACATGTGAATCGCTGAGATGCATAATCATCGATTGTTTTGAATGTTCTCTATGAATTGCCAGGCCTATGTGTTTGATTGCAATGTACAGGAACGCTAAAAAGTTGCTCAAACTTTTTGTACTCCCTCTGTTATTTTGTACTTTGCATATTAGATTTCTTTCAAGTCAGTTGATTTTACATTGTGAATGTTGATACTTTTTTCTATAAGATTGGTCAAAGTAGAGATACTTTGACTTCAGACAAAACTTATATGCAGACTAAAAAGGACTGGAGGGAGTACGTGTGAAACTGCTGCAAACGAGGTGATCACCCTGGGAATAATGCTATTACGTATTGTTTTGCATGTTCATCCAATGCCAGTGATACAAGAATTTGAACTAATCAAACTAAATTCATTCTTATACGGCCGGATTTCATATAAACATGCCGGATTTCATTACATTTCATACATTCTTCAACTAAAAAGGGGTGCGCTGGAGGTATAATTAATTAACCGAAGCTACCCACCCGTGTCCGGCTGAGCCGAACAGAAGCTTCTTCTCCAGCACAGCTCTCCAACTCCACGTCGCCGCTAAGAAGCTAATCGGCCGTCAATGGTCAACCCGCCAAGCTTGGCTTCAACCGGAGGGTAGCAGCGGTGGCCTTACTTGGACCCGAGCGGCGGCGACCTACCGTGTTCTACTCTTCCTTGTTTTCTGTGTGGCGCGGCCTCGTTGGCAGCGGGGCGGGGCCTCGACGGAGCCGGCGATGTCCTCTGTCTCATTGCCGGCGGGGCGGCACCTCGGCGGAGCGGGGGAAATCCTCCCCCTCATTGTCGGCAGGGCGGGGCCTCGGCGGAGGCGGCGATGTCCTCTGCCTCGTTGTTGGCGGGGCGGGGCCTCGGTGGAGCAAGGCCTCGCCGAAGCCGGCGAAGTCCTCCGCCTCGGTGCCGGCGGGGCGGGGCCTCAGCGGAGCCGGCGATGTCCTTTGCCTCGTTGTTGGCGGGGCGGGGCCTCGTCGGTCTCGCCAAACAGCGCCTCGCCACTTCGTCGTCCTCTTTGTAGGTGGCCGCAACCTCCGGCACCCGCATGCGGTACCGCCAGCGCGCGAGGCGGCTCTCGTGGGCAGAGCGGTACGACTCGAGCAGCGCCTCCTGCTCCGCCCGCTCCGCGGCAATCTGCTCCTCCGCCTGCAGGTGCTCCTGGAGGAGATGGTGGTTGTAGGTGGCGTTGGCCTGCGCCTCCTGGAACTGCTCCTCACGCTTCTACCTCACCGTGTCCATGTATTGGGCACGGGCCTCGCCGATGGTCATGGTGCAATGCACCGACGAGGATGGCGCGGAGGAGGGGATTGGCGCCGGATCGTCGACTACCATGTTCTCCATTGGGACGTCATCGTCCTCCGGCTGCCTGCCGGCCAGCCAGTCGGTAGCAATGGCTGCCATCTCCTTCTGGTCCGTCCGTCCCGAAGAGCGCTGGAGCGCGAGGAAGCCATGGTGGGCAGTAGTGGTGTGGACAGGAGAAAGGGAACGGAGGCGGATGACTGCGGCTATGGCCAGCGTAGTAGTTTATATAGCAACGGCGGGCGGCAGAGGGACGGACGGGTGGCGCTGGAGTAGCCGCCTCAGCAACCGTGTATCATTAATGTGGGCGGCAGACGGACGGACGGACGGCACTTGTGTCATTTGAACGCGGAGCAATCGCCTGCACCGAGAAGCGGCGCTGGCGGCGCTGACCGTTTAGGGCGGAAAGCGCGTGCGCGAGGGAGGTGGTCTGGGTGGGCCAGGGCGGTCAGACTCGTGCTTGGTAGCGGTTCGGTCCAGCAGCCGTACATGCTGGATCGCGAGCGAGCTCGCCGAGCTGAGCGATGACAATCAGACGATGGAGGTGGCTTCCGACCAGGAGCCGGCGCCACCGCCCAAGCCGGTTCATGCCGTGTTCACCATAGAGCAGGTGCGGCCGCACTTCGACGCCCTAATGGCGGAAGAGCTACCAGCACAGGATGACCTGTGCTGCAACCTCCGTCTCCTCAACGAGCACCGGCTCGTGGAAGGACGAATCGCCGGCGAACAAGCGAACGACAATGCCGTCGCAGACATGTGGCCTTATGATCCTGGCTTCCTGAATGAGCAGCGGGCGCTGTATCAGACCATCCGTAGGGCCCGCGAGGCCCTTTCCGTCATCCTTTGAGTTGTTGCGCTCGCCGTGGCGCCGCCGTCTCGCGTTGTCAACATGGTCAACAAACATAAGGAATCAGGAGATGACTTTAATTGGAGAGGATGACAGTGGATCCCACCAGGGCCATAGCCGCACGTACGCAAGTGCCTCCTTATTAGTATATACAACTAAAAAAATTGCTTCCTCCTGGTTTCCTGACATCACGGTCCCACACCATTGTCAACCTATATAGTCAATAAATGAGAGAATTGCACAAGGAGCGGCCGACAGCTGGGACCCAGCAACTCGAGCAGTATTTGTGTTTTTGAGGTGTGAGCAGAGTTTTTCTTGAGCGATGTTTTTGTTGTTGTTCAGAGGAGCAGGGTATCAACTGGGCGGGCTATGGCCCGTCTGGCCCAGGCTATTATTTTATGTCGACCAAATATCCAGCCCAGATATTAATATTTAAATGTGAAAATGGCTAGCCCAGCTATTCTTTTTTTGCGGAATACCCAACCCAGGTCAACTTGTTATTCTCCGGGCCGCATTAGACTTGCCAAGAAAATGGGCTTTAAGAAATAATAAATGGGCTGTAATTAAAAAATTGGATGTAAATATAAAAAACGCACCGAACAGGTACATTTTTAATTCTTCTCAAAAAAGGTACATTTTTTAATTTCATTACTTGTTGCGCGCGCAAAATTTCCTGATTTTTACCTAATAAAAATTTATTTTGAAATTATATTTAATCTGACTCTAAATTTTGGGTTAAAAAATATTTCGGATCCCATCAAAATGTTGGAAATTTTGTTGAATTTTTTTTTAGCGGTTGGCTGAAATTATTAACAAAGTCCTGGCTAGAAAATGGGTTGTAATTTTAACAAACAGTAAATGGGCTGAGTAAATTTCATTAGAATTAAAAAATGGGTTGTACATTATAACAAATCACAAATAGGCTATATGTTCTCTGCCACAGATGTGATGGTCACTTGTGGGCCTACTAAGTTGACACGTACGCAAGGCTTTGTCAACTTATAGTCAACACATGATTCTATTAGCAGCGGCCGTTGGATGTCCATCTAACGGCTGTGATGCTTCTTCAATCTCAGATATTCATGCTTTAGCCGCCCAAACCACCGCCGGTGGTACCGCCTGCTACCGCCTCCCGTGCCCGGCTGTGCTGCCGCGCAGGCCTCACCGGCCCACCCTACTCCCATCGCCGTCCAGGCCATTCCTCTACTCACCAACACCTCCTGTTATTCTCCGGCGACGACAGCCTCACACCACAGCCGAACCAGTGAACCCTCGTACTCCCCTCCGCGTGGGCATCCACTGCTGTGTCTTCGCCGGCTCCGGGTTGTTCCCTTCCTAGGCCTCGCCATCATCCATCGCGTTGGTTCTCTCGGCGCGGCGTGGTCAACTTTGTCAATAAACGACAGCCATCGGAAGAGGCATGAACGTGGAGTGGCTGACAGTAGGGACCCGCATGGCCCATGGCCGCACGCGAGCAAGTCCCTCCTTATTATGCGAAAACAAATGATTTCTCCCCTTGACAAGTTTGAGCCACCAGCTACATCTTCGCACGCAGGGAAGTGTTTCCTTTATTACGTGGAAAAAAAGTTACCTCTCCCTGACAGCTGGGACCCACCAGCTTTATTATGATCCATTTCACGAAAATATAGATTGTACCAAAGATGCTAAATTGTTTTCTTTTTATTCTAACTCGAAAAAGAAGAAATTAAAAAACCCAGAAAACATCTTCGCACGCAAGGAGGTGCCACCTTATTACGAGCAAAAAAATGATTCCCCCTGCTAGTTGGGACCCACCAGATTTGGAGGCTGACTTGTGGGCCAACTAAGTTGACGCGTACGGGCTTTGTCAACTTAGTCAAAACGATTCTAGCTGCACTGACCGTTGGATGTTAAATCAACGGCCGTGCTGCGTCTTCAACCTCTGGTCTTCTTGCTCCAGCCGCCCAAACCAGGCCCGTCGTACCGCCTGCTCCAGCCTCCCATGGCCGGCTGTGCTGCCGCGCAGGCCTCACGGACCGACCATACTACGACTGGCCAGACCTTCCCTCTACTCACCCACACCCCCTGTTATTCTCCGGCGACGGCGGACTTATGCCGCAGCCGAACCAGTGAACCCTCGTACTCCCCTCCGCGTGGGCATCCACCCGCCTCGTCTTCTCTGGCTCCTCGTCGTTCCCTTCCTAGGCCTCGCCGTCGTCCACCTCCTTGATGCTCTCGGCGCCTTGTGGTCAACGAGGTCAACGAACGACAGCCATCGGAAGTGGACTTTAGGCTGTGAGGCTGACAGCTGGACCCACCAGCTACATCTTCGAAACCAAGGAAGTGCCTCCTTATTACTCGCAAAATAAAAATGATTCCTCCCCTGACAGCCGGGACCCATCAGCTATATCTTCGCACGCAAGGAAGTGCATCCTTATCCTCCCTGACAGCTGGGACCCACCCGGTCGAAGCGTACGTAGCGTTGTCGTGAACATGTACGTACATACTGGTCGATCGGTCTCTCTGCAATGATGAACCATGGCCGAGCAAGCAGCGGCACGTGTAGTAGTAGACGACGTCGAGTTGGCGACGGAGGAAGACTCGGCATGCCCTCGACGTAGCAGTTCAGGCAGTCCCTTCTAAACTATGTACACGTACGTACAGCCAGATGCCAAAAAATACGGCCACGTACGTATATACGGGCGGGGTCTCGAACGCCTACTCGCGCATACGTACGGCCAGGGCTCGTGTACATGGAGAGGCAGCGGACGGTAGCAACGGCGTCGTGTTCATCGGGAGCCAACCGGCTTGGACGGAATAGCCGAAACAAGGTCTGGCGTACCACAGAACGGAGGAAACGGGCCTTCTGTTCGACCACGTACGGTCGAAACGGGGTCCTGTTCATCGGGAACGGTCTGGCCTACCGCAAAACAGAGGAAACGGACTTGTGTTGGAGTGCCTACGGTCGAAACGGGGTCCTGTTGATCGGGACGTCGAGGTGTTGCTGTGGACGACATCGTCGGGGAAGAGGCTCCGGCTGGGTGGCGGACGGAGGAGGGTGTGGGGCTTCGCGGGTTTTCGCGGCCTCGGTGTACGAATGGGTGGGCGGATGGGAGGGGAGGGGGGAACCTTGGCTTAGGGACGCGCTTGTCCGAAATGTGGGGTAAGTTACGAAAGTACCCCCACCGATTTGAGCTAGGCGGTTCTTTCGGTTCAGGGGTATCACGGGTATTTCGCGTGTCGGGATTTCGCAGGAGGTGGGAGTTTTCGCGCGTGTTGTGATTTTGGGATAGCAAGGCGCGGGTTGAGATGGAGGGAGTTTTCGGAGCACAACGAGACAAAGATATATCTTAAAATTTCGGGGTAACAAGGCGCGGGTTGAAATTTCCGGACAAGCCTAACGTGTACTGTACCAAATCAATTCGCACTTCCCTCAACGAAAAAACAAAAAGAAATCAATTCGCACCACACAAGAGGGTCTAATCCCGTGTACTGTACCAAATCAATTCGCACTACAAATGCCATTCAAAACTTTGAATCCATGTTATGTTCAATTAAAATATTTCGCTACGTGTATAATGCATGCAACCTGCTACTCAAATGAACGTTTTAGTGCATTCCAAACGTATATACTACCGCTTCAATATGAACTAAATTTGAATTCGTTTCTCTATTTGAATAAGATCTACAATCATGATTGTTGTCAAGTTAAACCATTTGAATTCGTTTCTCTATTTTAATAAGATCTACAATCATCATTATTGTCAAGTTAAATCATCGTTTGTATATTATCTTCACAGCACACCATATGATTACTGTCGAGTTAGATATGAACTATGTGTACTACATGAACTCGAACTCGATTTTTTTAATCCACTTTATGTTGATTTCAAATCACAGTACATTTCAAGCTCTAGCTAGATCTTCATAATCTAAACCATGTCTCATATGTATAATGTGTTTATCACATAATGTATGGTGCCCCGCCCCCTATGCCTACAAGTATTTAGATGTGAGTTACAAACGCCACACATTATCACAAATTCAAATTAAATGTGAGATTGTTCGATATATAGTATGGTTCAGATTGTTCGATATATAGTATGGTTTAGATTGTTCGATATTTAGTTGTGAGCTGCAAACGCCACATATTATTACAAATTCAAATAAAATGTGAGATTGTTCGATGTATAGTATGGTTTAGATTGTTCGATATTTAGCTGTGAGTTGCAAACGCCGCGCATTATCACATTATGGTATAACATGTCCAAAACCACACCACGCGTATCATCGCTATATTCATGCATGCATATGTTTATAACACTATGATCTCCTATTCAAATATATGAATCCACTTTCATATCGAATTATGATCTTTGTTAGTCTCTTACACCCACACAATCCTCTAACCTTTGTACCTAGCACTAACTTTCTCTCATGCATGCACACGCCCTCCTCGCCCTCCCCCTCCCTCAGCATTCTATCCATCGTGCACATTCATTTTTTTTTGTTTAAGTCGTTCTCCCGCGGTCTCCACAACTCCTTTTCGACACACACCGATCGATAAACCTCTCCAGTGATGTCTGCCTACCACATATACACGCACCTTCCATCTCCTCCTTTCTGTGTCCATGCCTCGTGTCTCTCATATGGTCCCACACACGTGTAAACTCTTGCCCCTCTTTTCATCGATCTCACAATCGCACACTCCTCCCCCTATCTAGCTAGTAGGCCTCTCGCACCACCTCCTAGCTCCATTCTCTTTGTCTATCCGTCTCTCTGGGCCTTATTTGTCTCTAACAAATGGATGTACACCGACCGATCTCCCGCTATACATATAGCTAGCTAGGTCGTTATAACTCATTTTCCCCACGCGCCGATCGATCTACCTCATTAGTTATGTCTCTCCCTTCCTCCGACACACAACAATTGATCTACCGATCTAGTTAGGTCTGATTACCAAACACATGGTCACCCTTCATCATCCATGCATGCCTCCCGACACATCTATCACGCACACGCACACGCACACACAGAAACACATCCCCATTCTTCTTGATAATATTGCAGTTCTACCCTTAGTTTGTCTAGTAGGCCTCTCCCACCATCTTCAAGAAGAAACTCCACCACCCCTCCAGCACTCTACCCCTCTCCCCCCCTCTCTCTCTCCCTCTCTCTTTCTCTCTCTCTCTCTCTCTGTCCCAACCTATTTCCCGTCCTTCACTTATGTATGGATGTCGACCGATCTCCTTCAAGACGTAGCTGGGTCTCTCCTTCTCAACACATATACGAGTCGATCTACCTCTCTAGTTAGGTCTCTGCCTCCCCCCCCCCACACACACACCGATACATCGAGCGCTCTAGTCATGTCTCCCTGCCACACACAAACTTGCCCTGTACCCTCTGACGTTCCGGTAGGTCAGTCGCCCTATATCTTTGACTTGCACACACACAATTTCGATGGCTCTCTTCATCGATCTCGCACCCACCCACTTGATCCTCTCTTCAAATATATCGATATCTATGACCCCTCCCTCTCTTCTCGTGGATCGCCCCCTCTATATATGATAAAGATAGGCCTCTATTTCACACACATTGCATGTGTCCAATTTTTGTTTGAGATATCATCGACACATATTCCCACAAATACATTCACGAAATCACCCCCCCCCCAACAAAAAACACTCACGAACGCACACGCCATCTGTCTAGGTTTGTATCTCTCTCATACACACCCACGTAGGTGGGGGACGTGCATGAAGAGAAGAGGTGCACGCACGGCGCACGTACTCCCGTCTCTTTCCCAACCACACCCGCGCGGGTACACGGTGGAGCTCATTTCTATATGAAAAGGCAGCCCACGTGGTAATTTAACACGTGTACTGGTTGTCCACTTGATGGAGGATCGTGTACCACGGGTGAGCAAACAAATTGCGACTTGACGCGTTATTTAAAAAAAGAGGCAAACCATGTGGGGCCTACCTTAGAGGCAAGGCTCTATACACTGGAGATGCTCTGTACGTATTACTTTTGATGTGTCCCGTCAACTCACAGAATGAGGAGAAGCTTGCGTAGTATGCCGTCTCCCCCGCCCACGGGCGCGGTGGCTCGCAGAGTCGCAGGACGAGGAGAAGCTTGCTTACTACGCCTACGCCCGCTCCCTCGCCCACGCGCGCGGTGGCTCGCAGGACGAGGAGAAAATTTTACTACTCCCTCCATTACTCCTCGTCCCTACCTTGGTTAGAGAGATTATCATATTGTTTGAAATATATGTCTTTTAGTATATTTCAATATGAACTACTAGTACATACTCCAAACACTGATGTATATAGACGTATTTTAGAGTGTAGATTCACTCATTTTGCTCCGTATGTAGTCCATATTGAAACAGACGTACTAGTACGCACTCTCCCTCGCCCCTCGACCCTTGCCCATGTGGTGGACGTGCAGCAATTCATTCGGTCTCAGATAGCCAGAATGATGGACTGTAGTACCATTATTTCTCAACTTCCCGAAGAGGCGAAGAGCCAAGCGCAAGGTTAATATTTTTTAGATGCCAAGCGCAAGGTTTATAGGAGAACGAGTAGTAGTAGTACTTACTAGTAGTACGTACCAGCGGTACGTACTGTATGAGGAAGAAGGCAACAAGATGTATGTTTTGCATGACAGTCTCTTCTTACAGGACGTGCTAGACCTAGTGGACCTCATTGTTGCAATGGGAGTACTATCATAGATGGCACGATTCAGAGTGGTGGGCAGCGGGAATAATTCGGAGCTGCTTAGTCTTAAACCCCATGAAGAAGTCCCATCGAAAGGAATAGCCATCCTCTACACGTGCTCCTATGTAAAATGAGTAAATGAGACAAAAAGAGAAAGAGACAAAGTAAAAAAAAATCACCAACCTTAGAGCCAGCCCTATTGTATTAGTGAATGATATTTCTACGTCGTGATTGACATGGCTATATTATTAACCATGTTGCGGAGGTAGAAGCGGATTTTTATTTATTTGCGGAGGTAGCAGCGGATGGATATTCAACGAGGAGTGAAATGATGGCTGCTTCCTCGGTCAAACATAGAGAAAGGTGGGCCTCGTGATTTGACGGCTTATTAGTCATTATTACTGCATATACTCTTTGCCCATATAATAACCGCGTGGTAGAGTAGTGGGCTATACTTTTAATAACCATGCTCGAAGAGAAGAGGTGCACACACCCACGCACGTAGTACTAGTAGCACTCTTTGCGTCTTTTGCGTCTTCCCCAACCACACACGTGACACGGTGGAGCTCATTTCTGTACGATGATGCAGTCCACGTGATAATTTGACGCGTCTAGTAGTAGTTACTCACTTATAAATAATGGAGGGTCGGGAACCACGCATGAACGGTGCCGCGTCATTTATAAATAAAGTTTTTTTCTTCAGTGGCACGTACGCAATATAAATAGGTTCATATGGAGAGAAAAAGAAATCGCTCCACTATATACATAGCCAGGACGAGTCTACACGGTTGCTTGCTGGGGTTGCTCTCTTCACACTCTCTCGCACAAAACGACTGTGGCCACATCTCTAACATCCGGGCGGATCACGTCCGCCGGGGGAAGGGGTGGATGCTTTGTGTAGATGCGGTCGCCATCGCCAACGGCGAAAACCCACTGTCGGCACGTCCCGATCAGGGATCCCCGCCGTTCTCTCTCACAAAGCCGATGCGGTTGCCTTCGTCCCTTGCTCACTGCCGCGACGTGGGCAGTTGCCGCCTCCCGCCGCCCTCCTCTAGGTTGAGCTACACCCCGACATCCCTCAGGTACAACTTCCTTTACAGCCGGCTTGCACCACTGCCCCAGCTGCCCACATCGCTCCATGTGGATATTTCTCTACTTCTTTGCCCTGCACGTACCTCTACTGGCTTCTACTGTATTTGTGATGAGTTTATGTCTCATCAACTAGTCCTAGTAATCTTATTCTAATCACGCTTCTTCAATTTCTTTGCCACAGGGATGCTCATCTCGATTTTAGTGAAACTGCACAAAATGATCCGATGGTCAAAGGGTTGCAGACTTCATTTCTTCGGAAATGTTCAACGTCGCCAGCAAATTAAAGCCTGGTTAGGGTTTAGGGTTCAAGGGCTAGGGACTGCATGGATCGTTTTTTCTTTAGTTGTCTCTGTTCCAAAATAAGTGTCAACTTTAGTAGTAGTATAACTATGTACTAAAGTTTGCATAAAGTTGAGACACTTATTTTGGAACGGAGGGAGTACATATTGGCTATGATCTGTCAATCATTGAGATGCAATAGCATGCATGTTAGTCTCCTTTGTATTTGATGAAATGTTGCAACGGGGCAACCTTGGATGCAAGATACATGAAACAGAAGCTGGAAGCTTCATAGCATTGTACAAATTTATCTCGCTGAGAAATTACAGTACGTAGTACTATGTAAAGAGTTAGGTGTCGCACGGTGTCCAGAAAATATGGTGATAGTGTGAGGTGGGCCATGTAATCACTGAGCTTGCGTGTTTTCACTGCTTTCGCACTCCTCCGCTGTAAGAATGGAGAAAATTGTAATCTACCTCCTTTCGCCGAAACGTGGGACATCCAGCAGTCGTACCTACTCAGTAATAATGACCAATGAGTCGTCAAATCACATAGACCCAGCAGTAAGTTGGACGGACGAAGCAACCATCACTCTTGAATCCACTTATCCCTTCAACACAGGCACCAGTGAGAGGTCGTGTCCGCTCTGCCCGGTCATGAATGCGGCACCGATTCTCTGGAGCGGTGCTGACCGTTTCGGGCGGGAAGCACGCGCAGGCGATGGAGGGGCTTTGGGTGGGCCAGGCTGGTCAGGAGCGGGCGTGGCAGCTGTCCCGATCGGACGCCTGGAAACGAGAGGATGCACCGGCTCTCGCGGCTAAATCGTACACTACACACCATCTCTCCGTAGGAGTAGGTCGATGTGTCGCTCTCTCTAACACACACACGCTGTTAAAACACACACACACACGCACACATAGGTTCATAGAATAGGAATATCGTGCGAGTGGGAAGCCACAGGAAGTGAGATAAATGGAGTACATACAAGAAGAGAAGAGGTGATGAATATTCCATCAAACCTGGACTGAGGAGTAGTACTCCCTCCGTCTAGGTGTTAAGTCATCTTACAAAAATTAGATATTCCCAAAATGTTTAGGCGTCGTCCATTAACTTCGCATCTCAATCCCCTCCTAGCCTCGTTGCTAGCGAGCGTTACTTACTCTGCCTTCTAATCTCCCTCGAAAACCCAATGCATGGAGCGCAACTACGCATTGATCAGTCAAGGAATCAAAGTCGGCTTGCATGCGAGTTAATATGTGGCCCTGCATGGTAGCTAAAACGCATCTCTTAATTGTTGTGATTAATTGTTGCATTTAGAGAGAGAAATCAGGGCTTTGATTGGAGGAAGGACCGATCAAGTTTCTCCTTCTCCTCCAATTTGCTTGCACCTTGGTCCCGCTGCACCTTCTAACGTGACTTATACACCTAGACGAAGGGAGTAGTACAAGATACGGTAGCACACTGACTTAGGTCGAATACAAGTGCCCAAAATTATTGGAAGAGAGCAAAGTGTACAAACTAAATAATTAAAATTAAATTTCTCTTTTTTTCCAAAATGGGGGCAAAAGATTTGCCTCGTCCATTAAATAAGAGGAGAATAGAGTTTCACAATTTGCAAGTGACCCTACAAATAAACGGCATGGCAATTACTCTCAATACGCCCTAGTTTCTCAGCACCCGCTGTAACCCTTAGTACATACGGTGGCACACTGACTTAGGCCGAATACAAGTGCCCAAAATATTTAAAATTGGAGGATGGTGCAGCCCACCTTTCCGATATTTTGACCATGTGTGGTTCAGTTATTGTTCACTTCGGAGGGTCGTGTACCACACATGAACGTTCGTAAGCGCGACCGGGAGGCGTGCAGCGTTAATTGCGAGTTGACTCCTTCGAGCGTTAAATTTTCTTCACGTATTAGCATTGCCCCTAGTATTTTTCGACACTACGTTATATAAAGAGTTTCCGTTTCGTGCACAATTTAAAATGATTTTTATGGAGAGAAAAAGAAAACCACTCCATCTATATATGTTGCAGCCTCGGCGCTTGTTTTCTAGGCTCTTCACACTCTCTCTCCACTATATATATACACGCTGGAGCCTTAGCGCTTGTAGTTGCTCTCTTCACACTCTCTCACCCTCTCCAGATCTAAACAAGACTTCGTTGGCCTCTCTCTCTCTCTCCCCTCACTGCTGGTCAAAGAGCCGGCAGGATCCGTCCGCCGGGAAGGGAAGGAGGCTTAACGCTGTCGCTGTCGGCGAGGGAGGGAATGCACTACCGGCGCAGCTGTTCTCTTTCACCCAGCGGCGGTGCGGGAGGGCCTCCGACCCCTTCTTCCTCGCTGCCATACATAGTGTGGGCAGATCGGCCTCTGGCCGCCCACTGAGCCACACCCCGTGAACCTTAAGGTATAATTTACTTATTCCACATGCATTGCTCTAGCTGCATGTGGCTTTTTTCCGCTTCTGCACTCGAATCTAGGTGTTGGATCAAACAGGAAAGTAGTGGGGAAAGTTGTATAGCATGAATCTAGGACGTGGTTCAAAGAGGAAAGGAAGGGGGGAAGGTAGTACAGACTGGCTATCCAGCACCGACGTTGGCCGAAAAGGGAAGACAATGACAAACGCAGTACGCACATCTGTAACGAACTGATCTTTTTGTTGGTGGGGACAAGGCTGTAGAGTTTGAGCAGGACTAGATTTGCTGCCCTCAGATAGGGAAAGGTGTCTAAAGATAACAAAACTGGGACCAACACAAATATGCTCCTTGGTTGTTTGTTCTTTGTTGCAACAGACTGTGCATCACCCCTTTATACATCGGTAGATGCATATGGTGCTGGTGCGTCCACTGTCCCGTACAACTCTTTAGCTGTTGTTAATCTAATAATGCCGCTGGAAAATTGAAGCAATGCCACAGTTAAAAGCAAATTACATGTTTAACAAATTTTATTGTTAATATAATCTCTCTGTTAATATGAATCAATGCCACTGTTTGAGAAATGCTACTGTCTTGCTTTCTTTCCCATTTAGATAAGTTAGATGCTTCTTTTTGTGGGCTTCTGTCTCATCCACCGTTATTGACCAGTAGTTGTTTCCTTTGCACCTCTGTGTAAACAGGGTTATCTACTTCACCTCGTTGCTATTGCGACCTTTTGTTGCACTGCACAAAACACTTTTGTTTTAAGAGTGTTTTGTGCAGTTCAACCAAAATGTCACACCGACAACGTTGCTTGATTGCTTGATCTTAGTGGAACTGCACAAGAGGAGATCTGACTTCCTATCCGTGTTGGCAAATTTGTTCCAGATCTTCTTCTTGTGAGTTGTTTGAATTCCGCGTCATGAGAGGTCAGTATAGCCTTCTTTCACATGATTGTGCAGTGTGCTTTCATATGTTGTGCTACTTATACGGTAATGTTTCTTGATTTTAGTGAACTGCACAAATGGAGACAAGACTTCCAATCTGTATGTGCACCGTAATATCCTATTGAGGTAAGATAATGATATTTCACAACTGGTGTCCTGTATTTTGCTACGGTCATCAGAAAATTAATGTCGTTGTTTAGTGCTATACTTGTGCTCCTTAATTGACATGCCAAATCTTACATTGAAGGCGAAGCTTGTCTGTTATTGAACCAAGTGATGAAGGGGAATAACAAGCGGAAGAAAAATAAAAATCAACTCCCGGTGCTGTAATGAAGCACTGGAACTGTGATGACACAAGTAATGATATAGTTTTGCATCTTAATTTATTGCTATGGCTGGAACGAGCAATTGTTTTGCCACTGATTTGATGCCACTCTTAATGTAATATGTAATTATCTCTACTTGTGCAAACAGGGATCTTCTTTGAAGATAACATATATTTTAGTGGAACTGCACAAGAAGATGTTGGAAACATTAAACTAATCGAGGAGTATATAGTAAGCATGGCAACCCCAGTAGATAACAACAGATGGTTCCCGAGAAGTGCTTCATCTGTATGCTCTACACAATAAGCCTTCTGGCAAAGGTTGGTACTGGCCCACGGATTTCATCCATATGATTGAGCTTTGTCATCTCTATTGGTGTTGTGCTACTGTTTAGATACTGTCATGAGAAAGTGGTATTGTCCTCGAGAAGTGCTTCATCTGTGTTGTTTTAATTATTTCCTTTCCTTTTTTTCGAGCAAATAGGGATGCAGCATTTAGTTGTTCTCTTTCCTTTGCACAACAGGATCATCCTCTTCATATCAGAAGGAAGCAGTTGAAGGATGGTTACATTACTGCCCACAAGAACAAACTAACTTCAGCTCAGAAGGACTCACGGATCTCCATCTTTGTTGCTGTGATGGCCAATACAATGTTGTTTTAGGATTCTTTCCGGTGAGTTTCATTTTTTTAAATATGTGCTCTGCATGGATCATGTAGGTTGCCTGTTTAAACTGTCAATTCATAGTACAGTTTGCTTTATACTAATCACTTTGTTTGTATTTATGCAAACAGGGGTGCTCAGCTTGACTTCAATGGGAACTGCACAAAATGTTCTCGAATACATCAAATATTCTCGAATCATTCATTTCCACCACAAGAAAGGAGGTGCCGATATGTTCAAGGCGTTGCAACATAAAAAGGCGAAATCATACAAGCTACGAGCGAATTTGGTTGATTTTGGTGGAACTGCACAAAAAGAACAGCTGGTTTATTTAGCATGAGGTGCCATGTCAATGTCCGAACTGATGGCAAACCCTGTCCATTCCACAATCATAGGCATTTGATATTTTGGAATGGGAAAACCTTGTCAAAGTTTGCTCATTGATGTACACAAAACAACACGCATTTGACATTTTGGAATGGGACAACCTTGTAAAATTTTGTTCATTGATGTTAGCAAGAAGACATGCGTTTGATATTTTCGAATGGGACGCCCTTTGCTGTCAGCAGCATCGATCGATTTTTCTTTATTCTTTAGTTGTGAAGTAAATATTGGCTCTGACATGTGAATCGCTGAGATGCATAATCATCGATTGTTTTGAATGTTCTCTATGAATTGCCAGGCCTATGTGTTTGATTGCAATGTACAGGAACGCTAAAAAGTTGCTCAAACTTTTTGTACTCCCTCTGTTATTTTGTACTTCGCATATTAGATTTCTTTCAAGTCAGTTGATTTTACATTGTGAATGTTGATACTTTTTCCTATAAGATTGGTCAAAGTAGAGATACTTTGACTTCAGACAAAACTTATATGCAGACTAAAAAGGACCGGAGGGAGTACGTGTGAAAATGCTGCAAACGAGGAGATCACCCTGGGAATAATGCTATTACGTATCGTTTTGCATGTTCATCCAATGCCAGTGATACAAGAATTCGAACTAATCAAACTAAATTCATTCTTACACGGCCGGATTTCATATAAACATGCCGGATTTCATTACATTTCATACATTCTTCAACTAAAAAGGGGTGCGCTGGAGGTATAATTAATTAACCGAAGCTACCCACCCGTGTCTGGCTGAGCCGAACAGAAGCTTCTTCTCCAGCACAGCTCTCCAACTCCACGTCGCCGCTAAGAAGCTAATCGGCCGTCAATGGTCAACCCGCCAAGCTTGGCTTCAACCGGAGGGTAGCAGCGGTGGCCTTACTTGGACCCGAGCGGCGGCGACCTACCGTGTTCTACTCTTCCTTGTTTTCTATGTGGCGCGGCCTCGTTGGCAGCGGGGCGGGGCCTCAACGGAGCCGGCGATGTCCTCTGTCTCATTGCCGGCGGGGCGGCACCTCGGCGGAGCGGGGGAAATCCTCCCCCTCATTGTCGGCAGGGCGGGGCCTCGGCGGAGGCGGCGATGTCCTCTGCCTCGTTGTTGGCGGGGCGGGGCCTCGGCGGAGCAAGGCCTCGCCGAAGCCGGCGAAGTCCTCCGCCTCGGTGCCGGCGGGGCGGGGCCTCAACGGAGCCAGCGATGTCCTTTGCCTCATTGTTGGCGGGGCGGGGCCTCGTCGGTCTCGCCAAACAGCGCCTCGCCCACTTCGTCGTCCTCTTTGTAGGTGGCCGCAACCTCCGGCACCCGCATGCGGTACCGCCAGCGCGCGAGGCGGCTCTCGTGGGTAGAGCGGTACGACTCGAGCAGCGCCTCCTGCTCCGCCCGCTCCGCGGCAATCTGCTCCTCCGCCTGCAGGTGCTCCTGGAGGAGATGGTGGTTGTAGGAGGCGTTGGCCTGCGCCTCCTGGAACTGCTCCTCACGCTTCTGCCTCACCGTGTCCATGTATTGGGCACGAGCCTCACCGATGGTCATGATGCAATGCACCGACGAGGATGGCGCGGAGGAGGGGGTTGGCGCCGGATCGTCGACTACCATGTTCTCCATTGGGACGTCGTCGTCCTCCGGCTGCCTGCCGGCCAGCCAGTCGGTAGCAATGGCTGCCATCTCCTTCTGGTCCGTCCGTCCCGAAGAGCGCTGGAGCGCGAGGAAGCCATGGTGGGCAGTAGTGGTGTGGACAGGAGAAAGGGAACGGAGGTGGATGACTGCGGCTATGGCCAGCGTAGTAGTTTATATAGCAATGGTGGGCGGCAGAGGGACGGACGGGTGGCGCTGGAGTAGCCGCCTCGGCAACCGTGTATCATTAATGTGGGCGGCAGACGGACGGACGGACGACACTTGTGTCATTTGAACATGGAGCAATCGCCTGCACCGGGAAGCGGCGCTGGCGGTGCTGACCGTTTAGGGCGAAAAGCGCGCGCGCGAGGGAGGCTGTCTGGGTGGCCAGGGCGGTCAGACTCGTGCTTGGTAGCGGTCCGGTCCAGCAGCCGTACATGCTGGATCGCGAGCGAGCTCGCCGAGCTGAGCGACGACAATCAGACGATGGAGGTGGCTTCCGACCAGGAGCCGGCGCCACCGCCCAAGCCGGTTCATGCCGTGTTCACCATAGAGCAGGTGCGGCCGCACTTCGACGCCCTAATGGCGGAAGAGCTACCAGCGCAGGAGTGTAGGGTAACGCAGCAGAAAACAAAAAAAATTCCGACCTACGCACCAGCCCAGGACCACTATGGAGACTGCATACAAGGTTTGATCATTTTCGTTACCGACTCGTAGCGCAGCGGAAGTAGAGTCGATGACGATCGACGGTGCAGATCCCCGCAGCTAGGATTTACAACCTCCCAACCGCGAGGATGTATACCCTCGTCTTCCCTTCGGACAGCCCTCCGGGAGGCGGTCGAACAGTCCCCCGGACGGTGTCGCGGACAGCCCTTCGGGAGGACCTTCGAAACTCAGGCGGTCACTCGGACAGCCCTTCGGGAGGACTCACAGAACTCGGACCGTCACTTGGACAGCCCTTCGGGAGGCACTCTCGAACAGCCCCTCGGGCACTAAGATCGAAACTACGACCTCTCTACAGAGTTGCACACATACGGTGTCATCTATCCGGCAGGGCTTCGCCGTCCAAAACTAGTTCTCACCGGAACCCAGACAACCTTTCGGCTCTACGAAACTATTTCGCGGAGAGGGAGAGAAGAAGCCAGATCATTGCAATGGCATGTATATGTGAGAAAGAGTGAGTCTTTAGGCAGCCCCCTCCACCCCTATTTATAGGCCAAGCCCAATGGTGGCTTCTCCAAGAAGCCAAGGGGAAAAATACCAAAGGACCCTCAAGGTGGCTTCTCCAAGAAGCCACCCAAAAAGCACTTTCACTATTCATGACGACATTTTTCAGCGTCCGTTCGAACTGAAAATATTTATGTGGGCTTAGAACATTTCCAGTACCCACTAAACTAATTTTCAATGCGTTCTGGAACAATTCCAGATTAGTGATTTTCATCTGCGAAAAGCATCTGAAGTGGTTCCGGCAGCTCCGGAACATTTCCGGTTTTTCTTCCAGAAAATTCCCAAAAGTTTCCAGAATGATTCTGGCACCCTCCAAGAATTATCGGGCATGTGCCGAAACCAATTTGACTTTATGGTATCCTCTGAAACAACTTTTCAGTTTCACCGGAACTCATCCGGTGACCTCTCTCTGCGAAACTTTTCCGCTGTCCGAAACTTTTTCGGTGATTTTCTCTCAGACTCCCTGTCTAGTATTCAGCAGATAGATGACCCTTAAGCGTGTGACCCTATAGGTTCGGTGAAGTATAGACATGACACGGAATCCCTTCCGATCAATGATCAACATCGGAGCCGTGGACACCCATATTGACCCCTATACCCACACGAATGAATATTCGAGTGAACCTCCAGTTGCCGTGTGCTATTCCTGTTGCTTCGCGATATGTTACAAATACCCGATGTGAGACATGTTGGCATCCCTGTGGGTCAACAACTTGTCCACTATGCCAGTTACCTCGTTACCGGTATTGTTCTCTTTTCTCGTTGCGTGTTCCGGCATCCCCGTGATCAAATCACAAAGTGTCTGGCCAGACGATGATGGATACCGTAACACCGAGAGGGCCCAGAGATATCTCTCCATCGTCAGAGGAGAAAATCCCAATCTTGAGCTATCAAGTTACTTGACATACTTTTCCATGAACCCGTAAGCCACCGTAATAGCCACCCATTTACGGATGACGTTTAACAAACCCCAAAGTTCATGAAGCAAGCATGAAGAAACTCTATACTCTCATGGTCTAAGGAATCATGCAAACATTAACCATCTCTGTGTTATTAACCATTAACTTGTGACGAATGTAACTCATAGCATAACATCAATTCGGGTCGATTCAACACAAATGTTCTTCTAACATTGTGCCCTCAAAAATTGCTGGCATAGACATGCCCATGATCAGGAAAACAGGACCATCATGCAACACTTGAGCTAGTCTTAGAGGCTAGACTAGGAATACATTTTACCGTTTATTATTCCACACGTGCATATGAGTCTTCCTCCAAGCCTCGTGGTTATTGTAGACTCGAGAACCATAGCAGTTATAGCATGGAACATAAACCTAATTATGAATAGGGAGATAATCAATAACATTTATTATTGCCTCTAGGGCATATCTCCTACAGACTCCCACTTGCACTAGAGTCAATAATCTAGTTAATGCTAATGCACTTCACACCTGTGGCACACCGGTGTAAACTTCGCATGTGGTACAGCCTGATGTCCAACGGATCTGACGACTTTAGCTCCATGTGTATCTTTGCGTATCCTCGCGTTTTCACGCTTTCACAAAATTCATATTTTGTGTGGACTTGGCTTCGTATGTATGTGAATCACAGGTCAAACCTGGATTCCTCAGACTGAGTTATGGAGCAACTACCTGCAGTAGTGTCCCATTGACCAAAGCCTTCTTGGAACCATACTAAGTTCATGAAAGAACTATATGATTCAGCATCTTGTTTGTCGCTTTTAAAAGCGGCAACATACTTTGCCTCTGTTATAGAATTCGCCACAGTAACTTGTTTAGAACAATTTCCAACTACCGTGCCACCATACTGTGTGTTACACAAAACCCTCAATTTAAATCAAAAATCGCTTGGAGCATGGATGAAGACTGTATCGATGTAACCTTTTACAACGAACTCTTCATGATCTCCGCTTGCGAGAAAACATGTCATCGGTGCTACTATAGTACTCAATGACCCTTTTTCACTGTTGTCCCATGATCAGTACTTTTGATCACTTTGGTATCTATACTCGCAACAACTTTGGGAGTATTGGACATATCTGGTTTGTTTTTACATACCATGGAATACATGATTAATCCAAACACAAGAGTGTGTGGAATCTCCATCATGTATTTTGCTCATCAGTGTTTTGGGACACCGAGTCTTGCAAAAACTCTTTCCATGTGACTTCGGCAAGAATCACTCCTTGACGTTTTTGATGCTAAAAGGTTTTAGCATCTTGTCAATATGTATCTTTGCTCAGCCCCATTAGGTAAATCTATCTCCATAGATCATCATGCCTAATATAAAGGCTATTTAGCCCAAGCACTTCATCGAAAAACTATTTTCAAATGAAGTCCTAATTCGTGTCAAGAAATTTATTTCTAATTAACAATGTGTCAAGCACACAACGTTTTTTAGAAATTTTATTATGCTCCCACTTACTTTCTTGAATCATAAGCATCTTCGTTACCCATTGATGAAGTCAAACCCCTTTGATCATTTCATCAAAACACGAAGATTCCAACTCCATTTTGCTCTCTTCTGTCCATTGCTGGAACTCTGAAGTTTGCATACTTACTAGCATCCTCTGGAATGACAAAATACCTTGGACTGTAACACATGCAAGTCCTTGGTTTTATTTCCATCAGATGGAAATCCTTTTGTCATCCTTTGTTTCATATCTCATGATTTGAAATATGTATTAATTGCTAGTTCAACCCGAACCGACTTTAATCATCGCTACGGTGAAATAACCTCATCATAGTCAACTCCTTGAACTTGTATATTGCAACAAGTCGAGCTTTATGGATAAAACATTTTTACCCGTATCAGTTTTTAGTTCCATAAAATTCGTTAGACTCTAAGTCTTCCGAAAGGTGTATCAAGGTTTTAATCTTGAAACATTTATATGGAGACTATCTCGGATTGTATTGGCATTTAGCCAATTCCGGAGTCAGGGCCCATCAACGCTTCCTTGTGTATCGTAGGTATACTGTTGTCTAACAACAATATCTCATTTGCGCACCTGAGAGGTTTGCACGAGCCTTGCCTACGTGGTTCAGCTGCAAGTTCGACTGAAGTCCATACATTTTATTGTAGAGACTTCCGTATCAGTCGCAGTAGGAAACTCCGGAATTACTTCCAAGGTCTCTTTCCTTTGACCTGATGACGAAGATACTGTTTATCTCGTCGAGTTGCACTATTCTCCCACTCACCTTTTGCAAGAACAATTCTCTTTAAAAGCATACCGTTTTGTGGCAAAAACCTTTGCCTCGGTATAGTGAGGGAGGAATACCGAATGACTTGGGATAACCTACAAAGTAGCGCTTGTATGATTTGGAATAGGTTTGTAACCTTTTACACAAGCCTCATATTCCAAATGTTTAAGAAAAGATATAACATGGTTGGGCGTACCATACCATGGTGTCATTTCAACAGACCCGATGGAGCTCTTTTCAGTGTAAAAGCCGCAGTCTCTAAAGCATCACTCTTTAAAAGGGATAATGGCAAATTTATTTATGTCATCTTTGATCTTACCATGTCATAAATGGTTCGATTACATCTTCACAGACTTTCCACTTGCAGTGGTGTTCCGGGAGGTGCAAGTTATGAAACTACTTTCACAACTCATCAGACATTCGCTAAACTTATAACTCAAATATTCCTTTCTGCAATCGAATTGTAGAAACATAATTTTCTTGTTACAATAACCATCTACTTCATTTTTGAAAACCTTTCGAATGATTTCAAAAGATCCAGACTTACGTCTCATCAAGTAAATATCCATATATCTACTTGAGTCATTTCTGAAGATAGATAAATCCACTGTTTGCAATAACATTTATCGGACTACATACATCAAAATGTATGAACACCAATAAGTTCTTTGCTCGTTCCTTATGGCCTGTGAACGGTATTTCAGTCACTTTACTTTTCGGAGGAAAGTTGCAAGTGTCAGATGATTCAAAATCAAACGACTTTAAAATCCATCATAATGGAATTTATCCATGCGGGTTTCTCCAATGTGACCAAATGCAGTGCCACACTTGTGTGGTATTCTCTTAGTCTTACGACATTTAGCATCAGTGTTATGGATGTATCATATTACTATCAATATTCATAACATACATCCCATCTTGGATGGAAGTATGGCCCTTCATGTTTATTCATAATACTGAACAACAATTGTTGTTTTTATGAACAACTCTTTTGCAAAAAACATTGTGCAATGGGCTAGAGTGTATGAAACTCTAAAATGAATTATGAATGTAAATCCAGAGGTAATATATTATTATCATTATTCATATCATACATCTTATTCATAATGAAAGTATGGCCCTTATGTTATTCATAACACCGAACATAAAAAGTTCTCTTATGAACAACCTTCTTGCAAGATACCTTATGCAAAGGGCTAGAGTGTGAAACTCTAAAATGAATTATGAAAATAAATACAGACGGTAATACACCGATGGAAGGTATAGTAACATTTACTATGTTCCCTGTGTATACCTAAACCTCATTCCTGGCTAGTCTTTCAGGCCATAGTAGTTCTTACATCGAGTTGCAACAGAAAGCAATCGAGCGGGTATCTTTGTGATTAACTCACAATACCCAAGAATCAGTGATTAACAATTTAATCATAATTCCCAAGAACTATATCTTTGACTAGCCTTCTATACATCAAAAACCTGTATGACATTCATACATGAGCTGGATATTCCAGTCTTCTTTCTTATTTCCATTATACTTCTAACAGTTTAACTTTTAGTATTTCTCCTACTTTCAGAAGAAGCACCCAACTTAAGAGTGGCGTTAGCCCTGGACTTCCTAGGCATGAAAGTTTCACTAACACCCTTCGGACACTTCCTTTCTCTTTAAGTTTTTATTCACCTTTCATCATATGAAAGGCGTTCTCCTGGATCCCTCTCTTATTAGTCTAATGCATAGTAAAACTCCTTTACTAATAGTTTGCAAACAAACATTGCTTTGGATATCTCATATATTTTAGCCTTTGTCTGTCTCTGAAAATGATTTTCAGATTCCATGAATATCACATAACTATCCAAACTTTCGAAGTTCGGGTCTCATGGAAGCAAACATATTGCACTTGACTGAAACAGAATTCTAGCTTTTGGATCGAAGGACGACAGTCACATGATCCATAGCATAAGCGAGAGAATACCGAAAGTATGCGATAGGACAAAGTCCTTCTCGGCACTCTTGAGGACAATCCTCACATTACGTTACCAACCGTAAAGTTTTAACCAGATATTTAACAGCTATTCAATTTTAATAGGGAAGGTGGAAACGCGAGCCATAATTCTACAACTATTATGCATATAACACTTAGACAGTGTTCACAATTAATTGCACTGAGAATTAAACAAGATAATTCTATAGTGCGCTCCCACTCAAATCAATATCTCTCATAATTGATTGTGAGTGATTCAAGATCCGCATTTCAATTCAACGCCATTGATGGTAGCATCACTGATGACGAAAATCTCAATCGGTAGGCAAACTTGCCAATCACATCTCTATGTGACTCTTGTTCATCTTTCGATGCGTGTGTTCCGAGCTCATGACTTTCATGCCTGAACTTCAAGACAACCAAGTGATCTCGCTGCGAGGTCTCAACTCACCCGCCTCACACATCCCTAATCGTTCGTACCCATGGTAGCATGTGATACCCCGAAAAGTTAGGTGCCGTGACGGTGCTACACTTGGGAGAACACTAACTACTTGATATTTTTGTGAGAGATCACCCTAATAAAAGCGACTACCGCGCAATCAAGAAGGGTGCATCATAAGGGATAAACATCTCAAGCAATTCATAATTAGCATGATATGGTAGAGCCCTTTCTGACGGAGAAGTCTTGTATTTCTTCGTCTTCGGCATTCACGTCGGTGTTCACCTTCGCGAAGATTGCCACCACCTTGTCGATGCACCAGATAATATTGCTATCTCTATAGCTAATAAAATAATGCATAACAACATGGTTGACATGCAGGTCATTAAAGTGCAATCATATGGCTCCAGCCATCATGCCGAATCATGACACGCAGGTCATGTTAATAAATTTACATTATATAGTCATCTCATACATAATCAAATTATTATGAGCACTGCTATACCACATCACATGCACAAGCAAACCCTCCTGCAAAACCAAGTCAGACGCCTCTAATTGGTTCATGCAAAAACTTGTTTTTCGTGGCTTCTAAGGTTTCGAAACAAACTAAAGCTACCAACGTCCATGATCAAGTATGATAATTCAAGTCGCTAGATTAACAATGCGGGGTGTATGAAGCATGAGATAATAAAATCTTGAACCCCATACTAAACTTCGTCATACGCATGACCCCCGTGCAGATCATATCTGCATTGCCCTTTTGTCTGCGAAATTTCATCTTCCTTTTTAACTACGGTGGAATTCAATGAACTGTTAGCACTTCGTTGATCAATCAGGATCGCGGATTGCCAGAACATTGAAACTCCACCATGCTGTTATCAAGATCAGAAATATGCAAATTCCAGGGAAGCAACAAGAACATCGGGTAACAGATTTCATCTGCTACCCGCACAAATAATTTTCAGTAATAGAACTCATCTACTACCTAATTATTTTGTGCAACACCCATACATCTCCATGTATTCTAGATCGCAACCTGCATCTACGCATAGCACGGCCCTGATACCACTGTAGGGTAACGCAGCAGAAAACAAAAATTTTCCAACCTACGCACCAGCCCAGGACCACTATGGAGACTGCATACAAGGTTTGATCATTTTCGTTACCGACTCGTAGCGCAGCGGAAGTAGAGTCGATGACGATCGGCGGTGCAGATCCCCGCAGCTAGGATTTACAACCTCCCAACCGCGAGGATGTATACCCTCATCTTCCCTTCGGACAGCCCTCCGGGAGGCGGTCGAACAGTCCCCCGGACGGTGTCGCGGACAGCCCTTCGGGAGGACCTTCGAAACCCAGACGGTCACTCGGACAGCCCTTCGGGAGGACTCACAGAACTCGGACCGTCACTTGGACAGCCCTTCGGGAGGCACTCTCGGACAGCCCCTCGGGCACGAAGATCGAAACTACGACCACTCTACAGAGTTGAACACATACGGTGTCATCTATCCGGCAGGGCTTCGCCGTCCAGAACTAGTTCCCACCGAAACCCAGACAGCCTTTTGGCTCTACGAAACTATTTCGCGGAGAGGGAGAGAAGAAGCCAGATCATTGCAATGGCATGTATATGTGAGAAAGAGTGAGTCTTTAGGCAGCCCCCTCCACGCCTATTTATAGGACAAGCCCAAGGGTGGCTTCTCCAAGAAGCCAAGGGGAAAAATACCAAAGGACCCTCAAGGTGGCTTCTCCAAGAAGCCACCCAAAAAGCACGTTCACTATTCATGACGACATTTTTCAGCGTCCGTTCGAACTGAAAATATTTATGTGGGCTTAGAACATTTCCAGTACCCACTAAAATAATTTTCAATGCGTTCTGGAACAATTCCAGATTAGTGATTTTCTTCTGCGAAAAGCATCTGAAGTGGTTCCGGCAGCTCCGGAACATTTCCGGTTTTTCTTCCAGAAAATTCCCAAAAGTTTCCAGAATGATTCTGGCACCCTCCAAGAATTATCGGGCATGTGCCGAAACCAATTTGACTTTATGGTATCCTCTGAAACAACTTTTCAGTTTCACCGGAACTCATCCGGTGACCTCTCTCTGCGGAACTTTTCCGCTGTCCGAAACTTTTTTGGTGATTTTCTCTCAGACTCCCTGTCTAGTATTCAGCAGATAGATGACCCTTAAGCGTGTGACCCTATAGGTTCGGTGAAGTATAGACATGACACGGAACCCCTTCCGATCAATGATCAACATCGGAGCCGTGGACACCCATATTGACCCCTATACCCACACGAATGAATATTCGAGTGAACCTCCAGTTGCCGTGTGCTATTCCTGTTGCTTCGCGATATGTTACAAATACCCGAGGTGAGACATGTTGGCATCCCTGTGGGTTAACAACTTGTCCACTATGCCAGTTACCTCGTTACCGGTATTGTTCTCTTTTCTCGTTGCGTGTTCCGGCATCCCCGTGATCAAATCACAAAGTGTCTGGCCAGACGATGATGGATACCGTAACACCGAGAGGGCCCAGAGATATCTCTCCATCGTCGGAGGAGCAAATCCCAATCTTGAGCTATCAAGTTACTTGACATACTTTTCCATGAACCCGTAAGCCGCCGTAATAGCCACCCATTTACGGATGACGTTTAACAAACCCCAAAGTTCATGAAGCAAGCATGAAGAAACTCGATACTCTCATGGTCTAAGGAATCATGCAAACATTAACCATCTCTGTGTTATTAACCATTAACTTGTGACGAATGTAACTCATAGCATAACATCAATTCGGGTCGATTCAACACAAATGTTCTTCTAACATTGTGCCCTCAAAAATTGCTGGCATAGACATGCCCATGATCAGGAAAACAGGACCATCATGCAACACTTGAGCTAGTCTTAGAGGCTAGACTAGGAATACATTTTACCGTTTATTATTCCACACGTGCATATGAGTCTTCCTCCGAGCCTCGTGGTTATTGTAGACTCGAGAACCATAGCAGTTATAGCATGGAACATAAACCTAATTATGAACAGGGAGATAATCAATAACATTTATTATTGCCTCTAGGGCATATCTCCTACAAGGAAGACCTGTGCTGCAACCTCCGTCTCCTCAACGAGCACCGGCTCGTGGAAGGACGAATCGTCGGCGAACAAGCGAACGACAATGCCGTCGCAGACATGTGGCCCTATGATCCTGGCTTCCTGAATGAGCAGCGGGCGCTGTATCAGACCATCCGTAGGGCCCGCGAGACCCTCTCCGTCATCCTTCGAGTTGTTGCGCTCGCCGTGGCGCCGCCGTCTCGTGTTGTCAACATGGTCAACAAACATAAGGAATCAGGAGATGACTTTAATTGGAGAGGATGACAGTGGATCCCACCAGGGCCATAGCCGCACGTACGCAAGTGCCTCCTTATTAGTATATACAACTAAAAAAATTGCTTCCTCCTGGTTTCCTGACATCATGGTCCCACACCATTGTCAACCTATATAGCCAATAAACGAGAGAATTGCACAAGGAGAGGCCGACAGCTGGGACCCAGCAACTCGAGCAGTATTTGTGTTTTTGAGGTGTGAGCAGAGTTTTTCTTGAGCGATGTTTTTGTTGTTGTTCAGAGGAGCAGGGTATCAACTGGGCGGGCTATGGTCCATCTGGCCCAGGCTATTATTTTATGTCAACCAAATATCCAGCCCAGATATTAATATTTAAATGTGAAAATGGCTAGCCCAGCTATTCTTTTTTTGCGGAATACCCAACCCAGGTCAACTTGTTATTCTCCGGGCCGCATTAGACTTGCCAAGAAAATGGGCTTTAAGAAATAATAAATGGGCTGTAATTAAAAAATTGGATGTAAATATAAAAAACGCACCGAACAGGTACATTTTTAATTCTTCTCAAAAAAAGGTACATTTTTTAATTTCATTACTTGTTGCGCGCGCAAAATTTCCTGATTTTTACCTAATAAAAATTTATTTTGAAATTATATTTAATCTGACTCTAAATTTTGGGTTAAAAAATATTTCGGATCCCATCAAAATGTTGGAAATTTTTTTGAATTTTTTTTTTTTAGCGGTTGGCTGAAATTATTAACGAAGTCCTGGCTAGAAAATGGGTTGTAATTTTAACAAACAGTAAATGGGCTGAGTAAATTTCATTAGAATTAAAAAATGGGTTGTACATTATAACAAATCACAAATAGGCTATATGTTCTCTGCCACAGATGTGATGGTCACTTGTGGGCCTACTAAGTTGACACGTACGCAAGGCTTTGTCAACTTATAGTCAACACACGATTCTATTAGCAGCGGCCGTTGGATGTCCATCTAACGGCTGTGATGCTTCTTCAATCTCAGATATTCATGCTTTAGCCGCCCAAACCACCGCCGGTGGTACCGCTTGCTACCGCCTCCCGTGCCCGGCTGTGCTGCCGCGCAGGCCTCACCGGCCCACCCTACTCCCATCGCCGTCCAGGCCATTCCTCTACTCACCAACACCTCCTGTTATTCTCCGGCGACGACAGCCTCACACCACAGCCGAACCAGTGAACCCTCGTACTCCCCTCCGCGTGGGCATCCACTGCTGTGTCTTCGCCGGCTCCGGGTTGTTCCCTTCCTAGGCCTCGCCATCGTCCATCGCGTTGGTTCTCTCGGCGCGGCGTGGTCAACTTTGTCAATAAACGACAGCCATCGGAAGAGGCATGAACGTGGAGTGGCTGACAGTATGGACCCGCATGGCCCATGGCCGCACGCGAGCAAGTCCCTCCTTATTATGCGAAAACAAATGATTTCTCCCCCTGACAAGTTTGAGCCACCAGCTACATCTTCGCACGCAGGGAAGTGTTTCCTTTATTACGTGGAAAAAAAGTTACCTCTCCCTGACAGCTGGGACCCACCAGCTTTATTATGATCCATTTCACGAAAATATAGATTGTACCAAAGATGCTAAATTGTTTTCTTTTTATTCTAACTCGAAAAAGAAGAAATTAAAAAACCCAGAAAACATCTTCGCACGCAAGGAGGTGCCACCTTATTACGAGCAAAAAAATGATTCCCCCTGCTAGTTGGGACCCACCAGATTTGGAGGCTGACTTGTGGGCCAACTAAGTTGACGCGTACGGGCTTTGTCAACTTAGTCAAAACGATTCTAGCTGCACTGACCGTTGGATGTTAAATCAACGGTCGTGCTGCGTCTTCAACCTCTGGTCTTCTTGCTCCAGCCGCCCAAACCAGGCCCGTCGTACCGCCTGCTCCAGCCTCCCATGGCCGGCTGTGCTGCCGCGCAGGCCTCACGGACCGACCATACTACGACTGGCCAGACCTTCCCTCTACTCACCCACACCCCCTGTTATTCTCCGGCGACGGCGGACTTACGCCGCAGCCGAACCAGTGAACCCTCGTACTCCCCTCCGCGTGGGCATCCACCCGCCTCGTCTTCTCTGGCTCCTCGTCGTTCCCTTCCTAGGCCTCGCCGTCGTCCACCTCCTTGATGCTCTCGGCGCCTTGTGGTCAACGAGGTCAACGAACGACAGCCATCGGAAGTGGACTTTAGGCTGTGAGGCTGACAGCTGGACCCACCAGCTACATCTTCGAAACCAAGGAAGTGCCTTCTTATTACTCGCAAAATAAAAATGATTCCTCCCCTGACAGCCGGGACCCATCAGCTATATCTTCGCACGCAAGGAAGTGCATCCTTATCCTCCCTGACAGCTGGGACCCACCCGGTCGAAGCGTACGTAGCGTTGTCGCGAACGTGTACGTACATACTGGTCGATCGGTCTCTCTGCAATGATGAACCGTGGCCGAGCAAGCAGCGGCACGTGTAGTAGTAGACGACGTCGAGTTGGCGACGAAGGAAGACTCAGCATGCCCCCGACGTAGCAGTTCAGGCAGTCCCTTCTAAACTATGTACATGTACGTACAGCCAGATGCCAAAAAATACGGCCACGTACGTATATACGGGCGGGGTCTCGAACGCCTACTCGCGCATACGTACGGCCAGGGCTCATGTACATGGAAAGGCAGCGGACGGTAGCAACGGCGTCGTGTTCATCGGGAGCCAACCGGCTTGGACGGAATAGCCGAAACGAGGTCTGGCGTACCACAGAACGGAGGAAACGGGCCTTCTGTTCGACCACGTACGGTCGAAACGGGGTCCTGTTCATCGGGAACGGTCTGGCCTACCGCAAAACGGAGGAAACGGACTTGTGTTGGAGTGCCTACGGTCGAAACGGGGTCCTGTTGATCGGGAGGGGTGTGGCGTACCGTAAAACGGAGGAAACGGACTTGTGTTGGAGCGCCTACGGTCGAAACGGGGTCATGTTCATCCACCGTCTATTGCCTCGCTCCAGCCTCCATGGGCTACTGTTCATCCACCGTCGACCTCCCCCAGCCTCCACGGGGCTACTGTTCACCCACGGCTACTGTTCATCCAGCCTCCACCGGCTACTGTTCATAGAGCATCCACGGGGTCCTATTCATCCACCCCCAACCGGCTCGGATGCGGTGGCCTCCTCGGGGTCCTGTTCATCCAGCGGCAACGGCCTACTACCATGGGGTCCTGTTCATCCAACCCCCACCGGGAACTGTTCATCCACAGCCAACCAACCGGCTCGACTCACCACGTCTCGACTCGTTCTACGTACCGCGCGCACGGTAGCAATGGTCACTGTTCATCGAGAGGCAACCCAACACCGGCTGGCTACGTCTCGCACGGGGGCTCGATCGGCTTCAGTAAGCAGCAGCAGTGATCGATCGCTCGGGTTCAGTTAGTAGCAGCAGCGAAGGAATCGCTCGGGTTCAGTCAGCAGCGAATGAATCGCTCGGGTTCAGTTAACAGCCAAGGGATCGATCGGTCGGGTTCAGTAACGTGCGATCACTCGGGTTCAGTTAGCCAATGCCTCGCACATACGCGCGTACATGAGAGAAACGCGGAAACCTCCGTGCATCGCTCGGCCCCGACCACCCACCGTAACCGGGAACTCCCCGATATTTTCCTCGCCCTCGCTTCTACCATGATTTTTTCCATCATGGACGGCCCAAAGAATGTCATGCAACTGCGTCTCCGGCCCGCCCAGGACAAAAAGCCCATTTTCTGTCATGATTTTTTGTCATAGAAGTAGGAGCCCACCACATCTATGATGATACCGGGTTTTGTCATAATTATCGTCATAGAAGTGTCATAAGCATGACAGAAAAAAAATTCGTTCGGCCCAAAATGTCACGGATGTGTCTTTTTTTTGTAGTGCAACAAGGGTCTTAGGAACCCAAATAGACCATTCAATGTACTCATAAGAAGAACCAACAAATTTGGCATAAACATGCCCATCACTAGCACGGCACAAAACATAATAGGGGTTAAAGTCGCCGGCTTTGTTGCTAGGGGCGGTTTTGCTCTTCTTGGCATTACCACCCACTTCCTTGGTCTTTTTCTTCTCATGAGCACCCGCACTCGCCTTGACAAAGGTGTCCTTGAGCGAGAGAGGTTGCTTGGTCTTGTTCTTCTTCTTCTTCTTTGACTTGGTTACAAACCCAAGTCCTTCCTTTCCTACAACTTCCTTTTGATTGCTCAAAAGGTCATTGAGGTTCTTCTCGCCTTGTATGCAAGTCACAAGTCCCTTCTCAAGTTGCTCTTTCAACTTAGTATTTTCCTCCACAAGATGCACATGCTCGCAACAAGGGTTAGTAGCATGGGCATTATCAATTAGAACGAAAGGAGGGCAAGTGGAGATCTCCTTGGTTAGTTTCACTTGGAGTTGATCATGAGACTCTTTGAGAGAAGCATGAGCACCCTTCAAGACCTTGTGAGCCTTGTCAAGTGTATCAAATTCTTTCTTGAGTCTATCATGGTCAACCCCAAGTGCAACTTTCTCGGATTTAAGCACACGAGTAAGAACAATAGCATGATCAAGATCTTTTTGTAATTTAGCTTGATCAACATTGTGTGACTCCTCAAGAGTCAAACGAAGATCTCGCTCTTCCTCTAGAGCAATGGAGAGATCCGCAGTCTCATCGGCATAGTCACGACTATGCCCCTCCAACTTGGAGATAGTATCCTCATGCGACTCAATGGTATCATTGGCCTCATCAAGTTGTTCCAAGAGAGAAACAAAGTGCTTCTTGGACTCACCCTTGAGTTTTCTCACAAACTTGGTGAACTCATTCTCATCAACTTTTTCCACCTCACTATCATCAACACAATCTAACAATGAAGGAGTAGTAATGATGGTGGTTTTGATGTTAGGAGTTACCTTGTTGATACCTTTGGCCATGAGACACTTGGCAATGGTGTTTTCGTTGGGGGTGCCGAAGAGAGACACCTTGGAGGGGGAAGATGTAGCAATGGCAATGGTTGTCGTTGCCATTCCTTCTCCACTTGTATATTCCTCATCATCATCGGAGGGGTACTCTTCATGTGCTACCAAGCCCTTTGGAGGAGATTTCTTGGTGAAGTTGTTCTTGCTAGGGAAATACTTGGCTTTGTCTTTGCGAATGAGTTTGCCACCATTGTCTTCCTTCTTCTCGTAAGGGCAATCCACCACAAAGTGACTCACATTGCCACAATTGTAGCAAGTTCTCATTCATTGCTTGTTCTTTGACCCACTTGAGTTGTTCTTGGTGAAGTTGGGCCTTGAGTTCCTCTTGTTGCTCCAAAATTGCCTTGACGCAAGAGCCATGTGCTCATGGTAAGCATATTTGGTGTTCTCGGGGCCACACTCCTCTTCTTCTTCCGGAATGGCCTTGGCCTTCAAAGCAAGGGTGGGAGTGCTTTTCTTTGACCGGACACGAGCAAGAGCATTGTCGGCGGTCTTGTTCATGATGTTCATGGCAATAAACTCATCCAACACTTCACTTGAGGTTAAGGTGTGAAAGTCCGGCCTTTGGCGAATCACGGAAGACATGGCCTTGTTGAATGGCATGATGGCCTTGAGGAACTTGCGCTTGATCCAAGTGTCATCCGTATCCTTGCTTCCATGGTCTTGGAGAGCAACCGCAAGAGTTGTCACCCTACGGTAGAGATCAAGCGGATCCTCATCTTCAAGCATCACAAATTCATCGGCCTCATCAAGGACCACTTCAAAGTTGTACCATTGGGTGCTTGAGCTCCCCTTGTACATAGAAACAATGTCCTCCCAACAATCCTTTGCACGAGTGAAAGGTCGTAAGTGTGATAGATCTTCGGGAGGGACCGCATCTTAAAGGATGAATAATGCGGAGTGATTGTATTGATTGTCCACTTCTTCTCTTGGGGTGAAGTTGTTTGGATCATGCGGGTAGAAACCTTGCTCAATGATTCTCCAAAGGTTAGTTGAGCAATGATTCAAATGAGACTTAATGCAAAAGACCCAATTAGCAAAATCACCCTTAACAAGCTTGGGAGGAGGACCATGATTATTAATGCGAGGTGTGGGGACAGGCCCTCCATAGACCGGGGGAGGGGGAACCGAGGCAAAGGTTCCCGTCCCATTCTTGTCATGAGGGGAAGGAACATGAGTACCTTTAGCCGCTTCCTTGGCGGAATTGGCCTCCGACTCCGATGTCGTGGGATTAACCACAAGAAAGGGATCGGGAGTGGATTTCATCCCCTCAAGTAATTCTTTAAGCATGGACTTGACTTCGGTCGTCATAGACATCTTAAGTGAAGCCATAGCTTCATTTAAGTCGTCTCGAGTGATCAAAGTCAACTCCACGGCCTCGAGCACTTCCTCCCCGGTGTCAACCATACTCTTAGGATGGTGAAACCCTTAATAAAGAGACGAGGCTCTGATACCAATTGAAAGGATCGATATGGTTGACTAGACGGGGGGTGAATAGGCAACTACCAATTTTTAGCTTTCCTTAACAGATTAGGTTTAGCAACAAATAGGTTGTCTAGATGTGCAACTATGTGAGCAACCTATATGATGCAAACAACAACCACGACGAGTGCAAGCAAAGGATACAACACGACATTAGCTTGCACAAAGTAAAGGGAAGAGATAACCACAAGTGGAGCCGGTGGAAACAAGGATGTGTTACCGAAGTTCCTTCCCTTTGGGGGAAGTACGTCTCCGTTGGAGCGGTGTGGAGGTACAATGCTCCCCAAGAAGCCACTAGGGCCACCGTATTCTCCGCACGCCCTCACACAATGCGAGATGCCATGTTTCCACTAGTGGTGCCCTTGAAGGCGGCAACCGAACCTTTACAAACAAGGTTGGGGCAATCTCCACAACTTGATTGGAGGCTCCCAACGATACCACGGAGCTTCACCACAATGGAATGTGGCTTCGAGGTGACCTCAACCGTCTAGGGTGCTCAAACACCCAAGAGTAACAAGATCCGCAAGGGATTAGTGGGGGGAAGCAAATTTCTCTTGGTGGAAGTGTAGATCCAGGCCTTCTCAACCAATCCCTAGAAAATCAACAAGTTTGATTGGCTAGGGAGAGAGATCGGGCGAAAACGAGCTTTGGAGCAACAATGGAGCTTGGGGGAAAAGAGGTAGGCCTTCTTGGAGAAGAAGACCTCCTTATATAGTGGGGAATCAAATCCAACCATTATCCCACAACTCAGCCCGCAGAGAGCGGTACTGCCGCTTGGCCCAGCGGTAGTACCGCTGGGGCGGCGGACAGTGAGTAGGGAGAAGGGGCAGGAGAGAGAGAGAGCCCCCGAGCGGCACTAGTAAGGGTGGTAGGGCGGTACTACCGCGCCTACTGCCGCTCCTACTACCGCCCAACCCGACACGAGAAGCGACGGTCTCGAATCAAGGCGGTACTAGCGCGGCACCGGAGCGGTACCACAGCCTGGAGCCCTAGGCGGTACCACAGCCTGGAGCCCTAGGCGGTACTACCTCTGCTGCAAGGCGGTACTACCGCTTGTGGCTCTCGGCGGTACTGCCGCTCGGATCCACGGTACTACCGCTGGATCCTTATCAAACCCACTTCAAAGACAACGAAGGATCCTCCAAGGGTGCGGGAAAGATTTGGGGGTGCAAAGGACGTGTTGATTCCACCCTAACCTTTCCGATACGGACCCCCTCTTGATAGTATGGTGTTTCCTACGACTCAAGTCCACCAAAGCTAAAACGAAGGAAACAACACCGTCTTCACTTTAAACACCGAGGGGTAGAAATTGTCTCGTGCCATATAGATGAATATCTGAAATGCTCAATGCACACAATTAGTCCGTAAACGCATTGTCATCAATCACCAAAACCACTAAGGGAGAAATATGCCCTAACACCCCCTCCCCCTCCACCTCCTCTGTTATGTGTTAGGCCGTTCGATAGGAGCGTTTAGGGTAGATAGCGCCATCGCTGACCGCATCATGGATGTCGCTTAGGTTGTGGATGAACAGACGAAGCTTCTAGTTCAGGCAGCATCGCTGATAGCTGTGGTTCAGGCCTAGATCCTGTTGGTCCATAAGAGAGCTGTTCGTCGGAATGAGAGATCTCGCATCCAGTATGGTCCGATGTTAATCCGGGATCAAGAGAGGATAGTGAATCTGAACTACATCTACAACTGCAACGACACAGAGGCTCTGTGGATGCTTCGAATGAAAAGAGCACCTTTCGCCAGGCTTGTGCAGACGTTTAGGAGCAGGGGGCTGCTAGAAGATAGCATCCACACCACTGTGGAAGAGCAAGTCGCCATGTTCCTCCATGTTGTTGGTCATAACCAGAGGTTCAGGGTGGTACACAACACCTTCAGGAGATCAATGGAGACCATCTACGGGTACTTCAAGCAAGTGTTGTATGCTGTTGGGGAGCTCAGAGGAGAGATGATCATGTCACCAACTGGCCGGACTCCTACCAAGATTCGCACTAGCCCAAGATGGTATCCATACTTCAAGGTGAGCACTTGATATGTTGTTGTAGTTCATGCCTTGATATGTTGTTATTGTTTTGTAGTAGACTAACAGCTTATTGTAATGCCATTCCAGGATTGCATTGGAGCAATAGATGGTACTCATGTCACTGCGAGAGTGCCGAGGTCACAAGCTGCAGCATATAGAGGGAGGAAGCACTACACAAGCCAGAATGTGCTAGCTGTTGTTGACTTCGATCTGAAGTTCACATATGTGATGGCTGGCTGGGAAGGATCAGCACATGATGCTAACATTCTCAGTGACAACATGAGTCGTCATGATGGCATCAACATCCCCGATGGCAAGTTCTACCTTGGAGATGCTGGCTATGCATGTCGGTCAGGTGTTCTTCCACCCTTCAGAAAAACCAGGTACCATCTGAACGAGTTTGCTGGTAGGAACTATCCTAGGACTCCTCAGGAACTGTTCAATCTCAGACACTCCAGCCTTAGAGTGACTGTTGAGAGGGCCTTTCGAGCTCTGAAGAACAGGTTTAGAAGCCATTCCACCCTTACCCTACCCAGGTGAAGCTTGTTCTTACATGTTGCATCATTCACAACTGGATCCTGCAATAGGGGGTTGATGAATTTGTGCCAGAGGAGGAAGATGTCACTCCTGATGAGGTGATCAGCTTCGGCCATGGTGTGGAAGAACAAAAGGTTGGAGTGGGCTCAAGCAATGTAGGATAACAGAGGTCAGACAAGGATCTGAAGCCGAAGAACAAGAGGAAGAAGAAGAAAGAGGGAGCAGCAGAAGCGAGGAAGAGGAAGCAGCAGAGGAAGAAAGCATTAGTTAGCATCATTGAACTATCCTTATTCAGCCATGTTGGCTCTTAATAACTTGTACTGTCATTTGCTAGTAGTTAGGATAAACTGCCATTTGTTTCCTAGCTAGGACAAAACAGATGTTCATCAGTGTGTGTGGTACGATCACCACTAGTGAGAAGTGGTGATCACATCTTTAGCCGTTTGCAACCAAACAACGTGTTGTTTGTTTAACAACAGCGACGCAGGCAACCAAACAGCATGCTCACTAGTTGATTCCCTCATGCAGAAAGCCTAATGCAGGCAACCAAACTACATGCAGATGTTGGTTTTTAGCCTGCATTTGCTCAACCAGGCCCAACTGGGACAAGTATGCAAAATGCCCTAAAACAGATATGTGAACCAAACACGCCCCAAGCTCTTCTCCTTCCCATTTTCCTTGCCCATTCTTGCGACGGCGGGGCTCTGCACACATCAGCAAAGAACAAATGGTCAATCATCAACAAAATTTTACATAGATAATTAAATAATCAGTCTACACAATCAAGCACAAGCAAATTCATCCATCTATCAATCAAATTCGTGCAGAGCTGCACTCTCCAGCCAACAAGCACAAGCATCCATCCATGGCATTTCCTAGGTAGTTGCGCCATCCAGCCGACAACCACAAGCATCCATTCCATGATCCATTCCATCCATCAAATTCGTGCGCGTGTGTGTGCCAGTGCAGGGAGCTTAGGCCAGGGATGGGAAGGAGAGAGGAGATCGCTTAACTGCTCCAGTCATTCGGTGAGAAACCAGGGAAGACACGTCCGCTGTGGTGAGGAGAGCGGTGGCGACGCTGGGCAGAGAAAGGGAGAAGGGTGAGGAAACCACGTCGTGTGCATGCTCTCTCTTTTTTTTGAAGTGGTACATGCTCTCTCTATTGTGACCTAACGCGATGCGAGGCCAACGACATTGGGCTGGGCCTCAACGAGTCACCGAGCTGGACCAGGCGAAACTCGGCTTGGTTGGGAATCGGGCATATTTTCAAAGCTCGACTCGCCTAATTATCCTATCGGGTCGAGCTAGAGCGAGCTTCGAGCCGAGCCTAAAAGCGATCCCAGGACCGCTGGTGCGCATGAAACAGGCTAGCCACAGCGCCACCTATCATGTCATGTTTTACTACTAGGACGGGTTCTACTTAAAGGAAATAAGGCGGACGCGAACTACAGGTTTGCATGTATATAAGGTCATTTTTTCGTATTTTTTTTCTTCTCCGGGGTTTTTCATTAGTTCTTCATTTTTTTTTCATTTTCCTTTTCCTTTGGTTTATTTTGATTCTTTTTCGTTTTGTGGGGGTTTTCTTTGTTTCCTTTTTTTTCATTCTACAATCTTATATACATGATCAATATTTTTTAAATAATTGTTCAACATATTTAAAATAATTGTTAAACATTTTTATATACATGATCAACAGTTTTTTCAAATAATTTTCAACATTTTTCCAATATTTGTTCAACATTTTTATATACAAGATAAACATTTTTTCAAATACTTATTCAACATTTTTTCAAATACTTTTTCAAAATTTTGAAAATAATTGTTCAACATTTTTATATACTTGTTCAACAATTTTTCAAATAGTTGTTCCACATTTTTCAAATACTTGTTCAACATTTTTATATACATGATAAACATTTTTCTCAAATACTTGTTCAGTATTTTTCAAATCCTTGTTTAACATTTTCCAAATACTTGTTCAACATTTTTTATATACATGATCAATAATTTTTTAAATACATGTTCCATATTTTTTAAATACTTGTTCAACATTTTGTATATACATGAGCAATATTTTTTCAAATACTTGACAACATTTTTCAAATACTTGTTCAACATTTTTTAAATACTTGTTCAACATTCTTTTAAGTACTTGTTCAATATTTTTATAATATATTTTGAAAAGCATTTTTTTGCGGCCGTTGAAGAGCGTTTTTTGTAATATATATATTTAGAATATTTAAAAATATAAACAAAAATACTAAAATAAAATTAAAAAAGAAAACAGAACACGTAAAAAAAGGAAAAAGAGGCTGTGGCCTCCCGCGCTCATGGGCCGGCCCAGCTCGCTCGCCCTTCGGCAAGTCTGAAGCCAGACTTGCTGAACGCGAGATATAGGGGAAATTCCTATTCCACGCATTCTGGAGAGCTCCTATTCAACGCTCGTGAGCGTCAAAACGAGCTGGTTTCGCTAAAGGTAGCGCGCAAATGGGCCAGCCCAGTTCGCAGGCGCCGAGCGAATCGCAAAAAGAAAAGTGCATCGGCTGGGAGTCGAACTCCCAACGTAGCGATGCGTATTAGCAGTGCTAGCCAGCTAAGCTATGGGCCGAGTACGGCTGATATATGGCACTACTTGATCTACAATCTAAAAGCGGCGGGTCCGAGTTTTTTCAACTTTTTCAAGATTTCTTGGACAAAAATTTGAATATTTAAAAAAATGCAACCAAATGTTTGGAAATCTTAAAAAAAATCTTATATTTATTTTTCAGACCGGAACATTTTCTAAAATTGTGATCCAATTTCGAAAATCTGAACAATTTTTTTAACTGTAAACATTTTTTAAAAAATAATTTAAAATACTCATTGAACATTTTCCTAGTATACCACGAACATTATTCAAATACACACAGAACGTTTTTTTTAAATATGATGAACATTTTTGCAAATGCACTTGAACAAAGTTTTCTATACACGATGAACATTATTTATACAAGAGTGAACATTTTTTAAATGTACGGTGAACATTTTTCTTTAATACGGTGAACAAAAGGGAATTCCAAACATTTTTGCAAGCGTGAACAAAATTTGAAAACAGGAACAATAATCAAAAAACTTGAACAAAATTTGGAATTTCAAAAAAAAATCTGAACATTTTTTGGAAATATTGAATTTATGAAAAAACAAAATTAAAAACGAAAAACAGTAGAAAAAGAAAAGAAAAGGAAGAAATAAGCAGGAAGGAAAAGAAAAAGGAAAACGAAAAACAAAAATAATGAAGAAAACCGGAAAACCCTGTAAGAAAAAACAAACCAGGGAAAAACCGGTTTAGGGAACCTTGTAGAAAGTTCCCAAAACCGGTTCCTCGATGCTAGTGGGCCGGCCCGTGTCGGTCGCTCGCTTCGCTTCGCTTCAGCGAAGCTGCGCCGATTTGACGCTAACGGGCGTCATATAGGATCCACCCGCATTCTGCCTCAAACTGTCCGCAGATCGCACATGCGAGCCAACCTAGAGATAGATTTGGGCAGGCCCATCTTTATCGTTTTCAGGTTCCGGTTTTGGAACCTTCTAGAGGTTTCCCAGCTGGTTTCTGAATGTTTTGGGAACCTTCTAGAAGGTTTCTGAACAGGTTTTTTTCCTTTTTCCTTTTTTTCCTATTTCCTTTTATTTTCTTTTCTCCTTTCTTTTATTTTCTTCTGTCCTTTTCATGTTTATTTTTTTCCAACATTTTTTCTGAATTTTTTTTTTTTTGCATTTTCAAATTTTGTTCATTTTTCAGAATTCATTCTTGTTTTCAAACTTTATGAAAAATCCAAAAAACTTTAAGTATTTTCCAAATTTGTTCACTTCTTTTAAAAAAATGTTCAGAAAATCAAAAAATATTTGAATTTTTTGAATTTTGTTCACAAATCCAAAAATGTTCCTCTTTTCAAAAACATATTTCTTTTTAAAATTAAAAGGTGTTTGGGAAATTTCATAAAATGTTCGCGTTTTGAAAAAATTGTTTATTTTTTTGGCGAGGAAACAAATTGTTTATGTTATTCAAAAAATGTTCCTGTTTTCATAAATTTTTCACAAATTCAACAAAAATCATGTTTCCATAATTTGTTCGCAAATTTAACAAATGTTCAGGAGAATTTCGTAATATATTTGTGTTTAAAAAAAATCATAATTGTGGGGCTTTTTCAAATTTGTTCCTGTTTTTCAAAAAATGTTCGCATATTGAAAAAGTTGTTCATAGTTTGAAAATGTTCTCTTTTTCAATATTGTTCCCTTTTTTACAAAAAATGTTTGAGATTCCTGAAAAATGTTTGAGTTATGAAAAGTTTGTTAGCAAATTTCAAAAATGTTCATTTTTCTAAATATATTGACATTTGTGAAAAAGTAAACGATGTTTAAATTTAAAAAAAATATAATTTCTTTTCCTGCCTATAGTTTTTATAAATTGAGCTGGCATTTTTAGACAAACAAGTCTATTAACACAGTGGTTAGCGCACTGGAAGTCACTGGAAGCCGTGGGTTCTGTCCTATACACACACATTTTTGCTAATTTTTTAGCACGCTGTTCTCTAAATTTTGTCGTTGCCTTTCATTTCTTTATGTATCGCATTGCAAATATTCCACTGGAGTCAGCCGGTCGCACTGGCTAGGTGCCCCGTCCTTTATTCCACAGGGCGTTAGTTTGATTCGTTGATTTTTCACAGCGCCTACCGTAAAATGGGCCGACCCAGGTCACTTATCCCCTGTGCGAACCATCGACAGTTTACCGCAAAAAGCGGCGAATAGGAGGTCCCAGATATAGGCGCGCGCATCGGTGCGAGCCCTAGACAGGCCGGCCCAGCCGCTCTGGAGCCACAGCCGGTTTTTTTCTGTTTTCTGTTCTCATTTTTCCTTTGTTTTTGTACTTTTCTTTGTACTTTAAAATATTATATATATATATATAAATATATATAGAATATTTTAAAGTATATATATATATATATGTATGTATGTATGTATATATTACAAAAAACACTCTTCAAAAACATATTTTAAAAAATCATGAATAAGTATTTAAAAATATTGAACAAGTATTTAAAAATGTTGAATAAGTATTAAAAATGTTGACCAAATACTTGAAAAATATTGAATAGGTATTAAAAATTGTTGAATGAGTATATGAAAAATGTTAAACAAGTATTTAAAAATGTTGAACAAGATTTTGAAATATGTTGAACAAGTATTTTAAGATGTTGACCAAGTACTAAAAATGTTGAACAAGTATATGAAAAATGTGGAACAAGTATTAAAAATGTTGAATAAGTATTTGAAAAAATGTTGAAATAGCGTTCGGACAATGTTAAACGTTTATAAAAAAATATTGATCACTTGTTACATAAAATGTTTTTTTAGGGTACATAAAATGTTTTTGACATGTACGAAAATGTAGAGTGAAAACAAAAACAAACATAAGAAAACACAAAAGAAAAAATGAAGAAGAAAAAAGGAAACCAAGAAAATAGAGAAAAAAAATGAAAAAGAATAACAGAAAAAGAAACCCGTGAAAACAATGGGAAACCGGCTTCATTCGCCTCAATTAGAAAACGTTCCTCTTAGTTATCACGTACTCCCTCCATCCCAAAATAAGTGTCTTAATTTTGTACTAGCTCTAGTGCAAAGTCGTACTAAGCTTGAGACACTTATTTTGGGACGGAGGGAGTACGACACACTGCACTGGATAGCAGCGCTAGCTCTCTCGAAGGAATCCAGGGATCGAACCCCGCTTCTCACCCCATTTTCCTTTTTTCATTTAAGTGCGCGAACATGGGCCGATCCGATTACTTAATGCCCTTCAGCGAGAGTTCGTGCACGGCTCGCTTAAGGCAAGAAATAGCCGGCGTGGGGCTCCTTTTTCATTTAATTGCGCGAACATGGGCCGATCCGATTACTTAATGCCCTTCAGCAAGAGTTCGTGCACGGCTCGCTTAAGGCAAGAAATAGCCGGCGCAGGGCTCGCGTGCCGGCACGACACGGACCGCTAATTTTCTTAATTTCTTTTGAACTTTTTATGACACATATTGGCCAAAAAAACAGCCCTCAAGCCTAAAAAACAACCCGAAATGGCTCAAAAGCATGCGGGCGGTGGCACATGCGCTAGCCAGGCTAGCTCATGTGTCATATCTGGGCCTCGAGGTGAGGCACATGTGTGGGCTGGGCATGACCCGCTTTTATACTGGCCTCGGTGACGATGTCCTGGACTAAGGGGTAGCAACCTAGTTGGCCCGCAGTCCGTGGGCCGAGCTTATGGCCCACCAATCTCATAAAGAAGGACCCCGGAAGCCTAGCCATAGCGTGGGGAAGCTGGATTCTGCCAAAGACTTGGCATGCACTTCAAGGATTGCGTCGGCCATCTACATGCATGTCCCTAGCTAACAAACCGCCCATGTGTAACCCTAGATACCCCCAGTGCCTATATAAGCTGAGGGGTTTAGTCAGTAGAGGGGAGGATTCATCAGTACTCACCTTAGGGTTATAACATATACCATCTCGAGGTAGATCAAGTCTGTATTCGATACACTATCATAAATATAATCAAAGCAGTACGTAGGGTTTTACCTTTTTGAGAGGGCCCGAATCTAGGTAAACATTATCCCCTTTGTCTCCTGTTACCCATCGGTCTGAGATCCGCAGCTCGGGGCCCCCTGCCCGAGGTCTGCCAGTTTTTATACCGACATTGGTGCTTTCATTGGCAGCTCCGCTGTGTGAATCAAAAAAGGATCACTGGCTCATTTGCAGATCAACTGCAACACCAACACGTTAGGTTTGTCCTGAATTTTCAACCCGCGCTTTGTTATCCCAAAATTTTAAGATATCTCTTTGTCTCGTTGTGCTCCTAAAATTCCCTCCATCTCAACTCGTGCCTTACTATTCCAAAATTACAACGTGCGTGAAAACTCCCATCTTCTGCGGATTCCCGACACGCGAAATTCCCGTTATACCCCTGAACCGAAAGAACCGACTAGTTCAAATACGTGGGGGTACTATCGTAACTTACCCCAATTTCGGACAAGCGCGTCCCTAAGCCATGGTTTCCCCCTCCCTCCCCCCTTTTGTCCACCGAGGCCGCCAAAACCCGCGAAGCTCCACACCCTCCTTCGTCCACCGCCCAGCCGGAGCCTCTTCTCCGATGACATCGTCCACCGCAACAGCTCGACGTCCCTCATCCACCGCACCGGATGAGGATCCGTCGTCGACCTCATCGTCCCGCCGGTTCGGCCATCCCATCCTTCACCTCCAAGGAGTTGCCCCGACGTTCGCCTCGTCTATCGCCCCACCTTCATTCCCACAGCGTCGTCTTCACCTGCACCACCGGAAGAGCAGCACCATCAGCGATTCCTCAGATGAAGCTGAGGCTTAATCGGTGCCACCAAAGAAGTTCTACAGTAATCGCTGCATTTTCTTCTTGATTCGATCTCACGGTGCTGCCGGCGCTCGGTCCCGAGCCGCCATGGCGCGGCTCCATCTACGGCGGCGTCGCCGGCCACTTCCTACACGACATCGCTCCCTCGGCGGCGACGTCCACATCAGTAGGAGCTGCTGCTGCTCCGGCTCTCGCTGGCCCTGCTGCTGCTGCTGCTTCGGCTCTCGCTCATGTTGCTGCTCTGCTCTTGCTCTCGGTCCCCTGCCTGGTCTGTTCTTGCTCTAGCTCGCGCTGCTGCTCTTGCTCTTGTTTGCACTGCTGCTCTACTCTTACTCGCGTTCATGCAGCAGCTCCGGCTCTCGCTCGAGCCCCTGCTGCTGCTACCCGAGATGCTGCTACACGACCAACTGCCCCGGCTCTCGCACGCGCTGCTGCTCCGGGCGCTGCTGCTGCTAGCTGCCCCAACTACTCTCTGGTAGTACGTTCCTTGCTGGAGCGGCTACCGATTTAGATCACTGCTCCTCTGCCACTAGTGCTCGAGTGGCCAAAACCATTAGTGCACTGCTTTTTTGCTACTAGTGCGTTCAGTTTCGACAGCAAAAATTCAGTTTCGACAGTTAAATTCAGTTTCGACAGTTAAGTTCAGAGATGAGCGGATGATGTATTTTACATCTAGCATTTTTTGGTGATGTATTTTATTTACATCATCTATTGGAAATGCTATTAGGATACCACTTCAGGTTAATGTTGTCTCTCTTGTCCTGCTTCAGCCTTGCCGTCGTACACCTCACCGGAGCTGCTCCAACGACGAAACCCTCCATCACACCGGAGCAGTACCCTCGACTCCATCTCCAGAGGCCTAAGATCTTCTTCCCCTCCTCCGACAGTCACATCAGCCGCAACATCCTCAGCTACCAACCCAATGATGATGAGATCGACATGGCTTCGCCAAATAGATTGTACACTTGTTGCATCGCTTTTTTACTCTACATGTTATATATATTGTCCACTGAGCACGCGTAGTAATGAGAAATACGATTAGTTTCTCCTATATGACAAGCAGTGAGGTACTAGGCAAGTTAGCTATCCGTGATGGACTCTCTCAAAAGCCATCATTATTTATTTCTGCGCGTTGGAGTTGTGCATGTGTAGATGGGCCTGGGAGTTGAGCTAGTAGGGCAGTGGCCTGGGTCCAAAATATTATTTGTTCCTTTAGTGTCTCTTTCAAAGAAAAACCGTAAGAATTTTAATATCCACTTGGCCCTCCCTTTTAAATTCTTATTCATGAAGAACAAGACTAAGTGATAGTAGCATAATAGCATTATAACTGTACATTTTCTCGTGGTTTGACTTAATTTGACCATGCTTCTTTGCATTCCTGTGAACCAAACACCCAGATTGACAGAAATCATGTGTTTGCAAATGCTCTATTTTGCACGTGCATTCCTATCATATTCTTGTGTATTTCCTATCCCTGCGTTGTTAGAATTCTCCAATTCAAACGAGCCCTTACAGAATTATTTCTGTTACAGATAGGTGTCGAAGAAAACCTTGTGTGGTTTGTTCCGCTCCTGCCGCGTCGTCGTCCACCCCAGTCAGCTGCTCCAACGACGGAAGGGTTCACCACAGCAGGGATCCACCCTCCAGACTGTATTTCGCCACCTCAGATCTTCTTCCATGCCATCGGCAGCCACCACAACTGCATTACCATCATCAACTGAGCAGATGACCTTGAGGACTACACGGGTCCGCAAGAGAGCTCACACTCTTTCGTGTCTGCTTACGTTATGCATCGCTTAATATTACCTGCTACTTTATCATCCTGTTCACCTCTTAGACTCCGAGTCAGCTCCAAACTAATGCTCAAACTTAAGTTTTTAAATGATTGTGGGGTACATATGGGCGCAGCAACGATAGTATCTGTTTACTACCTGGTTAATCTCGGGTGTCTACTATGAGTTTCATGTTGGGTGGGAAACAAATAGTAAAGGAGCTATTATCTGTATTTTTTAACGAAAGCTATTATCTGCATGCTATCACTGGTTTTGGGTCTATCCACAGGTTGCTACCATCACTCTGGATTTCTGCATGCACTCCTTACATAATCTCACTATGTTTTATTCCTATGCATGTCAGTTATTGTACACAATGGTACTGAACATGTAGAGCAAAAGAGACGAGCCTTGTGCGGCAATAAAATTTCATGCAGACGTCGCTCCATGGTGGGCGCAAAGGCAGCCCCCCTCCCCCCATTCCAGATTGTAATCAAGAGAAAGATAACTGTTCAGAGGGGAATTCAGAGGGAGCAGACCACTCCTATTTACCCTCTGAGGTCTTTGCTCTAACTTGGCATGTTGATGTTGGTCATATCTGCGTTGCTTACTTTATACATTAAAAATGTCATCTGCTTAGTTTAGACATGCTTTGTGTGAATGCCATCTGTTTAGTTTCTATATATTGTATGTGAATTATGCAATACCATCTTGTTTAGCCCGGCATCATATATGTCAATTTTGCAATGCCATCCTGCTTAGCCAGTCATCTTATATGTGAATTATATCATGCCATACTTTTTTTCATTACGCGTAATGCCATACTTTTTTTAATTACGCGTAGTACATTTGTCAACAATGTTAATATATTCAACTACTCTTCCTGTGCATCAGCCATTTGACACGGTGATGGAAAAATTCGAGCTTCTCTCGCACACACCAATCGTTTCACTCTCTCCACAGCTTCATAGAACTCTCCTACCCGCTCTGCGCACCGTCACACACACACACAACAACAACAACAACAACAACAACAACAACAACAACAACTATCCACGGGCCTCACCTCGCTTTCTCCCTCTCTCATACACACTGACCAATCTCGTGGCCATATCTAGCTAGCCATGTCTCTCTCTCCCCCCTCTAATGACACTCTCAGTCATCTCTCTCACACATACATGTGATATCCCCCTATCTCTCGGCCTCTTATCTTTATTTTCTCTCTCACACACATCGCACGCGTGCTCTCTCTCTCTAGGTATTGCTCGCACACAATTGTCTCTTCCTCCCTGCTGGTACTCTCTTGCAGTGTTTCTGTCACACATGCGTTCTTTCGATGTCCCGCTCTCACACACGCCCTCGTTTCCTCCTTCCGGTCCACTTCTCTCTCTCTCTCTCTCTCTCTCTCTCTCTCTAATTAAGCCACACACACTTTCTCTCTCCCCGGCTAGGACCCTTTTAAAAAAAACATCGTATATTAGTTAACTTAATCATTCATTACAAAATTTGCTACGCAGGGCGGAACGGAATTAAAAAGAATTCCATCAGACCTATTATCAAAACTAAATTTTACAATCTCGTGAGCCACTATATTAGCCCTCCTACTGATCTTGGAAATCTGTAACTTCAGCGGTAGCTTCGAGACGTTGACCGCCTCCTTCTTTAGGTCAACAAGGGACGACCTGTCAAAACATCCTCTTCCAAAAACAGAACCACAAAAGAACAATCAGTTTCCAAAATGTTGGGCATGTCGAGAGTGATACCGATATACAAGCCGGATAGGGCCACCCTAAGTTCCGCTTCTCGACGCTATAGCAAGCTCCAATATAATCCCAAGAGGAGATAATAACTTGACCACAATGATTTCTGATAACCACCCCACGCTCGCAGTTTTAATGGCCTCCACAAAACCTGCATCGACATTAATCTTGAAGAACTCAGAGGCGGGAGGCTGCCAAGAAATAAAATTCCACTCCATATTTGTGGTTGGCTGAAATTCCACCACCACTTACTTACCTTTGTTGCACTCTCCACCTACCCGTTAGCAAGACAAGACGAGAAAGATGCCCAATAATTTTCTACAAAGCTCACAGAGGCCGATATGGGTTCCTTTCCCTCACCAAAGATCAAAATCATTCCTCAAGTGACAAGCTCTCCAGAACATGAATAAAGTCTTCTCATGCACCGACGGGTTTAATTGATCCAATAAAAATAAGAAATCAGTCCGGCCCAGAATATTTGAAGGTCTCTTCAGCCGGTAAGTTCCACACTTCCTTCAAGGCCATACGAAACGTACGAGCCTTGGGACAACTCACCAGCGCGTGAAAAATACATTCATCTTCAATACCACAGATCGAGCACGTACCTAGAATAGCTTGATGGTGTTTTACCCTATTAACTTGGACCGCCAAACTATTAGAAGCAGCCCTCCAAGTAAAGATTCTAATTTTCTGGGGCACATTAGCTTTCCAAATCATATTTGAGAGCCTCCTTTCCCATTCATGGCACCACTAGAGTTACCTGGACCCCATTTGACTCTCTCTCTCCCCCCTCTCTCTCACACAAAGTTTGGCCTATTCGCTATCCCTCTCTAACACACACACACATGGAATCCCTCTCTTCGGCCCTCTTGTCTCTTTCATTCACTCACTCTATCTCAAACATACACACACACACCATATTTGTCTAGGCGGATCTCTCGCATGCACACTCTGTCCCCTCTCTCTAGGTCTCTTTCGAATTCTCACATCTCTCTAGGCTGATGTCTCACACACACACACTCCCTCTGTGTCAACTCACGCACACACCATCTTTCTCTAGGTCGATAACTCTCTCACACACACGCGCGCGTACTCTAGAATACATATACGAAGAGAAGAGGCACACGCACGCACCCGTTCTCTCACACACATGCATCCCCTCTCTCCGGGCCTCTTGTCTCTCTCTCTCTCACACACACACATAACATATCTTTCTAAGCCGACCTTTTACATGCACACTCTCTCCCCTCTCTCTAGGTCTTCCGAATCTCTCACATCTCTCTAGGCCGATGTCTCGCATACACACTCTCCCTCATGTCAACGCACACACATATCATCTTTCTCTAGGTCGATGTCTCTCTCATATACACACGCACTCTAGAGTACATGTACAAAGAGAAGAGGCACACACGCACACTCGTTCTCTCACACATTCGCAGGTAAGTGGTGGAGCATTAGTATACAAAGAGGCAGCCCACGTGATTGACCCACGGTTGCTCATTGCCGGGAAGCACATGTGAACAATACAAAGTGCGACCTAGACACGGTGGCGAGGTGGTGCATCTTGTTTAAAATAATATCCTAGACGCTTCTAAATAAAAATAGTTGTGTGATTTGACAAAAAAAATTGACAATACAGTTACATTCTAACTATTTTTGCCACCCTTTTAATGTCATTTGAAAAAACATAAAAGTATAAAACCAACACCGAGACTGAGTGTCAATGTTAACTTTCCAGGATAGAACAGCGACAGACCCCACATAGTAGCCTACCTCAGTGAAACATTAACCAAACAGCAACTGAAACATCAAATACACCCCGCATATTTGATGCTTCTACAACCTTTAGGCCTATATAAGGATCAGCACGAATTCGACTAAAACATGCACTATTGACCTCAGTAGCTCTGGGACGCCCCTCCCAGTTCATTTTCCTTCTACATTTCTTTCTTTGAAATCAGGACTAGCTAGTTGATTTGGATGGATGAATTTTGGGTCAGACCTGTGACCAGAGGATACAAAACCTGCATCCCTCGCATATCATAACGACCTGCACCAGTCGTGCTGAACTACTCAAGAAAATAAATAAAGGATCTCCCAAGACTTCAAGAAGCCACCACCAGCAGAATTAAGTTCGGTGAGTGATTCGCAAAAGAAGAATTGAGTTAGTGACGGATTCGTCCATTTCGCCAGGTCCTGCTCTTGAGTGGCACGTCAGACATCAGTGAGCCTTGCCAGCGATGACAATCTACCACGGTCTGAAAAGATAGCATGCACAGAAATCAAACCCAACACCTAAACTTAGCATTTTACAGTCTGATTTCATATATACAACAGGCGCCAGAAAATAAGAAGAACGATTCTAAGAAAAAACTGGAAGAAAGCAACGACGTAATAATACAATATTTATCAACAGCTTTGCATGCATATTTAATAGTATTTTTTTACCAATGTAGTCCGTGACAAGTATCAAATTTCAGATATTCAAATTAAGTCGGTTTCCCAGGCCATGAATTCAGTTTGCATTAGTAAACACAAATGGACTAGCAACATCAACATGTTAACGAGTATTGATTACAGCATGACTTTGTTCCCAAACAAAACCGACAAGCTAAGCAAACACGCAGACGCAGTAAAGAAAATGCAGGCTAACGGATAAGCACAAGGTTGTTTTAATATTTAGAAATAACCTAGCAGCCCCTTCGCTCTTCATCAATTACATAAAGTTCCAAAAAATTCTAGTCATTGGTTTCTTTCTCTCGGTGTGGCCTGTTATGAGAGGCTTAAACTAGCGTTTTCCTGTTTCCTATTTATTACTTTCCATTCCCAACCTCTACCATTCTTTTTTCAGCTTTCCTTGTATGGACATTTTATTCCTTCTTTAATACAATGATGTGTGGCCCTCCTGCGCATTCAAGACGAAAAGAAAAACGCTGCTAGTCCATCAACGGCTCTAGAGATAAGTAGAAATTTAAGGGGTAATGATGCAATTACCCCTGCTTCCCATGGACCGGTCCATATAATAGCACAAGAATAACATGACTTGGGTCCATGTCTCACAAATGACCACACAAATTTTTTGCTCTATGACAGGCTGACAGCATAACCTTGACAATGTAAAATATCTGACTTCCACCTATTAGATGACATTTTCAATCTACTTAGAAATGACAAACATTTTACTGTGAAATCAAATTGTGACTCAGATTTTGTATCTCCAATTGTTTTTCCAAAAAGTCTGACAGTGACGCAGCTACTTGACATCCCATCTGAAGACAAGACCAACACAGAACCTGATATACAAATTTCATGAAAGGGAAATGGCAGACAGATAGACTACACATGATTCTAGTTCCAAGTAACTCAGTTAAGCATTAGCTAAAAAGTACCCCAACAAAAAGTGAGTTATACACCACAAAAAGTACGCCATTGGATGCACATTTTAAAGACCTTTTCGATGATATATTTTTATGACATATAATCAATATTTTGTTGACCAAAATTACAAGTCAAAGTTTGACACGAAAAACGAAGTGGCCTTTTATAAGGGAATGGAGGGAGTAACAGAAATATGCCTGACATGCTAAACAGAAGTACAACTTCTAAATATTATGATCAGGGTGAAATTGATCATAATGACCTGCACCATCTGTATGTAAACTCCTAAAAGGGAAAATAAATGACTTGGTAGTGGCAAATCTAAAAGAAAACAGCAGCAGCAGCAGACTAAGAGATCAAGTAATATTTGCTGACGGTAGCAATGCCATGATCTGAAAAGATAACATGCAGAAAACTCATAACTAAATCTTACTCAGCATTCCACTTTGGTAAGCTATGTGCTAGTGGTAATATCAGAGGTTAAAAGACTGAGCTTAAGATGTGAGCTTTAGCTATGCCAGAAAATAATACTATAGTTTTTCCAAGAAAGTCTGAAGCAAGGTAACAGGAACATACTAGATTGACAAGGTTGTATGCATATTTAGCAATTCAACCAACGCGTATCATCATGGTCCTTAACAGGTTAAATCTCATAACAAAATCATGTTCTGTTTTCCAATGTCACATGTTACGTCTTTTCTAGCATACACAAATTTGGATTTGGCAAGGTCTATACAGGAATACAAAATAACAAACAAAGAACATTACTTGCAATATGACTGATTGTTCACAACCGAGAACCAACTATGTAAGTAAACATATGGAAGCTATAAAATGAAGGCAACAGAATCAACAGGTGGTACCATACCAGGAGTGTAGAAGCTCATGTAGGGTAAAACGGAAAAGTAGACCCCAAATTCATCAACTTTCTTCACCTGCCCGGACTTGAGCTCGAACGTGAATAAGCCAGCATCTGTTCTAACAAAGATGACACCGACACCCTCTGCGAAACCAACCACATATGCTCCATCACCTTTGCTTGGATTGGCCATGGGCATGACTTTCTCCAGGTCAATGACCATGCATTGTACCCATTTTGCAGCTCCCTTGACCGTCCTTGACCAGATATGCAGACTGGAAGTGGAATCCTCAACACCTGCGAGCCCCAGTGAATTGTCCTCCATGACCACGAGGGAGACGAAACCACCGTACACTTCTGTATCTGGTGGTGGTGGGTCAATCACAGACAGGCGATTCTCGCCCCAATCGTACTTGGCAATGGCAGCAGACCGCGAAATTGTGAAGTAGACTGCATCCCCAATAGCGGCCACTCGCCTGGGCTGGACATAGGGTACGTAGGAGGAGAAGTACATTCTCTCTGCAGTTGCATCTCGCTTGTGCCGGGCATAGCACTCACAGCTGTCGTCAAGAGAGACCGGCGGACTCCACGCACCTGTCGCCGACGAGTACACGGTTGCCTTGACGACCTCCTGGCGGTCATCGGTGGCCAGGAAGAGCACGCGGAAGGGGCCGCCGTGGCAGTCGGGGTGGTCGCAGTCAGCGGCGTCGCAGAGCACGGCGGCGGTGTAGGCCATCCAGTCGATGTCCGGCTCGGGCACCACGCGGCGGTCTCCGGTGACGGGGTCCCAGACGAGGAGGTCCACATCCGAATCATGGGACATGTGGAGGAGGACGCGGCCGTGGCGGCAGTCGAGGGGGCGCGCGGGGCAGGCGGCGGAGCCTGGGTGGGGGAAGTCGGGCAGCGAGGTGGTGGAGGCGAAGCGCGGGGCCGGGTCCCCGTCGCAGACCTGGTTCCGGTAGAGGAGGCCGAGCAGCGGAGGGGCTCCGTGGAACGCGCGGTACTGGCTGCGGAAGGCGGGGCGGCAGATGACGCGGAGCCAGGGCTTGCAGACGAGGGTGGCGCGGAAGAGGTGCTCCGGCTCGCCCGGCGGGAGGCGGAGGAGGATCTCCGCGAGGACGTCGTCGTCGATGAGGTTCATCCGCGGCGGCGCCATGGCGCGCTGGCTCGTGTCGTGGGTTTGGGTGGGGTTCGGACGGAATGGGGGAAGAGGAGCGAGGGGTCGGGCAAGACAGAGACAGCCACATACGGCCTCTGCTACTTGGTTGGGTTCGACTATAGCTGGCCACATGGGCTGAATCTCACGGGCCAGTTTGTTAGCACGCGTGCCTAAGCCCGTGACATGCCTGGCCCGGCACACGGCTAAACGGGCCGTGCCTGGCCCACGGCACGCATGGGACAAACAGCCCAAAAGCCTCAAAAACAGCACAAAATGGCTCAAAAGAATGCGGGCCGGTGGCACATGCGCTAGGTCGGGCCGACCCGTTTAGCTCATGTGTCGTACCTGGGCCTCGAGGTGAGGCACGTGTGCGGGCTCGGCACGACCTGCTTATATACGGGCCTCGGCGTGGCATGTCGTGCCAGACCCGTTTAAGGGTGGGTCGTGCCGGCCCGTTGGCCAGCTTTGGTTTCGACCGGTCTAGCACCAGATTGGTAGGTTTTGCTAGCCGCTAGCAGACCGACACGAGCACAAGATCGATCACCTCGAGAGCCGCTTGATTGATCGGTTCTCCGCGGTTCAACAAAAAAAACTCACAACACATACGCGGAAAAATCTTCTCTGTTCCCCAATAATCTTCACCTCACGCACAGGGGTAAACCGCTAAGGTTCCCTTTTTGTTTCGGCTGCAAATTTCATAGCTACAACTGCTTCGGCTGGAAGGAACGGCTGTAGCTGATAGCTGGGGCTGAAAGGTTGGGGCTGAGATGCAGTCGTTTCGTAATTCTGTTGTAACAGTTGCAACTGGTGCAGTAACATGTTGAAATGACTGAAATGCCCTCAGTTGTGGTGTAACTTGGGTTTAAGTGTTGATTCTACTGTTATGACTGTAGATGACTTGATTAAGAGTTGTTTTTTTTTTCGTAGAATGTCATTTTGCGCCATCACATGGAGTACTAATTATGTATCACATTTCAATGGATCAAACATAGAGTACTAATTATACATTACATCAAACCGTTGGTTATCAAATAAAAGGTTATCACTACATTAGCTATATGACAATCATACTCTCTTGCAACCATCACACAGCAATAATGTTCTGAGTTGTGTCCATGGTAGTAGTTCCTTCTCCTGCATTACACCATCAAAAGTTAAAAAGTTGTTTCACACATTATCTGGAAAGCTCTAATAGCCTTGTGAACCTGCACATAAGATAAAAATTAGTATAGGCAAATACATAAGAAAACATGACATTACTATATCTAATTTCTGCATTCCAAAGCAACCAACCTTGATCATAACATCCCTTTGAGCATCATGAGTTGTGATGGGTCAAGTCACATCATCCCAACTGAATCTTGTTGCCTTGTTTTTGTAGAACACCCATGCACAATATATAGCCTTCAGATCATCCCAACGATTTTTGAACTGCTTTTTTCATAGTTTCTACCAGTCTTTGCATTGAACTCTTTCATTAATCCCTTATAGCCTCACTAGTAGAAAACAGGGCTTTGGTTGAAGCCTGGGTAAGGGCACTAATCCCGGTTCACTCACGAACCGGGACCAAAGGGGGCATCAGTCCCGGTTCGTGAGGCCAGGGCGCTGGCCGGGCCTCGGGGGCCATTCGTCCCGGTTCGTCTGACACTTTTGGTCCCGGTTCTAGACACGAACTGGGACCAATGGTCCTCGCTCCTGGCCCACCACCTTTAGTCCCGGTTGGTGGCTGGAACCGGGACCAAATGTTGTCCTTTAGTCCTGGTTTTAGCCACAAACCGGGACTAAAGAGAAGCCTATATATACCCCCGCGAACAGAGCCACTGCTCTGTTTTTTTGGCCGGCCGTGGGAAGAGGTGTGTGGTGCTCTAGCTCACCTCCTATGCACATGAGGTGTTCGATGAAATGCCCGGGCCACACTTAAGCTTTCTCCTCTCGAAGCTCCTTGTCCAAGCTCTATTTTCCTCAAGATTTGTCTAGGTTTGGCGGTCCATCCTGTCCCGTCCCCGTCCTCACCGCCGTCGATCGCCCGCGCCGATCTCGTCGCCGGCACCACCGTGGTGAGCCTCTTGTTCTTATCTTCTTTCTAAAAGAAAAAAATTCTTACTTGTATGATTTAGGTAGATACTTGTATAATTTTCTTACTTTTATTATTGTTTGTTATTATATAGTGCGATGGTTTTGGTATCCGCCCCCGTCGGCCCTCATCCTGTCTATGATTCGGATGTGGTATATATTATCTTTTATAACTATTTGTCTCATTTAGTGTTTATGACAATTATGCCGACTGATGACCCACAAGTATAGGGGATCTATCGTAGTCCTTTCGATAAGTAAGAGTGTCGAACCCAACGAGGAGCAGAAGGAAATGGCAAGCGGTTTTCAGCAAGGTATTCTCTGCAAGCACTGAAATTATCGGTAACAGATAGTTGTGTGATAAGATAATTCGTAACAGGTAATAAGTACCAAAAGTAAACAAGGTGCAGCAAGGTGGCTCAATCCTTTTTGTAGCAAAGGACAAGCCTGGACAAACTCTTATATAAAGCAAAGCGCTCCCGAGGACACATGGGAATTGTTGTCAAGTTAGTTTTCATCATGCTCATATGATTTGCGCTCGTTACTTTGATAATTTGATATGTGGGTGGACCGGTGCTTGGGTGCTGCCCTTCCTTGGACAAGCCTCCCACTTATGATTAACCCCTCTCGCAAGCATCCTCAACTACGAAAGAAGAATTAAGATAAATCTAACCATAGCATGAAACATATGGATCCAAATCAGTCCCTTACGAAGCAACGGATAAACTAGGGTTTAAGCTTCTGTCACTCTAGCAACCCATCATCTACTTATTACTTCCCAATGCCTTCCCCTAGGCCCAAATCATGGTGAAGTGTTATGTAGTCGACGTTCACATAACACCACTAGAGGAAATACAACATACATCTCATCAAAATATCGAACGAATACCAAATTCACATGATTACTTATAACAAGACTTCTCCCATGTGCTCAGGAACAAACGTAACTACTCACAAAACATATTCATGTTCATAATCAGAGGAGTATTAATTATCATTAAGGATCTGAACAAATGATCTTCCACCGAATAAACCAACTAGCATAAACTACAAGGAGTAATCAACACTACTAGCAACCCACAGGCACCAATCTGAGGTTTTGAGACAAAGATCGGATACAAGAGATGAACTAGGGTTTGAGAGGAGATGGTGCTGGTGAAGATGTTGATGGAGATTGACCCCCTCTCGATGAGAGGATTGATGGTGATGACGATGGCGATGATTTCCCCCTCCCGGAGGGATGTTTCCCCGGTAGAACAGCTTCGCCGGAGCCCTAGATTGGTTCTGCCCAGGTTCCGCCTCGAGACGGCGGCGCTTCGTCCCGAAAGCTTTCTCCTTATTTTTTCCAGGGCAAAAGACACCATGTAGCAGAAGATGGGTGTCGGGGGCCTGCCAGGTGGCCCACAAGGACGAGGGGCGCGCCTAGGGGGTAGGGCGCGCCCTCCACCCTTGTGGATGGCAGGTGGGCCCCTCTGGTGCTTTCTTCGCCCAATATTTTTTATTAATTCCAAAATGACTCTCCGTGAAGTTTCAGGACTTTTGGAGTTGTGCAGAATAGGTCTCTAATATTTGCTCCTTTTCCAGCCCAGAATTCCAGCTGCCGACATTCTCCCTCTTCATGTAAACCTTGTAAAATAAGAGAGAAAAGGCATAAGTATTGTGCCATAATGTGTAATAACAGCCCATAATGCAATAAATATTGATATAAAAGCATGATGCAAAATGGACGTATCAACTCCCCCAAGCTTAGACCTCGCTTGTCCTCAAGCGAAAGCCGATATCGAAAAATATGTCCACATGTTTAGAGATAGAGGTGTCGATAAAATAAAATACGGACATGAGGGCGTCATGATCATCTTTAGAACAGCACATATATTGTCATATAATTTCTTATGCTAAAGTAACAATTCGTTCACAAGGTAAAGTATGAATCAAAAAATTCATTGAAAACTAACAAACTATGACCTCGATCATTGAAGCAATTGCAATTTATCATAACATCGGAAAGAGTCAATATAAGAGCTTTTCAGCAAGTCCACATACTCAACTATCATTTAGTCTTTCACAATTGCAAACACTCACGCGATACTTATGGGTTCAAAGCTTCAGTCGGACACAGAGAAAGATAGGGGCTTATAGTTTCGCCTCCCAACCTTTTACCTCAAGGGTAATGTCAACAGTAATACTTTATGATGACCTACATCCGAGTGGATATATATATCTGGATCTTTCTCCAACACATAGTGCTTGCCAAAAGGAAAAAGTGTAAAAAGGAAAGGTGAAGATCACCATGACTCTTGTATAAGGGTAGAAGATAAAAGTAAAAGATAGGCCCTTCGTAGAGGGAAGCAGAGGTTGTCATGCGCTTTTATGGTTGATGCACAAAATCTTAATGCAAAAGAACGTCACTTTATATTGCCGCTTGTGATAAAGAACTTTATTATGCAGTCCGTCGCTTTTATTTCTTCCATATCACAAGTTCGTATAAAGCTTATTTTCTTCACACTAATAGATCATACATATTTAAAGAGCAATTTTTATTGCTTGCACCAATGACAACTTACTTGAAGGATCTTACTCAATCCATAGGTAGGTATGGTGGACTCTCATGGCAAAACTGGGTTTAGGGATGTTTGGAAGCACAAGTAGTATCTCTACTTGGTGCAAAGAATTTGGCTAGCATGAGAGGGAAAGGCAAGCTCAACATGTTGGAGGATCCATGACAATATAACTTCTATTCGGATATAAGAAAACATAACCCATTATGTTGTCTTCCTTGTCCAACATCAACTTTTTAGCATGTCATATTTTGATGAGTGCTCACAATTACAAAAGATGTCCAAGATAGTATATTTATATGTGAAGCCTCTCTTTCTTTATTACTTCCTATTAATTGCAACAATGACCAAAACTATGTTTGTTAACTCCCAACAAATTTTATTCATCATACTCTTTATATGCGAAGTCATTACTCTCCATAAGATCAATATATGATCTTTTTATTTCTTTTTATTATTTTATTCCCTCAAGATCATAGCAAGAAAACAAAGCCCTCAACTCAAAACTACTCTTTATTATATAACTCACGGACTCAATTACCAAAATAGAGATCAAAACAAAACTCAAAGCTAGATCATACTAAAACTTTATTCTACTAGATCAAAATATAACCAAAAGGATCGAACTAAGAAAAATGATAAAAGTAAAGGTGTGATGGTGATACGATACCAAGGCACCTCCCCCAAGCTTGGCAGTTGCCAAGGGGAGTGCCCATACCCATGTATTTATGTCTCTTTCTTCGGAGGTGGTGATGATGGAGTTGTTGATGAAGTAGTGCCACACATCGAGCGTAGGAGATGCTCCAGTTTACGAATAATGCCCTTGAGTGCGGTGATGTACTCTTGCAACAGAATATTTTCGCGAGTGAGATATTTATTTTGCACACGCATCAATTCAATAATCTTGAAAGCTTCAATTTCAGTAGGGGTAAGATGATTGTAGTATGGTTGAAGGAGATCTTCTTCTTCTGCTGCCGGAACTTGATCTTCCACGGCCTTCTTGATCTTATCACCCTCATTGGTTTCCCCAAGTTCTTCTTTCTTCATCTCCATCTTCATTAGCCAAGCATCGTCGTCCACATTGTTGAAAGAGGAGGAAGACATGATGCCTGGCCTTGAAAACTCTGGCAGAAAACAACTCAAAACGAAAACAGAGGATTTTGTCGTGGTACGGTGGTCAAAACCCTCGAGAGATTATATAATGAATTTTTACCGACCAAAAGAAGTATTGCGCAAGAAAACGGAGTCCGGAGGGCACACGAGGTGGCCACAAGGCCGGGGGCGCGCCCAGGGGGTAGGGCGCGCCCTCCACCCTTGTGGTCGCCTCGTGTCTCTTTCGGACTACTTTTAATTTTCCTAAGTTTTTAAATATTCCAAAACGGAGAAAAGTTATCATTGGAAATGTTTTGGAGTCGGTTTACTTACCATACCACATACCTATTCCTTTTCGGAGTCTGAAACATTCTGGAAAGTGTCCCTTATGTACTCCTCCGGTGTTACGGTGTCGATAATATTGGTCTCAACATTTATGGGAGTACCTGAGATATAATGTTTGATTCTTTGACCGTTTACCACCTTCGGATTTGTGCCTTCGGCGTTGTTGATTTTGATGGCACCGGAACGATAGACCTCCTCGATAATGTAAGGACCTTCCCATTTAGAGGGAAGCTTTCCTGCAAAAAATCTTAAACGAGAGTTGTATAGCAAAACATGATCACCTACATTAAACTCACGCTTTTGTATCCTCTTGTCATGCCATCTTTTAACTTTTCTTTAAACAACTTGGCATTCTCATAGGCTTGGGTTCTCCATTCATCAAGCGAGCTTATGTCAAATAACCTCTTCTCACCGGCAAGTTTGAAATCATAGTTGAGCTCTTTAATTGCCCAATAAGCTTTATGTTCTAGTTCAAGAGGTAAGTGACAAGCCTTTCCATAAACCATTTTATATGGAGACATACCCATAGGGTTTTTATAAGCGGTTCTATAAGCCCATAATGCATCATCAAGTTTCTTAGACCAATTCTTTCTAGATCTATTAACAGTCTTTTACAAAATCAATTTAATCTCTCTATTGCTCAATTCTACTTGACTACTAGACTGAGGATGATATGAAGATGCAATTCTATGGTTAACATCATACTTAGCAAGCATTTTACGGAAAGCACCATGAATAAAATGTGAACCACCATCAGTCATCAAATATCTAGGGACTCCAAACCTCAGAAAAATAACTTCTTTAAGCATCTTAATAGAAGTGTTATGATCAGCACTACTAGTTGGAATAGCTTCTACCCACTTAGTAACGTAATCAACAGCAACTAAAATATGTGTATACCCATTAGAGGAAGGAAAAGGTCCCATATAATCAAAGCCCCAAACATCGAATGGTTCAATGACAAGTGAATAATTCATAGGCATTTCCTGACGTCTACTAATATTACCAATTCTCTGGCATTCATCACAAGACAAGACAAACTTACGAGCATCCTTGAAGAGAGTAGGCCAATAAAAACCAGATTGCAATACCTTATGTGTAGTTCTATCTCCAGCGTGGTGTCCTCCGTAAGACTCGGAGTGGCACTTGCGTAGGATCTGTTCCTGTTCATGCTCAGGTACACAATGTCTAATAACACCATCTACTCCTTCTTTATAAAGGTGTGGGTCATCCCAAAAGTAATGTCTTAAATCATAGAAAAACTTTTTCTTTTGCTGGTATGTGAAACTAGGTGGTATAAATTTGGCAACAATGTAATTAGCATAATCAGCATACCATGGAGTATTACGAGAAGCATTTATGACAGCTAATTGTTCATCAGGAAAGCTATCATCAATAGGCAGTGGGTCATCAAGAACATTTTCTAACCTAGATAAGTTGTCTGCAACGGGGTTCTCAGCTCCCTTTCTATCAATAATATGCAAATCAATCTCTTGTAGCAAGAGAACCCATCTAATAAGTCTAGGTTTAGCATCTTTCTTTTCCATAAGATATTTAATAGCAGCATGATCAGTGTGAACAGTTACTTTAGAATCAACAATATAGGATCTGAACTTATCACAAGCAAAGATAACTGCTAAAAATTCTTTTTCAGTAGTAGCATAATTCCTATGGGCACTGTCTAGAGTTTTACTAGCATAATGAATAACATTTAATTTCTTATCAACTCTTTGCCCTAGAATAGCACCTACAGCATAATCACTAGCATCACACATAATTTCAAAGGGTAAATTCCAATCAGGTGGCTGAACAATAGGTGCAGAAATCAAGGCTTTCTTAAGTATTTCAAATGCTTCTACACAATCATCATCAAAAACAAAAGGAACATCTTTTTGCAAGATATTAGTGAGAGGCCTAGAAATTTTAGAGAAGTCTTTAATAAACCTCCTATAGAAACCAGCGTGACCAAGGAAACTTCTTATACCTTTGATATCTTTAGGACACGGCATCTTTTCAATAGCATCTACTTTAGCTTTATCAACTTCAATACCTCTTTCAGAAATTTTATGCCCCAAGACAATACCTTCATTAACCATAAAGTGGCACTTCTCCCAATTCAAGACAAGATTAGTTTCTTCACATCTCTGCAAAACTCGATCAAGGTTGCTTAAGCAATCATCAAAAGAAGTTTCGTAAACGGAGAAATCATCCATGAAAACCTCAACAATCTTTTCACAAAAATCAGAGAATATAGCAGTCATACATCTTTGAAAGGTAACAGGTGCATTGCATAAACCAAAAGGCATACGTCTATAAGCAAAGGTACCGAAAGGGCAAGTAAAAGTGGTCTTTTCCTGATCATCCTTTGACACAGGTATTTGAGAAAAACCAGAATAACCATCTAGAAAGCAAAAATGTGTATGTTTGGATAATCTTTCTAGCATTTGATCAATAAAAGGTACAGGGTAATGATCTTTTCTAGTAGCTTTATTTAATTTGCGAAAATCAATTACCATTCTATAACCTGTGACAATTCTTTGTGGGATCAATTCATTCTTATCATTAGGAACAACAGTAATACCACCCTTCTTAGGGACACAATGAACAGGACTTACCCACCGACTATCAGCAATAGGATAAATTATACCTGCTTCCAGAGGCTTTAGTATTTCATTTCGTACCACTTCTTTCATCTTAGGATTTAACTGTCGTTGATGATCAACAACTGGTTTAGCATCTTTCTCCAAATTAATTTTGTGCTGACATAGAGTGGGACTAATGCCCTTAAGATCATCAAGAGTATATCCAATAGCGGCACGGTGCTTCTTCAGAGTTTTCAATAATTTCTTTTCTTCATGCTCTGAAAGGTTAGCACTAATAATAACAGGATATATCTTCTTTTCATCGAGATAAGCATATTTCAAAGTATCAGGTAATTGTTTAAGCTCAAACACGGGATCTCCCTTGGGTGGAGGGGGATCCCCAAGGATTTCAACAGGTAAATTGTGTTTCAAAATAGGCCCTTGATTAAAGAATATCTCGTCTATTTCCCTTCTTTCATTCATAAACATATCATTCTCATGGTCTAGCAAATATTGTTCTAAGGGATCAGTAGGAGGCACGGCAATAGAAGCAAGACCAATAATTTCATCCTTACTAGGCAATTCTTTATCATGGGGTTGTCTACGAAATTTAGAGAAATTAAAATCATGAGACATATCCCCTAAACCGACAGTAACAATATCTTTCTTGCAATCTATCTTAGCATTAACAGTATTCAAGAAAGGTCTACCAAATATAATGGGACAAAATTCATCTTGAGGGGAAGCAAGAACAAGAAAATCAGTAGGGTATTTTATTTTCCCACACAAGACTTCAACATCTCTAACAATCCTAATTGGTGAAATAGTATCTCTATTGGCAAGCTTAATAGTAACATCAATATCTTTTATCTCAGCAGGTGCAATATCATTCATAATTTCTTTATATAAGGAAAAATGAATTGCACTCACACTAGCACCCATATCACATAAGCCATGATAACAATGATCTCCTATTTTAACTGAAACAACAGGCATGCCAACAACGGGTCTATGTTTATCTTTACTATCGGGTTTAGCAATTATAGCAGCTTCATCACAGAAATAAATAACATGCCCATCAATATTATCAACCAAGAGATCTTTAACCATAGCAATACTAGGTTCAACTTTAATTTGCTCAGGGGGTGTAGGTGTTCTAGTATAACTCTTACGAACCATAGTTGAAGCTTTAGCATGATCCTTTATTCTAACAGGAAAAGGTGGTTTCTCAATATAAGCAGTAGGAACAATAGGATCAACATTATAAGTAATAGTTTCTTCTTCAACTTTAATAGGTTCTACTACTTTAAGTTCAATGGGAGGATGATATTTAAACCACTTCTCCTTAGGGAGATCAACATGAGTAGCAAAAGATTCACAGAAAGAAGCTACTATCTCAGAGTCAAGTCCATATTTAGTGCTAAAATCACGAAAAGCATCGGTATCCATAAAAGATTTAACACAATCAAACTTAAGGTTTATACCTGACTCCTTACCTTCGTCGAGGTCCCAATCTTCAGAGTTGCGTTTAATTCTTTCCAATAAATCCCATTTGAATTCAATAGTCTTCTTCATAAAAGAACCAGTACAAGAAGTATCGAGCATGGATCGATCATTATGAGAAAGCCGAGCATAAAAAATTTGAATAATAATTTCTCTTGGGAGCTCATGACTGGGGCATGAATATAACATTGACTTAAGCCTCCCCCAAGCTTGAGCGATACTTTCTCCTTCACGAGGCCAAAAATTATATATATAATTCCGATCACGATGAACCAGATGCATAGGATAAAACTTCTGATGAAATTCCAATTTCAATCGATTGTAGTTCCATGATCCAATATCATCACATAGCCTATACCATGTCAATGCCTTCTCCTTCAAAGATAAAGGGAAGACCTTCTTCTTGACTTCATCCTCAGGCAAACCTGCAAGCTTAAATAATCCACAAACTTCATCCACATAGATTAGATGCATATCAGGATGTAATGTTCCATCTCCTGTGTAAGGATGAGCTAGCAGTTTCTCTATCATACCCGAAGGAATTTCAAAATAAATATTTTCAGTAGGTGCAGTAGGTTGAGGAGCAACTCTTCACTCTTTTGGTCGAGGTGAAGATACCCCGAACAAGCCCCTCAAAGGATTATTTTCCATAGTAACAAGTGACAGTAAATCTCAGCACACTATATAAATGTTTCCTTACCAAATTCCACTTACCAAAGGCGCTTCACTCCCCGGCAATGGCGCCAGAAAAGAGTCTTGATGACCCACAAGTATAGGGGATCTATCGTAGTCTTTTCGATAAGTAAGAGTGTCAAACCCAACGAGGAGCAGAAAGAAATGACAAGCGGTTTTCAACAAGGTATTCTCTGCAAGCACTGAAATTATAGGTAACATATAGTTGTGTGATAAGATAATTCGTAACGGGTAATAAGTAGCAAAAGTAAACAAGGTGCAGCAAGGTGGCCCAATCCTTTTTGTAGAAAAGGACAAGCCTGGACAAACTCTTATATAAAGCAAAGCGTTCCCGAGGACACATGAGAATTGTTGTCAAGTTAGTTTTCATCATGCTCATATGATTCATGTTCGTTACTTTGATAATTTGATATGTGGGTGGACCGGTGCTTGGGTGCTGCCCTTCCTTGGACGAGCCTCCGACTTATGATTAACCCCTCTCGCAAGCATCCGCAACTACGAAAGAAGAATTAAGATAAATCTAACCATAGCATGAAACATATGGATCCAAATCAGTCCCTTACGAAGCAACGCATAAACTAGGGTTTAAGCTTCTGTCACTCTAGCAACCCATCATCTACTTATTACTTCCCAATGCCTTCCCCTAGGCCCAAATCATGGTGAAGTGTTATGTAGTCGATGTTCACATAACACCACTAGAGGAAAGACAACATACATCTCATCAAAATATCGAACGAATACCAAATTCACATGATTACTTATAACAAGACTTCTCCCATGTCCTCAGGAACAAACGTAACTACTCACAAAGCATATTCATGTTCATAATCACATGAGTATTAATTATCATTAAGGATCTGAACAAATGATCTTCCACCGAATAAACCAACCAGCATCAACTACAAGGAGTAATCAACACTACTAGCAACCCACAGGTACCAATCTGAGGTTTTGAGACAAAGATCGGATACAAGAGATGAACTAGGGTTTGAGAGGAGATGATGCTGGTGAAGATGTTGATGGAGATTGACCCCCTCTCGATGAGAGGATCGATGGTGATGACGATGGCGATGATTTCCCCCTCCCGGAGGGATGTTTCCCCGACAGAACAGCTCCGCCGGAGCCCTAGATTGGTTTTGCCCAGGTTCCGCCTCGAGACGGCGGCGCTTCATCCCGAAAGCTTCCTCCTTATTTTTTCCAGGGCAAAAGACACCATATAGCAGAAGATGGGCGTCGGGGGCCTGCCAGGTGGCCCACAAGGATAGGGGGCGCGCCCAGGGGGTAGGGCTCGCCCTCCACCCTTGTGGATGGCAGGTGGCCCCCCTCTGGTGCTTTCTTCGCCTAATATTTTTTATTAATTCCAAAACGACTCTCCGTGAAGTTTCGGGACTTTTGGAGTTGTGCAGAATAGGTCTCTAATATTTGCTCCTTTTCCAGCCCAGAATTCTAGCTGCCGGCATTCTCCCTCTTCATGTAAACCTTGTAAAATAAGAGAGAAAAGGCATAAGTATTGTGCCATAATGTGTAATAACAGCCCATAATGCAATAAATATTGATATAAAAGCATGATGCAAAATGGACGTATCACCGACCAACGTGACATAGATGTTTTTATCTAGGAGGTATGTGAACTGGAAATTCCAACCGACCCTCTTGTCGAGAGGTTAAATTTAGTTGAAAAAGAAAACAATTACTTGACTATGGACATGATTTTAAGGTCCCTTTGTTTCAGTGCAAATGGGTCAATCTGTCAGGAGGCGGGGTACAGGTAGATCCACAGTACGGAATGACAACAATGGATCTGAACAATATTGGGTACACAGACGAACCATTCGTCCTAGCCAATGATGTGGCGCAGGTTTTCTATGTGATGGACATGTCTACCAAACCGAGAAAAAGAAAAGATAAGGAAGCGAATACATCATACGATGTGCCAAAGCGCCACATAGTTCTTTCAGGGAAAAGAGACATCGTGGGAGTGGAGGGCAAGACAGACATGTCTGAAGATTATGAAAAGTTTCATGAAATTCCTCCCTTCAAAGTCAAGGCTGACCCAAGCACCCTATTAAATGATGAAGATTATCCATGGTTACGGCACAATAAGCAAAGGACACAAGCGAAGAAAAAGTGAAGACTTTCTCTCCACAACTATTTAGATGATGCCTTTGATCTACATGTGAAGAAATGAAATGCCTTTTGTAACAGATGAGTTTTTGTCCGAAACCCTGATACTTCGAAAGAGATTGTCCATTTTGTACACGAAGTGCATCCAGTTTTTGCCGTAACCCTCTCAACTTTTTAGAACATGCTATTGGGTGAAATGATGATACCATGCCAACTTTCAACCTTTTCAGACTTCATTTGTAGTGCTTTTCAATTTCAGGGTCATTTAGCTAAAAAAAATCAGTAAATGCATGAAATATACCAAATGAAGTAAGAAAGGGTTGAAAATTTATGATGTGGCTTTGAATGGTGCATTTTGAACACACAAAAAGTCTGGAGTTCAAATAAGTTCAAAAAAATGAAATGCCTTTTGTAACAGATGAGTTTTCGTTCGAAACCCTGATACTTCGAAAGAGATTGTCCATTTTGTACACGAAGTGCATCCAGTTTTTGCCGTAACCCTCTCAACTTTTTAGCACATGCTATGTGGGTGAAATGATGATACCATGCCAACTTTCAACCTTTTCAGAGTTCATTTGTAGTGTTTTTCAATTTCAGGGTCATTTAGCTCAAAAAATCAGTAAATGCATGAAAAATACCAAATGAGGTCAGAAAGGGTTGAAAATTGATGATGTGGTTTTGAATGGTGCATTTTGAACACACAAAAAGTCTGGAGTTCAAATAAGTTCAAAAAAATGAAATCCCTTTGTAACGGATGAGTTTTCGTCTGAAACCCTGATACTTCAAAAGAGATTGTCCATTTTGTACATGAAGTGCATCCAGTTTTTGCCGTAACCCTCTCAACTTTTTAGCACATGCTATGTGGGTGAAATGATGATACCATGCCAACTTTCAACCTGTTCAGAGTTCATTTGTAGTGCTTTTCAATTTCAGGGTCATTTAGCTCAAAGAATGAACTAATAGCAAAAAGAATGAACTAGAAAACTTTTATAAAACTCTAATAGCAAAAAATTATGAACTAAAAAGAATCAATTAAAATATTCTGTTATGATCAACTAAAACAAAACTATAATATTCTTCGACAGCAAAAAGAATCAACTAAAAAGCTTTTATAAACCTCTAGTAGTTTTGAAACTAAAATTATATAAAATTTATGCAACTAAAATTATCAAAGTATTTTTTGTTCAAAACATTAGTAGCAAAAAGAATTTTCATAAAGTATTTTTTTGTTAGAAACTTTAATAGCAAACTCAAATAACAAAATCTTTTTTTGATTAAAACACCCATTTAAAATAACCTTAAAATTACCAAATTGAATATAATAATAAAACACACTAATATTAAATAGCAGGAAAAAGAATCACTCAAAAATCTATTTTTAAAGTAAAGTTATTCACAAACTAGTGATTCACACAAATTTCAAAGAATTCAAATTTAAACTATTCAAATTTGAAAACTAATGGCACTAACAGAAAGTTTATAATTTTTGTGACCTAAAGCAAAAATAACTACTCAAAAACTCTAAGTATTTAGCTGTAAGTAGAAACAAAAGAAAATAAATAAAGCAAAAAACAAAACAAAAATACTGGAAAATAATTAAAAAATGCCGCCTACTGGGCCACCACGGCCTGCATACGACTAGAAACCCAACACGCTAGTTGGGCCAGGATGCAGGCCCGTAGAAGGCCCAGTAGGTCCACATGCAGATAGAGTGTGTATAGGCCCATAGGCCTGCATTAGAGAGGAGCTCGAAGTGGTAGGCGAAGCCGCGCTTATAAACTAGTGTCGAAGCCTCTCAGCTAGCAAGGTGGGACTAAACATCCAACCGCACCGTGGCTATGCCAGGCACAGGCCTTTGGTCCCGGTTGGTGGCTCGAACCGGGACCAATGCCACCCTTTTCGTCCCGGTTGGTGGCACCAACCGGGACCAATGCCCCCCTGTAGTCCCGGTTCGTGCCACCAACCGGGACCAAAGGTCTCTGCTTCCCGCCCTTTGGGCTGACGAAAACTGACCTTTGGTCCCGGCTGGTGGCACGAACCGGGACTAAAGGGGGGCATTGGTCCCGGTTGGTGCCACCAACCAGGACCAATGCTCTGGGTATATAAACAACACTTAGCAGTTTTCCATTCACTTCCTTCGATCTCTCGTCTCCCCCGACGATGCCGCGACCACCTCGACGCCGCCAGGCTGTCGGACTGCGCCGTCGCCTCCCCAAGCGCTGCCCCGATGCCCTCGTTGGCCCCCCATGCCCCGATGCCCTCACCGACACGTCGAACCTCCTCGCGCGCCCTCCTCCCCGTCGTCGTGCGCGTGCCCCTGAGCCCGCCGGTCTCCTGCTCGTTGCCACGCCGGCCGCCTCCAGCTAGCTCCACCGCCGCCCCCCCCAGTGAGCTTCCCCCTTCTCCCATGGTCCCTTGCTCCCCGTCGCCGCGTGCCCCCGAGCCCCTTTGCTGCCACTGCTCGTCGCCGCCGGCCATTGCTCTGTTTTTAATGATAGATAGATGTTTTTTAGATGTGCTCTATTTTTTCATATGAGATGAAATGAGATGAGATGTATGAGATGTATTAGATGTTTTGTGGAGACGAGATGAGATGTTTGTGGAATTTTTTTTCATAGAAATTAGTGTGATATTTTTGTTCATGATGATCTTGCTAAAAACTCATATTAAGTTTGCTCGATGAATGTTCTCTGTTAAAACTCATATTAAGTTTGTTCGATGAATGTTCTATGTTAAAACTCATATTAAGTTTGTTCGATGATGATTTTTTTTGTTCATAGAAATTTACTAAGTTAAAATGTTCTCGTGTTGGGGGAGGAGTCCTCGAAACATAACAAGTGTTGTATTTTCTCTCGAAACGTATCCCCGATAACTTCGACATGAGGGAGGACATCGATCAACCCCCTCTCGCCCGACCAACTCTCGAGTCCACCCAAACCGGGACTGAAAAATCGTTGTCGAGGCCACCCCAAACCCTAGAAGAGTTGTCGAGGCCACCCAAATTTACCAAGTTAAATGAGTTAAAAGAGCGTTGTCGAGGCCACCCCAAACCCTAGAAGAGTTGTCGAGGCCACCCAATTTTACCAAGTCTCGAGGCCACCCAAACCCTAGAAGAAAGAGCGTTGTCGATCTACCCCCTCCCTGCATAGCGATTATTTTTTGCAAAGTGTCCTCTCCTGAAAGTATAACCCCGATAACTTCGACATGAGGGGGGACGTCGAACATGCATGAGAGAGGCAGCCCGCAACTAATCCATTGCTCATATATGCATATGATTCCTTGTTGTGATTAGCTAGGTCTATGTTTGCCACTAATCCATCTCTCATGTTTGTATATTGCCATGTTGTAATATTTGCAGAAACTATGGAAAGAGACTTAGAACAAGAACAATTGTTGGGGGATATAATCCTCGCCGGAGGTGATCCCTTGTCGTTTCTCAACGACACCGTTGGTTAGGAAGGAGAGGATGACGGCTCCAGTGATCCAACAATGGAGGAGGAAGGAGATCATGATGGCTCCGGTGATCGAATGGCGGAGGAAGGAGATCATGATGACGGCTCCGGTGACCGAACGGAGGAGGGAGCTGTTGCAAAGTCCGGCGAGGTATATATATTAATTAAGCCTGTGCTGACTTGATGCATTCATTGTTTTGGTATGTACATATATTAACGCTTCTTTCTTCTTTCAGTCCTCCGGATCGAGCCAAACTTCCGTAAGGAGACGAGGCCCAAAGAAAAGGTTGCGCCAGGATGAACGGTTCACGATCTCAGAAATCGCGAAAGATGGCCAACCGATTGCTCCCAAGCGGACCAAGGACGCATTTGTACATCAGTGCGGAGTTGTTGTTAGGGACAATGTCCCGATCAGCATCATGCAATGGAATAAGAGTAAGGACGACCCTGAAGTATCTTATGTCCAGGATAGACAGAAAGATGATCTTTGGACCTCGCTGATGACAAATTTCAGCCTACCGCCAGAGGAGGAGCCGAATAACCCAGTTATAGAGCGAAAGGTCAAGGCGTATGCTCTTAAGAAGATGGCAGAACTATTCAGGAACTGGAAGAAAGAGTTGAACACAAAGTTTGTCGAGAAAGAGAAGACTCCAGAATTCACCGGTTGATATGAGAAGATAAGAGATCACTGGCCCGCATTTGTGGCCTACAAGCAATCGGAGAAGGGTAAGAAAAGGTCACTGACAAACAAGAAAAATGCTACAAAGAAAAAGTATCACCATCACACAGGGTTAGGTGGCTACTACAAAGCCCGGCCGTTGTGGGACAAAGCTGAGAAAGACATGCTTGCTAAAGGGGTCCAACCAGCGACATTGAACTGGCCAGATCGTTCAAGGACTTGGTTCTTCGGGGTTGGGGGAACTTTGGACCTAGAAAGAGGGAAGTGTCGTTGGACGGATGAGCAACTTGCAATACCCATCAAGAAGCTTCAGGCAGCAATCAAGGCAGCGCAGGAAGGGACGTTCATTCCCAACAGAGAGAAGGACGAGCTGACAGAGGCCCTCGGGAATCCTGAGCACCCTGGACGAACACGAGCCACACCAGGCTCCGTTTCGTGGTTGCATGGGTTTCCCGAGAGCGGTGGTTACAGAAGCCGAGAGAGAAAGAGGAAAGTGGAAGCGAGCAAAATACAGAAGCTCAATACAAGAATAGCAAAGCTAGAGGAACTTGAGAGCCAGCGAGCTACCGGCCAACCATCTCAGCGGCACGAAGATCCTTGCTTCGACGCTGCCCCGGAAGCTACCCCACCATCTCAGCGGAGAAGCAGCGTGGCTTCCACAGAGCTCGTTCAGCCTGATTTCACGGCTCCTCGCTACCCCATGGATAGTATCACGGAGGCTGAACATTGCGAGCTAATGACGAAATGCTAGAACCTGACCTTGAAGGCGGCGGTCGGCTCTGTTGCACCTCCTCAAGCTGAGGGAACTTTACATTGTCGTCCGATTCCACATGGCTATGCTGTTGTGACGGTGGATGAAATAATGGAGGGATTTGAGGAGCTGGAGCTTGACTACCCTACAGGTGAAGGGGAGATTCATCTGGTTTATGCTTTAAGGAGTACATGTATATGGAGGAAGGAGTACATCAAGCTTCCAAACTGGATGCCTCCTCCTCCTCCTCCGGCGAGTCAGGGCACTCCGCCTCCTCCTCCTCCTCCTCCTCCTCCGACGAGTTATCAGGGCACTCCGCCTCCTCCTCTGCCTCCTCCGACGCGTGAGGGCACTCCGCCTCCTCCGGCGTGTCAGAGTACAAGAGGCGGGAAGAAATTCAAAGCTGGTCCAAGCCTGAAGCCTCTTCCAAAGTTACCATATGAGAGGACTGACGAGGAAACCGATGAAATCATGGCAGTCGAAGTGCAGGCCCATTTTGAACGGAAACCTCCACCTCTGAAGGAAAAGGCAGATCCGGTGAAAGTGAAGCGCACTCTGGATGCCCTGAAGCGACCACCACCACCTCCGCCAAAATCCAACTATGACCGATGTATTGAATGGACATATGGTGAAGTGCGGTGGTCGGGAAGTACTTGCAGTGATGCAAGGCTAGCAAAACAAAAAAGTGGAAAAAAATCCCCAGCTCGGCGAACAGGCGAAGCAATCATGCCCCCCGCTCAAGGTGTCTAGCGATATCATCGCTAATCATCCGGGGCTAGTGCCCGGTACCAATCCTGCTGATTACCTGGGCGATGATGTACAGTTTGAAATGTTAGAGGTAGTAGATATCTTCAAATACGAGTATGGGAAGCCTCTCGTCAAACCTGATCATCCTCCTCTAACAACGATGATGCGAAGATTGCATGAATGGTACATGGATACCTGCAGGAAGTCTGGGAAGGATAGTTTGATGCTGGGAATTAAAAGGAGCATGACCTCGTTGGAACTGAGGTGATGCATGTTGAATTTGTGGAGTTATTCCAATTATTCAATCAAGACGCCCTCGACAAACAACTCATGACTTGCTACTGTCTGTAAGTATTACCTCTGTAATTAAGTCTCTATAGCTCAGCTCTTTCATTGCATGTATATATAATTATCCTCACTATATTATGCAGACTGAAGATCGTCGAATGCAAAAAAGCACAAATCTATGACATCGGGTTCATTAACCCAAATACCATAAATGAATGGTCGGTTCAAAACAGAGTCAAAGATATTGAGGACAACTTGCTAAAATCGTTACTTCAAAATCAAAACAAAGGGAAAATACTCTTTCCTTACAACTTCAAGTGAGTGTTACTATCTTGTGCATATTTGGTTTCACTTACTCGAGGTTATAGTAATGTAATTGATGAGTTATGCATGCGTGCGCAACTTCCACTTTATTCTGCTAGAGATTAAGCTTGATCGGGGAGTAGTAACTGTCTTAGACTCGAGACGAAAAGATCCCCAGGAATATGCAGACATGACTGCAATGCTCCAGAAGTAAGTTCAATCGATCATTATCGCACCATATCATATCGGCAACTTTGTTCATTTCCGGATATCAAGTAATTATTTTCTTTGTCTGGCAGGGTTTGGAAAGAGTTCACCGGAATGGTTCCGGGACTGCCGAGGGAGCTGTGATTTACACACCCGAAAGTAAGTAGTACTAGCTAGTTCCTCGCATCTCCCATTGATTCTAGTTTCATCAATACCATTTATCATGCTTGATTATCAGTTTGATTGAACTCTATTCTCGTAAAGTGCTTGTGGCAGGAAGGCGGGAATAATTTATGTGGATACTACGTTTGCGAGTTCATCCGCCAATCGACCTCTGAGCGGGGCTACTCTGACCAACAATATGAAGTACGTAAACAATAATATTCACAATTTTTTTTTATTACCATCATTTGTGTTGAGTTTCATTCATATATATGTATTGACCCCCTTCTTTAAATTAGATGTGGCAGATGCGGGATGAACTCCTACCACATGATCGCATACGAGCAATTCAAGAGGAATTGGCTGGATTCTTTCTTGCCATTTTGCATAATGCTTTTATGTTGATATTTATTACATTATGGGCTGTTATTACACATTATGGCACAATACTTATACCTTTTCTCTCTTATTTTACAAGGTTTACATGAAGAGGGAGAATGCCGGCAGCTGGAATTCTGGGCTGGAAAAGGAGCAAATATTAGAGACCTATTCTACACAACTCCAAAAGTCCTGAAACTTCACGAAGAGTCATTTTGGAATTAATAAAAAATATTGGGCGAAGAAAGCACCAGAGGGGGGCCACCAGCCATCCACAAGGGTGGAGGGTGCGCCCTACCCCCCTGGGCGTGCCCCCCTGCCTTGTGGGCCACCTGGCTGGCCCCCGATGCCCATCTTCTGCTATATGGTCTGTTTTGACCAGGAAAAAATCAAGAGGAAGCTTTCGGGATGAAGCACCGCCGTCTCGAGGCGGAACCTGGGCAGAGCCAATCTACGGCTTCGGCGGAGCTGTTCTGCCGGGGAAACATCCCTCCGGGAGGGGGAAATCATCGCCATCGTCATCACCATCGATCCTCTCATCGAGAGGGGGTCAATCTCCATCAACATCTTCACCAGCACCATCTCCTCTCAAACCCTAGTTCATCTCTTGTATGCGATCTTTTTCTCAAAACCTCAGATTGGTACCTGTGGGTTGCTAGTAGTGTTGAGTACTCCTTGTAGTTGATGCTAGTTGGTTTATTCGGTGGAAGATCATATGTATCCTTAATGATAATTAATACTCCTCTGATTATGAACATGAATATGCTTTGTGAGTAGTTACGTTTGTTCCTGAGGACATGGGAGAAGTCTTGTTATAAGTAATCATGTGAATTTGGTATTCGTTCGATATTTTGATTAGATGTATGTTGTCTTTCCTCTAGTGGTGTTATGTGAACGTCGACTACATGACACTTCACCATGATTTGGGCCTAGGGGAAGGCATTGGGAAGTAATAAGTAGATGATAGGTTGCTAGAGTGACAGAAGCTTAAACCCTAGTTTATGCGTTGCTTCGTAAGGGGCTGATTTGGATCCATATGTTTCAGGCTATGGTTAGATTTATCTTAATTCTTCTTTCGTAGTTGCGGATGCTTGCGAGAGGGGTTAATCATAAGTGGGAGGCTTGTCCAAGGAAGGGAAGCACCCAAGCACCGGTCCACCCACATATCAAATTATCAAAGTAACGAACGCGAATCATATGAGCATGATGAAAACTAGCTTGACAACAATTCCCATGTGTCCTCGGGAGCGCTTTGCTTTATATAAGAGTTCGTCCAGGCTTGTCCTTTGCTACAAAAAGTATTGGGCCACCTTGCTGCACCTTAGTTACTTTTGTTGCTTGCAGAGAATACCTTGCTGAAAACCGCTTGTCATTTCCTTCTGCTCCTCGTTGGGTTCGACACTATTACTTATCGAAAGGACTATGATAGATCCCCTATACTTGTGGGTCATCAAGACTCTTTTCTGGCATCGTTGCCGGGGAGTGAAGCACCTTTGGTAAGGAAACATTTATATAGTGTGCTGAAATTTGCTGTTACTTGTTACTATGGAAAATAATCATTTGAGGGGTTTGTTCGGGGTATCTTCACCCCGACCGGAAGAGCAAAGAGTTTCCCCTCAACCTACTGCACCTACTAAAAATATTTATTATGAAATTCCTTCGGGTATGATAGAGAAACTGCTAGCTAATCCTTATACAGGAGATGGAACACTACATCCTGATATGCATCTAATCTATGTGGATGAAGTTTGTGGATTATTTAAGCTTGCAGGTTTGCCCGGGGATGAAGTCAAGAAGAAGGTCTTCCCTTTCTCTTTGAAGGAGAAGGCATTGACATGGTATAGGCTATGTGATGATATTGGATCATGGAACTACAATCGATTGAAATTGGAATTTCATCAGAAGTTTTATCCGATGCATCTGGTTCATCGTGATTGGAATTATATTTATAATTTTTTGCCTCGTGAAGGAGAAAGTATCACTCAAGCTTGGGGGAGGCTTAAGTCAATGTTATATTCATGCCCCAATCATGAGCTCTCAAGAGAAATTATTATTCCAAAAATTTATGCTCGGCTTTCTCATAAAGATCGATCCATGCTCGATACTTCTTGTACTGGATCTTTTATGAAGAACGATATTGAATTCAAATGGGATTTATTGGAAAGAATTAAACGCAACTATGAAGATTGGGAACTCGACAAAGGTAATGAGTGAGGTATAAACCTTAAGTTTGATTGTGTTAAATCTTTTATGGATACCGATGCTTTTCGTGATTTTAGCACTGAATATGGACTTGACTCTGAGATAGTAGCTTCTTTCTGTGAATCATTTACTACTCATGTTGATCTCCCTAAGGAGAAGTGGTTTAAATATCATCCTCCCATTGAAGCTAAAGTAGTTGAAACTATTAAAGTTGAAGAAGAAACTATTACTTATAATGTTGATCCTATTGTTCCTACTGCTTATATTGAGAAACCACCTTTTCTTGTTAGAATAAAGGATCATGCTAAAGCTTCAACTGTGGTTCGTAAGAGTTATACTAGAACACCTACACCCCCTGAACAAATCAAAGTTGAACCTTGTATTGCTATGGTTAAAGATCTCTTGGTTGATAATATTGATGGGCATGTTATTTATTTCTATGATGAAGCTGCTAGAATTGCTAAACCCGATATTAAAGATAAACATAGACCTGTTGTTGGCATGCCGGTTGTTTCTGTTAAAATAGGAGATCATTATTATCATGGCTTATGTGATGTGGGTGCTAGTGTGAGTGCAATTCCTTTTACTTTATATAAATAAATTATGAATGATATTGCACCAGCTGAGATAGAGGATATTGATGTTACTATTAAGCTTGCCAATAGAGATACTATATCACCAATTGGGATTGTTAGAGATGTTGAAGTCTTGTGTGGGAAAATGAAATACCCTACTGCTTTTCTTGTTCTTGCTTCCGCACAAGATGACTTTTGTCCCATTATATTTGGTAGACCTTTCTTGAATACCGTTAATGCTAAGATAGACTGCAAGAAAGATATTGTTACTGTCGGTTTAGGGGATATGTCTCATGATTTTAAATTCTCTAAATTTCGTAGACAACCCCATGATAAAGAATTGCCTAGTAAGGATGAAATTATTGGTCTTGCTTCTATTGTCGTGCCTCCTACTGATCCCTTAGAACAATATTTGCTAGACCATGAGAATGATATGTTTATGAATGAAAGAAGGGAAATAGACGAGATATTCTTTAATCAAGGGCCTATTTTGAAACACAATTTGCCTGTTGAAATCCTTGGGGATCCCCCTCCACCCAAGGGAGATCCCGTGTTTGAGCTTAAACAATTACCTGATACTTTGAAATATGCTTATCTTGATGAAAAGAAGATATATCCTGTTATTATTAGTGCTAACCTTTCAGAGCATGAAGAAAAGAAATTATTGAAAACTCTAAAGAAGCACTGTGCCGCTATTGGATATACTCTTGATGATCTTAAGGGCATTAGTCCCACTCTATGTCAGCACAAAATTAATTTGGAGCACGATGCTAAACCAGTTGTTGATCACGAACGATGGTTAAATCCTAAGATGAAAGAAGTGGTAAGAAATGAAATACTAAAGCTTTTGGTGGTAGGTATAATTTATTCTATTGCTGATAGTAAGTGGGTAAGTCATGTTCATTGTGTCCCTAAGAAGGGAGGTATTACTGTTGTTCCTAATGATAAGAATGAATTGATTCCACAAAGAATTGTTACAGGTTATAGAATGGTAATTGACTTTCGCAAATTAAATAAAGCTACTAGAAAAGATCATTACCCTCTACCTTTTATTGATCAAATTCTAGAAAGACTATCCAAACATACACATTTTTGCTTCCTAGATGGTTATTCTGGTTTCTCTCAAATACCTGTGTTAAAAGATGATCAGGAAAAGACTACTTTTACTTGCCCTTTCGGTACCTTTTCTTATAGACGTATGCCTTTTGGTTTATGCAATGCACCTGCTACCTTTCAAAGATGTATGACTGCTATATTCTCTGATTTTTGTGAAAAGATTGTTGAGGTTTCCATGGATGATTTCTCCATTTACGAAACTTCTTTTGATGATTGCTTAAGCAACCTTGATCGAGTTTTGCAGAGATGTGAAGAAACTAATCTTGTCTTGAATTGGGAGAAGTGCCACTTTATGGTTAATGAAGGTATTGTCTTGGGGCATAAAATTTCTGAAAGAGGTATTGAAGTTGATAAAGCTAAAGTAGATGCTATTGAAAAGATGTCGTGTCCTAAAGATATCAAAGGTATAAGAAGTTTCCTTGGTCATGCTGGTTTCTATAGGAGGTTTATTAAAGACTTCTCTAAAATTTCTAGGCCTCTCACCAATCTCTTGCAAAAAGATGTTCCTTTTGTTTTTGATGATGATTGTGTAGAAGCATTTGAAATACTTAAGAAAGCCTTGATTTCTGCACCTATTGTTCAACCGCCTGATTGGAATTTACCCTTTGAAATTATGTGTGATGCTAGTGATTACGCTGTTGGTGCTATTCTAGGGCAAACAGTTGATAAGAAATTGAATGTTATTCATTATGCTAGTAAAACTCTAGACAACGCCCAGAGAAATTATGCCGCTACTGAAAAAGAATTTTTAGCAGTTGTTTTTGCTTGTGATAAGTTCAGATCTTATATTATTGATTCCAAAGTTACTGTTCACACTGATCATGCTGATATTAAATATCTTATGGAAAAGAAAGATGCTAAACCTAGACTTATTAGATGGGTTCTCTTGCTACAAGAATTTGATTTGCATATTATTGATAGAAAGGGAGCTGAGAACCCCGTTGCAGACAACTTGTCTAGGTTAGAAAATGTTCTTGATGACCCACTGCCTATTGATGATAGCTTTCCTGATGAACAATTAGCTATCATAAATGTTTCTCGTAATACTCCGTGGTATGCTGATTATGCTAATTACATTGTTGCTAAATTTATACCACCTAGTTTCACATACCAGCAAAAGAAAAAGTTTTTCTATGATTTAAGACATTACTTTTGGGATGACCCACATCTTTATAAAGAAGGGGTAGATGGTGTTATTAGACATTGTGTACCTGAGCTTGAACAGGAACAGATCCTACGCAAGTGCCACTCCGAGTCTTACAGAGGACACCACGCTGGAGATAGAACTGCACACAAGGTATTACAATCCGGTTTTTATTGGCCTACTCTCTTCAAGGATGCTCGTAAGTTTGTCTTGTCTTATTATGAATGTCAAAGAATTGGTAATATTAGTAGATGTCAGGAAATGCCTATGAATTATTCACTTGTTATTGAACCATTCGATGTTTGGGGCTTTGATTATATGGGACCTTTTCCTTCCTCTAATGGGTATACACATATTTTAGTTGTTGTTGATTACGTTACTAAGTGGGTAGAAGCTATTCCAACTAGTAGGGCTGATCATAACACTTCTATTAAGATGCTTAAAGAAGTTATTTTTCCGAGGTTTGGAGTCCCTAGATATTTGATGACTGATGGTGGTTCACATTTTATTCATGGTGCTTTCCGTAAAATGCTTGCTAAATATGATGTTAACCATAGAATTGCATCTCCATATCATCCTCAGTCTAGCGGTCAAGTAGAATTGAGCAATAGAGAGATTAAATTGATTTTGCAAAAGACTGTTAATAGATCTAGAAATAATTGGTCTAAGAAACTTGATGATGCATTATGGGCTAATAGAACTGCTTATAAAAACCCAATGGGTATGTCTCCACATAAAATGGTTTATGGAAAGGCTTGTCACTTACCTCTTAAACTAGAACACAAAGCTTATTGGGCAATCAAAGAGCTCAACTATGATTTCAAACTTGCCGGTGAGAAGAGGTTATTTGACATAAGCTCGCTTGATGAATGGAGAATCCAAGCCTATGAGAATGCCAAGTTGTTTAAAGAAAAAGTTAAAAGATGGCATGACAAGAGGATACAAAAGTGTGAGTTTAATGTAGGTGATCATGTTTTCCTATACAACTCTCGTTTAAGATTTTTTGCAGGAAAGCTTCTCTCTAAATGGGAAGTTCCTTACATTATCTAGGAGGTCTATCGTTCCGGTGCCATAAAAATCAACAACGCCGAAGGCACAAATCCGAAGGTGGTAAACGGTCAAAGAATCAAACATTATATCTCAGGTAATCCCATAAATGTTGAGACCAATATAATTGACACCATAACACCTGAGGAGTACATAAGGGACACTTTCCAGAACGTTTCAGACTTTGAAAAGGAATAGGTATGTGGTGCGGTAAGTAAACCGACTCCAAAATGTTTCCAACAATAATTTTTCTCCATTTTGGAATATTTAAAAAATTAGGAAAATTAAAAGTAGTCCAAAAGTTGCACGAGGAGACCACAAGGGTGGAGGGCGCGCCCTACCCCCTTGGGCGTGCCCCCCTGCCTTGTGGCCACCTCGTGTGCCCTCCGGACTCCGTTTTCTTGCACAATACTTCTTTTGGTCGGTAAAAATTCATTATATAATCTCCCGAAGGTTTTGACCACCGTACCATGATAAAATCTTCTGTTTTTGTTTTGAGCTGTTTTCTGACAGATCTAGATCACCATGACATCTCCAAGCGCCCCCAAGGACAAGTTTTTTGAGAAGGTCATCAACCCTTACCTTGCAGAGGTGCTGCGACACCCTCAAGCCATTGAGATGCGTGAGGGGGTGCTGCACATCCGCGATGTTGAGGGGTCGAAGAAGACCGGAAGCATGGAGACAAGACTCAAAGCAATGGAGCAGCAAGGTTTCAAGTGCCAAGGGATGGTGGAACGTGGACTCAACGCCAATCACATGATGATCGCGGAGTTCACCAACAACCACAAGCTGGATGCCAAGAACATTGAGGAGGCCATCTTCAAGCTTCATGAGAAAATCAAGCATCTCCATGCCCAGATCTATGACCTGCAAAACCAAAACTGTGAGTATGAATATAGATTTAAGAGGATGAGTTTGGCTGTAGATTTGAGGATCCCGGAGACTTGTTCATCTTTTTACGATGGTGAACCTATGCCTTGGAAGACGGAGGATAAAATTTTGTCATCAACAATTCCATCATCACCGCCTCCGAAGAAAGAGTCATAAATACATGGGTATGGGCACTCCCCTTGGCAACTGCCAAGCTTGGGGGAGTTGCCCTGGTATCGTATCACACTATCACGCCTTTACTTTTATCGTTTTTCTTAGTTCGATCCATTTAGTTATATCTTGATCTAGTAGAATAAAGTTTTAGTATGATCTAGCTTTGAGTTTTGTTTTGATATTTATCTATGTAATCGAGTCCGTGAGCTATATATAATAAAGAGTAGTTTTGAGTTGAGGGCTTTGCTTTCTTGCTATGATCTTGAGGGAATAAAATAAGAGAAAGGAATAAAAAGAAATAAAGAGGTCATATATTGATCTTATGGAGAGTAATGACTTCACATATAAAGAGTATGATGAATAAAATTTGTTGGGAGTTGACAAACATAGTTTTGGTCATTGTTGCAATTAATATAAAGTAATAAAGAAAGAGAGGTTTCACATATAAATATACTATCTTGGACATCTTTTGTAATTGTGAGCACTCATTAAAATATGACATGCTAAAAAGTTGATGTTGGACAAGGAAGACAACATAATGAGTTATGTTTCCTTATATCAGAATAGAAGTTATATTGCCATGGATCCTCCAACATGTTGAGCTAGCTTTTCCCTCTCATGCTAGCCAAATTCTTTGCACCAAGTAGAGATACTACTTGTGCTTCCAAACATCCCTAAACCCAGTTTTGCCATGAGAGTCCACCATACCTACCTATGGATTGAGTAAGATCCTTCAAGTAAGTTGTCATCGGTGCAAGCAATAAAAATTGCTCTCTAAATATGTATGATCTATTAGGGTGAAGAAAATAAGCTTTATACGAACTTGTGATATGGAAGAAATAAAAGCGACGGACTGCATAATAAAGTTCTTTATCACAAGCGGCAATATAAAGTGACGTTCTTTTGCATTAAGATTTTGTGCATCCAACCATAAAAGCGCATGACAACCTCTGCTTCCCTCTGCGAAGGGCCTATCTTTTACTTTTATCTTGTACCCTTATACAAGAGTCATGGTGATCTTCACCTTTCCTTTTTACACTTTTCCTTTTGGCAAGCACTATGTGTTGGAGAAAGATCCAGATATATATATATCCACTCGGATGTAGGTCATCATAAAGTATTACTGTTGACATTACCCTTGAGGTAAAAGGTTGGGAGGCAAAACTATAAGCCCCTATCTTTCTTTGTATCTGATTGAAGCTTTGAACCCATAAGTATCGCGTGAGTGTTAGCAATTGTGAAAGACTAAATTATAGTTGAGTATGTGGACTTGCTGAAAAGTTCTTGAATTGACTCTTTCCGATGTTATGATAAATTGCAATTGCTTCAATGACTGAGATCATAGTTTGTTAGTTTTCAATGAAGTTTTTGATTCATACTTTACCCTGTGAATGAATTGTTACTTTGGCAGAAGAAATTATATGACAATATATGTTGCTGCTCTAAAGATGATCATGATGCCCTCATGTCCGAATTTTATTTTATCAACACCTCTATCTCTAAACATGTGGACATATTTTTCGATTTCGGCTTTCGCTTGAGGACAAGCGAGGTCTAAGCTTGGGGGAGTTGATACGTCCATTTTGCATCATGCTTTTATGTTGATATTTATTGCATTATGGGCTGTTATTACACATTATGGGCTGTTATGAACGACGTGGCTCAGAACGCACGATCGAACAAGCCAAACCCCGCCCGAAACGGTGCACCACAGCTGAATCCCGAGCTCGCCACCGCGCTCGGGGCTCGCCGGCGTCGCTCCGGCCGCCGTGCTGACCTGGCACTGGTGGGCCCCGCCCCTGAGTCATTGACTGCGGGCCCCGCAGGCCCCCTTTGACCTGTTGACTTGGGTCAACTGCTGACTGGGCGGCCCTGTGTCTATGACATGTGGGTCTCATATAAATAAACGAATTAAAATAAATAGATAATCTGTTAATTAGTTAATTAATTAGTTTAAACACTAATCACTCACTGACCAGTAGGCCCCACCCACTAATTAACCAAATTAGTTTAGTCTAACTCTGTTTAATTAGCTGAGTCACTGACATGTGGGCCCATAACCCACAGGTCAGGTTTGACTCTGGTCAGCTGGGTTTGACCTGCTGACATCACACCTATGTCATGCTGATGTCATCATTTACTATTCTGGATAATTCGAATTTAAATAAATAGTTAAATTCAGAAAATGATTAAAACTTTAGAAAATCATATAAAATAAACCGTAGCTCCGATCGAAAAACTTTATACATGAAAGTTGATCAGAACGGCGAGACGAGTCCGAATACGTGGTCCATTCATCTGTCAGATGCCACTAACTACCTGAACATGGAACTTTTAGACTGATATCGATAAATGAATAGTGCTCAACTCTAATAAAATAAATCCAAACAAATTCCTAAATTAACTAAATCATTTAGTTAGGCAGTAGAACACCTCTGCATCTCATTTAGGCATGTCATGCATATTGTTTGCATTTTTGCCGTGAATTTATTGTTTCTTTCCCCCTCCTTCTCTCTCGATAGACGCCGAGACCGACGCCGACTCAGCAAAGTCCGACTACGCTTCGGACGAGCAGCCTTTTGACGACCCCTCCTCCTTGCCAGAGCAACCAGGCAAGCCCCCCCCCCCCCCCCCCTGAGCATCCCGATATCGCCCATTCAACTTTCTCTTGCTTGCATTAGATTTTGCTACTGTTACTGTTTGCTCCTATTCTGATGCATAGCCTGTTTTTGTAACCTGATTGTTGTTACCTTAACTGCCTTTTTCAACTGTTTAGTATAGGTTGGTAATGAACCGTTAGTGACCCCCATCACTTTACCCTTGTTGCCTCTGCTACATCATCGACGACTCGATCAACGTGATCGACGACCAGAGACCGACACCTCACTTCACCCCTCCTTCGTTGTATGACTCTGCATAGTTACTATCGAGTGCCGAGGGTGATACCTCGTAACGCACTCCTGACGATAACTCTGCAGTGTAGCTATTCGGTCGTGGTCATCGAGGGTGATTCCTCCTTAACCATTCCCGATATGACTCTGTCGTGCAACCCCTCAAGTGTGAACCTCGAGGGTGATGCCTCCTACGTTCACCTTGATGTTGTGACCACACGGATACTTTGACCTTTGTCACAGGCGGGTCGACCCCGAGGGGTACCCGCACGGAGATCTATGATGTCGGGCTTGCCCGGAAGGGCGCTCGAGTGTGATATTGTGGCGGAGCTTCAGAAACTCTGATTGTCTCCGCGTGTTATTAAATGAGCATATCGGATTTGGGTATTTGATCTGAGTGGGTCGACATGCCCTGTACGCACTACCACCACGCGGGATAATGGTTTATGGGGCCCTCTACGTCGTACGTTTCGCCCGAAAGCTCTTCAGACGTCACGGTTCACCGTGCGGGCTGATCGCCGAGAATGGGCTGGATACTTCACTGACGAGTTCAGTGTCGCGCCTGCACCCCGGCCAGCCACGCAATGCGCAGGGTGCCCAGGGCTATGGCCCAAGACCTCTGGGTGCATAGGTTAGTCCGGCGTGCTGACCTCTCTGCTAAGCCTAGGTAGGGCGCTGCTTCGTGTTGATCTCCCGAGGCCGGGCATTACCCAGCAAGTGTGTCCGGCCAGAGGTGATCGAGCGTGTTGGGTAATAGTAGTGCACCCCTGCAGGGAAGAAGACATCTATCGATAGCCGGTCCTACAGTAAAGGACACTCAGTTTGGTATCCTGATCTATTACTTGAACTGAATACTTGTTTAATTAATTGAAGCTTTGGGATCGCTTTCTCACAGGGAGTCGAGGAAGGATCTCTAGGCTTTATCTCAACATGCTTGCTTAAAAAAATGCTTTTCTGTACTCTTCTAATTGCTGCAAGATGGTGGCTTTGTGAAGATGCTAGTCTTCGATAGGACTAGGTCTTCTCTCTATTCTGGCATTTCTGCAGCCCAGTCCACATATACAGCCTCTCTTTGATAATGTTGCATATGTAGTGTAGATCCTTGCTTGCTGAGTACTTTGGATGAGTACTCACGGTTGCTTTGCTACTTCTTTTCCCCCATACCCCCTTTGATGTTACATTAGACGATGGAGCTCCAGAGCCAGATGTCCCCACAGGAGCTTACTACCAGGAGGGTCCAGACGGCACGTACTACTGGATCGAGCCAGCCGACCAGGAGTAGGATTGGAGGTCCCAGGCAGGAGGCCTTCGCCTTTCGATCTAGATTCATTGTTTGTGCTAGCCTTCTTAAGGCAAACCTTGTCTAACTATGTCTGTACCCAGATATTATTTGTATGACTGAGTTATGTATTTGGATCCTCGTGATCCCTGGTCTGTAATATTCGTGGATCTCCGTTTATTTGTGTTAGAGTTGTGTTGTGATATCTTCCCGTGAGTCCCTGTGCTTGATCATGCATGTTTGCGTGTATGATTAGTGCATGATTGAGTCAGGGGCGTCACAAGTTGGTATCAGAGCCGACTACCTGTAGGATGCCCCCTTCCGATTCCTTCGCCGAAGTTGAGTCTAGACATCGAAAAACTAATTTACTAACTTGGCTGTGTGGCTTACAGGCCCACGTCGCCAACTGGGTGGTATTAGGATCTTTTATTCCTCGTCTTTACTCTGGGGCTCTGATCTCTCTTCTTTTCAGGTTAAATGAATTTTACTAACGCCGACACTTAGGATCTCGTAAATCTCGTCTATCCGGAGAGCTGGATATCTGTGCTTACTTCCTTACCATTGATCTGATTTGTCTGATAATCATTTTCCTTCCCATTGTTTTGTTTAACCTTTCTCTTAGAGTTGTATTATACTCCTCATTGTCAGACCGGATTCTGCATCAGAGTGCACATGGAGTGCAGGATTTTCCTGCGACGGCCATTCGTCGTCCGCACTTGCAGTTACCCCGTTTCAGTGGTTTTCCCCGACGTTGATGTAGCCTTTGCTATGTCTCGTTGTGTACTTCCTTACCGCGTGCCTGCGCGCCGCCTAGCTTGTCTAGCTTTTAAATTTGCGCCGTTATGCTGTCCGCATGAACCCGACTCTGTGTATGGATCTGTATGTCTTAATTGACTACTATTATGTATCTGTTACACTGCTTGATTATCATCGAGTTACATCATGCTTATCGCTAAACACTCGCAATTGCTTTTACTAAACTACCCCTGTTGAAACTTAGCATGATGGTTAGACCAGGTGGTCATGGTCGTGGTCGTGCCCCTGAACACCCACCACCGCCAGATTATATGGCAGCTATGATGCAACAATTCGAGCTCAACCGCCAGTTCATGACTGGGATTATGGCTCAGTTTCCGCATCAGAACAACCAGAACCAGAACCCTGCTGCAATAACTCTGTCGGAATTTGTGCGTCTTAACCCCACTCAGTTCTGCAACTCTGACAAGCCATTGGATGCTGATGACTGGATTCGCGACATCACTCATGAAATGGAGTCTGCAAATGTCTCCCCTGCCAACTTTGTCACCTTTGCATCCTTTTTCCTAAAGGGCCCCGCTGCTCAATGGTGGGACACACACAAGTGTACACTGCCTGCTGGAACAGTCGTTACCTGGCCTGAGTTCCAGGCTGCTTTTCGTGCCCGTTATATTCCTCAGGGAATCATGGACTGGATGAAAACCCAGTTCCGCAACCTCACCCAGGGCAACAAGACTGTCAAAGCCTACCAGCGGGAATTCCTTGACCTGTCCCGCTATGCTGAAGAAGACATCACCATGGATGCCCGTAGACAAGAGAAGTTTCGTAATGGACTCCACCCAGACATCGAGCTTGCACTTGCTGCTCAAGACTTCAACGACTTTGCTACTCTTGTGAACAAGGCTATTCTGGTTGAGACCGCTCAGATGAAGCATAAGGACTCGCAGAAGCGCTATCGTGATGCTGGCTCATCTTCGGGCTCAGCACAGAAGCGTCGAGTCTGGATTCCCAGCAACGTGTTCTGCCCAACTGCCCCTGCGCCAAAGAACAACTATGCTGCACCATGTCTGCCTCCTCCACCACCGAGGCAGCCAAGAGCTCAAGCTGCTCTACCCAATGCTCCTCTTCGTCCTGAAGATGGTCTGTGCTTCAAGTGTCGCAAACCAGGTCACCTTGCTAAAGACTGCTGCCAGACTCAGAATCAGTTGGCTTTCCCTCGTACTGGTCGTGACAATGGTCGTGGCAACAATCAGGCCTGCAACTATAATACTGGGTCTGCTGTTCATGGTCGTGGACACGCTTACAACATTAATATTGAAGAAGTCCAGGATCAACCTGCTACTGTGATGGGTAACCTTCTCGTTAACTCAGTACCCGCTTCTGTATTATTTGATTCAGGAGCATCGCATTCATTCATGGCAGAAGCATTTGCATTATCGCATGACATTGTATTTCGAAAGATGAACCTGCAAGTAGGTATCCGCACCCCTGGAGGCCAGTGTCAAACCACTATGATGGCACACAATGTCCCCGTTGAAATTAAAGGATTGGAATTCCTTGTTTCGCCCATTATCCTGAAGTCTTCCACTATAGACCTCATCCTCGGAATGGATTGGTTGAAAGCTCATATAGCTTCGATCAATTGTGCCACAAAAGTCATCCAACTTCTTCACCCCTCTGACGAGATAGTGAACTACACCGCCTGAATTACCCGGAATGCTGAAGCTCAGATATATGCTCTGAATGCTTTGAACGCCTCACCTCTGGAGGGAATCGAGAACGTTCCTGTCGTTCGAGATTTTCCGGACGTCTTTCTGGAAGAACTTCCAGGAATACCCCCGGTTAGAGTTGTCGAGTTCGTCATCGACTTGAAGCCTGGCACTATCCCTATTGCGAAGCATCCTTATAAGATGCCTCCGCACCACCTTCTTGAGCTTAAGGAAGAAATCGACAAGTCACTTAAGAAAGGTTTCATCCACCCCAGTTCCTCTGCTTGGGGAGCACCTTCACTCTTTGTTAAGAAGAAGGATGGAACTAACCGATTGGTTCAGGATTACCAGCCCATTAACCAAGCCACAATCCAGAATAAATACACTGCCCCGGATCAATGATCTTTATGATCAGCTTGCTGGATCCTCTGTGTTCTCAAAACTCGACTTGAGGTTGGGTTATCATCAGATCCGTGTTCGCAAAGAGGATATTCCAAAGTCTGCCTTCGTTACTCGATATGGCTCTTATGAGTACACTGTCATGTCATTTGGCTTAACAAATGCTCCAGCAACCTTCTCCCGGTTGATGAACTATATCTTCATGGATTACCTCAACAAATTCATCGTGGTTTATTTGGATGATATCCTTATATATTCCAACAATGAAGAAGAACATGCTGAACATCTTCGGCTTGTATTGGAGAAGCTTCGAGAACACCAGCTTTACGCCAAGTACTCAAAGTGTGAATTCTGGTTATCTAAAGTGACCTACCTTGGTCATGTGATTTCCAAAGATGGCATTGTTGTTAACCCGGAACGAGTTCAAGCTATTCTTGATTGGACTCCCCCGAAGAATGTTAAACAAGTCAGAAGTTTTCTCAGACTCCCTAGCTATTGCCGTCGATTCGTTGAGAACTTTTCCAAGATTGCAAAGCCATTGACAAATCTGCTCCACAAGGGTGTTAAATTTGAGTGGACAGAAAAATGTTAAGAAAGCTTTCAGACGCTAAAAGATAAGTTGACATCTGCCCCAGTGCTAGCACCCCCGGATTCCCAAAAGGATTTCGTGATATACTGTGATGCATCTCATCAAGGATTAGGCTGTGTCCTAATGCAAGAGCGTAAAGTGATTGCTTATGGCTCTCGACAATTGCGTCCTCACGAAGAAAATTATCCAGTGCACGATCTCGAACTTTCTGCGGTTATTTATGCTCTGAAGCTATGGTGACATTACCTTCTCGGTAACCGTTGCGAGATATACATGGATCATTAGAGTTTGAAGTATCTATATACTCAACCAGATCTGAACCTTCGTCAACAAAGATGGCTTGAAACAATTGCCGATTATGATATGAATATCTCATACACCCCTGGCAAGGCTAATGTAATGGCCGTTGCTTCGAGTCGCAAGGCTTATTGCAGCAACCATATGGTTCAGGAAGCACAACATGTTCTTTATGAAGAGCTTCGCAAATTGAACCTCCATATTGTTCCACAGGGTTATCTCAATACCCTGGTTGTTGAACCAGATTTAGAACACAGCATTAAGACTATACAAAGGTATGACTCTGAAGTTGAAAGGATTAAGCGATACCTCGAAAAAGGAAAGCCGTCGGAATTCCATCTTGATAATGATGGGGTCCTATTCTTCCAACGCCGTCTCTTCGTACCCAAATTCAAGGATGAGAGAGAACACGTTATGAAAGAAGCTCGTGACACTCCTCTATCAATTCATCCTGGTAGCACAAAGATCTACCGTGACATTTGTCAGAGATACTGGTGGCCTAATATGAAGCGGGACATTGCTCGTTATGTTTCTGAGTGTGACATTTGCCGCCACATTAAAGCAGAACATCAAAGGCCTGCTGGAACTCTGCAACCCCTTGATATTCCTGAATGGAAATGGGACAAGGTCCAAATGGATTTCATTACTGGTTTTCCTAGATCTCAGAAGGGTCATGATGCTATCTTTGTCGTCATTGACCGATTCTCAAAGGTTGCTCACTTTCTGCCAGTTAAGGAGACAATCACTGCTAGTCAGTTAGCAGACTTGTATGTTTCCCAAATTGTGTCACTCCATGGTGTTCCGTTGGAGATCAGTTTGGATCGTGGCAGCCTCTTTACCTCAAGATTCTGGAAAAGTTTCCAAGAAGCTATGGGAACTCATCTGTCTGTCAGGACCAGTTTTTCAACAAACATTTATTGAAAAAGCGCCCCTTTTGTCAGACCAGTATAGAAAAATCCTTCTTACTGGTAGACAATTCCTTGATACAGAAATCCAGCAGTACTAAATATTTTACAGGGTTGAGCTGAGGCTGCTCAACAATTTATTACAAGTACGCCAATATTACACATAAAGGCGGATATGGCACAAAGGGTATGGTGGCATAACTATTGACTCGTAATAAAAGTGGTGGTGGATATGTCACAGTGAAGTGGGTGACATGACTCCAAAATCTTACAACTCATTAAGCGCCGGAGTGAGGCTCGATGATTTTATTAGGGTAGCGGAAGCATATATAATACAAGTGACCAACTCCAGGATCACAAGGGACTGACTGGGACTCCTATAGGTGTCGGACTCGCTATCGTACTCTTCATCCATAAGATCGCCTTCGTCAACATCTGGCCAAATCAACAAGCCAGGTGAGTACTTTGAATGTACTCGCAAGACAGTTTGGACATAAGATATAACAAATGCAAACATGATGCACATGAGCAAATTGGTAATACACACTCAGGTAACAAATTTGTACTGCAAGATAAATAAAAAGGAAGTCAGGCGGTAGTCCTCCCGAAATCCCAATAAAATAGCAGAAGACCGATCGGGTGTCTGAAGCGACACCTCGAAAGGTAAAAATAAAATAACATGCCGCAGTCGGGCGTCAAGGCGACACCACATAAAGGGCTTATACTGAAAAGTAAATGACAGTACGTGCCACAGTCGGACGTCTGAATGCGACATCTCGAAAAGGGCTTATAATGAAAGTAAATGACCAGAATGCCACAGTCGGACATCTGAGCGACATCACATAAAGGGCTTATATCAAAAGTAAATAACAAGAATGCCACAGTTGGACATCTGAGCGACATCACATAAAGGGCTTATATCAAAAGTAAATCACAAGAATGCCATAGTCGGACGTCTGAGCGACATCACATAAAGGGCTTATATTTCATCATTCGAATTCGAGAAGTCCATGGAGGTAGCACCATCCCAAGGAATACTCGGTATATAATAATAAACAGGTTAGTCCATCCACAGGAATAATATTCAGCCAGGTTTACTACTGTCAGTTAACATATTTGTTCTCCAGAGACTGACACTGAGACTGACACTTGACCTGTCAACCAACGTCCTTGACCGTGGACATGGTTACTCGAATGGTTTTGACTCTGCAGAGTTTGTACTCTTTACCCACAGCCAACGGATTTCAATAGCCACAAAGGACTAGTTCCGTCTACGGTATTTTAGAAGAAAACACATCTAACCAGTACACACCCATTCCACATCCCGATGCCAGGAATCACCCTAGGCAACGTTCAAGAAAAACTCTAAGACGGGGAGGCCAACACCTCGAATAGCATGGGATCAAATTTATACCGCGCGCTCTAAGGGGTGCCCCCCTCTCGGTCCCAACCGGAAACACCCATGCCCCCTGACCGGATGACGGGCTTTAATCCAGGGCCATGGAACCCTCATCATGGCCCCTCTATTTGGTGTGTACATGGAAAGAGGTTTGCAACTTACTAAACCGCATTCTTTGCAGAAAACATGTGGCAGCATGAAAGGAAGGCGAACAGGAACAAGACTCGATCTATGTCAACACTGGAGTTAAACAGTTTGTTATAGAACTGGCATGCTCCAACAATACCAGCTTGCAACCTAACATGCCACCACATGATTAGGTTGTTTCACCGTCTTATGATCACATCAAGTGTTGTAGCTCACTTGCAACTTACCTTGCATGAAATATCACATTCAACAAATGCTTATATAAACATGCCATGAGAAAACCACTCAAGCGAACATGAAAAACACTCATCATATCAAAGGTTCAAACATGCTTGCCTGGTTCGGAGTAGTCGGAGTCTAGCTCGGTGAAGTTGGCGGCACCGTTACCTCCTTCGGTATCTACGTTACATTAAAAAATATATCGAATTCTAACGTAAATACCGTGCGTGCATAAACATTGTTCCAAATTTTTTTCAAATAAATATGATAAAAAACTAGACAGAAAAATAGAGATGACAGAAAAAGAATCAACTCAAAATCATCTTTTGTTTAAAAGTTATAAAGGTTTTAGTCTAGGGACTATTCTGTTATAAGCAGGAAACTTTCCAGGGGCTAGTTTTGAAAAAAACAGAAAACGCTTCGGATGAAAATACGTCAATCAGACGAGAAAACGTATTCTGCCCGAAGGCATTTTCAGAAAACGGTTCGAGAAGAAGAGGAGAGGCTGACGAGGGGGTCCCACATGTCAGGTTTAAAAACAGAGCTCGCCGGCGCCAGAAGCAAATGGTGAACGCCGGCGACGGTCGACGGCGAACTAGAGGAGGGAAAGGGGATGGTTGTACTCACGGGACAATTCTGCGTCGGTGGGTGGTGGAAGGAGACGTCGGGGAGCACCACGTCGACGGCCACTTCCTCTCCGGGGGACGGTGGCATCGGGTGATGAGGGATCTCGCCGAGGAGGGCTGCTACCACCGAATTAGAGCTCGGGTTAGAAGAGGTGATGGACTAGGAGGTTGCTGACCAAAATTGAGTTGAGGAGATAGAGCAACCAAAGCGAATTGTGCTGGCGCCCAAAGCGGATCGAGGTGGCCGGAGCTGAAGGAGATGACCTCCCCGAGGTCTTCCTGGTGGTTGGGCGAGGCTCTGGTAATGAGGTGGAGTGGTACTGAGCTGCTAAGTGGCTCGGGAGCCTCTATTTATAGGCAGGCGAGGAAGGTGTCATGACCAAAATATCTCCGGCGAGAAATTACAGCGAGGTGGTGGTCGAGCTGGAGGTTTAGGCGACTGGGCAGCTGCGGATTGGTTCACCGGTTCCATCCCTGGCTTAAGCTTGGTCCAACTTGGGCGATACTCCAGGTTCTCGACGGAACGGCCTCACGGGCACGTCGGCGGCAGAGAGCGCGCTCTGCGCTTCTCAGGCCACGGCGATGGTTCTACAGCGCACCCAGCGAAGAGGGCGACCACGCGGAGGCTCAGGGTGGTGTGGGCGGTGCTGGACGGCGCCGCTCCTTGCTGAGTTCTCTGGCGACCGCAGCGGGCATCGCTGCCACCGCTCACGGGGATGATGTACTCCCTGCCAGCTCACCGGCGACCAGGGGAAGACGCCAACCGACCGCGCGGCCACTGGATAAGAAGAAGGAACAGGGAACATGGTGCCACTGTAGTTACTGGCAAGATTGACATCGAAGCTCTGAAGAAAACGACACTGACTCTGAAGATTAAACACTGAACTCTGAACCTTGACAGGAACAGTGTTGGCCAGCTACTCGACGAAATGTTTGATGCACGTGGACAATTTTTTTGAGCTGAAACTTGGAGGGGTGGTCTCTTGATGCATCCAGAGACTACCTGAATTTTCTCAGAATTTTTAGAAAGGGAAAAGAATGAATTTCACCAAAAATAGCAAATCTGGTCCAGACTTGCAGGAAACAAATTTTGAAAAATTTGAACTGTGGACCAGCAGCTCTTGATGGATCTAGGTTGAGGGTACCAAGGAGTAGCTGGGGTAATTTACTTGGGGTCAAAGCTCAAAGGAATTTGGCACTTCCTTTGTAAATCCCAAGGGTCCAAATAAAAGACAGAAAATGATTTGATGATGAAATAAATAGAAATAAAATCTAAAAGAGGTTGAAACTTGCTGGAATTGGATGCTTGGCTTGACCCAAAGTAGGGAGGAGGGTTTAGGAAGAAAATTTACAACATAGGTCATGGCAAGAGAGCAACATAAGAGTATTTTTGAATAGGGAAGGATAAATCCAAAAATTATAGAAATTCTTTTTAATAAAAGAAAAAGTAAAACAACCCAATAGTATTTGTGTTGAACCAACACATGTTGAAAAACCCTCAAGACCAGAATCAAGATTGAGAAGGACTCATAAAATATTTATCATCGAAAGGAGTTGAGAAGGAGAGTCCCTCTTTAGAAAATAAATCAAATAACCTCCTTTAAATCAAATAAAGAATTTGAAAAAAATCGAACCAAAATTTTGGGGTGTTACACTGTCCTTCAGCACCGCTTTTCACCCTCGGTCACAGGGTCAAGTCGAATAAGTTAATCAAGTGCTCGAAGATATGCTTCGAGCTTGCGTCATCTCCTTCGGTAAGAAGTGGGAAGAATCTCTTCCGTATGCTGAATTCTCTTACAACAATAGCTATCAAGCTAGTCTGAAGATGGCACCGTTTGAAGTTCTTTATGGATGTAAGTGTCGAACCCCCCTGAATTGGTCAGAAACTACGGAACGATCACTCGTTGGACCGGACATTGTTCAGCAAGCTGAAGAAAAGGTCCGCATCGTCCAGGAACATCTGAAAACTGCTCAGTCTCGTCAGAAGAGCAACTATGACCGAAAGCACAAGGAAATGGTCTATCAGCCTGGCGAGCAAGCTTACCTTCGCGTCACTCCATTGAAAGGCACTCATCGGTTCAGAATCAAGGGCAAGTTAGCTCCTCGCTACATTGGCCCGTTCCGTATTCTTGCCCGTCGAGGAGAAGTGGCATATCAGTTGCAATTGCCGCCAAATCTTTCTCAAGTGCATGATGTTTTTCATGTATCCCAACTTCGTCGCTGCTTCAAGGATCCTATTCGAGCTGTGGATCATGAAATGCTTGAATTATGGGAAGATCTGTCTTATCCAGAATATCCCATCCGTATTCTTGATCAAGCTGAACGTCGAACTCGTCGGAAGGTAATCAAATTCCTTAAAGTTCAGTGTTCGAATCATTCTGAAGATGAAGCCACTTGGGAACACGAGGATCGTCTTCGAGAAAAATACCCCGCTTTCTTTCAATCTTTCTATTAATTATCGGGACGAGAATTCTTGTTAGATGAGGAGAATTGTAACACCCCATGTAATTAACCACAGTGATCATCCTTAGTTAATGCCATGTCAGCAAAATTAACAGTGCCTAGTCATCATTTGCATCACATTGCATTTCAAACTCCTAATTCATACTTCAAATTAAATTCAAAGTGAAAATAAAAGTTGCTCCAAATTGAAAACTAAATTGTTCATTAAATAACAAATAATTCAGAGACAATCCTAAAATTGTAATCAACATTTACTAAATTAATTAAGTGACTCTAACAGCAACAAAACAAAAGTATTTAATCCATTTATAATTAAATAAAATCCAAATGAAATGATATGAACTCAAAACCTTTTTATAACAATGCTAGATATTTCACTGTAACTTTTGAGCTAAGTCCCACATTTTGTAAAAGTCATCTAGTGGCCAAACTATTTGCAAAACAGAAAAGGTAAATAGAAAATGAAACAGAAAATAGAAAAAGGAAAGAAAAGGGGCCTTGCTACTGTGCACTTTAGCCTAGTGCTACAGCACCAGCCCAGCCCACCCCGCACCTCCTTCAACCTACTGCTCACCCCCGCTCGCGCTGTCGCCCGCACCGCGCCCGCGCGCGCTGGCCCTCCCTCTCCCGCTGCTCGACAGCGGCTCCGCGCCCGTCGCTGGCTGGATAAGATCCCTCCTCAACCCCGTGGGCGAACCCTAGCCACCCCGTTCGCCCCTCTCCCTCGTTCCCCCCCCCCACTTCGCCCGACGCCGCCATGGCCTCGCCGCCGTAGCCTCGCGGCCACCGTAGCCCCTGCGCCTCGCCGCCGTGCCAGATCGCTCCGCCACCGTCCGCTACATCTCCCTGCGCTGCTGGACGGAGCTGGGAGCCCCTCTTCGCCCGCGTCGACCTTCTCCTTCCTCTATGGCCACCGCAACCTCGCCGTCGATTCCGGCCGCCCCACGCCTTCCCCGAGCCCGCTTACGCACATCTACAGGTCCTGGTGAGCCTCCGTCCCTCCCCCTTCTTCCTCGCCATCGGATTCGACCCGTAGTCGCCAACCCGTACGTGCCCGAGCCCATCGCCGCGGGAGCTCATCGCCAACGAGCTCCCGACGACCAAATGGTTCCGCGCCAGTGCCTGTTTAGCTCGCCCGCGCGCGTAGGACCTCGCTAACCTTTTGCCTCGCCCGTTTGCGCACTGCTGTTGCTGATCCACTTCCGCCCGAAGTTCACCGTCCGCTGTGGTGCTCGCCGCCGGTGATTCCGACCACCTCGGCTCGTGAGACCACCGCAGAACGACGCGGCTCAGAACGCATGATCGAACAAGCCAAACCCCGCCCGAAACGGTGCACCGCAGCCGAATCCCGAGCTCGCCGGAGCTCGCCACCGTGCTCGGGGCTCGCCGGCGTCGCTCCGGCAGCCGTGCTGACCTGGCACTGGTGGGCCCCGCCCCTGAGTCACTGACTGCGGGCCCCGCGGGCCCCCTTTGACCTGTTGACTTGGGTCAACTGCTGACTGGGCGGCCCTGTGTCTATGACATGTGGGTCCCGTATAAATAAATGAATTAAAATAAATAGATAATATGTTAATTAGTTAATTAATTAGTTTAAACACTAATCACTCACTGACCAGTAGGCCCCACCCACTAATTAACCTAATTAGTTTAGTCTAACTCTGTTTAATTAGCTGAGTCACTGACATGTGGGCCCATAACCCACAGGTCAGGTTTGACTCTGGTCAGCTGGGTTTGACCTACTAACATCACACCTACGTCATGCTGACATCATCATTTGCTATTCTGGATAATTCGAATTTAAATAAATAGTTAAATTTAGAAAATGATTAAAACTTTAGAAAATCATATAAAATAAACCGTAGCTCCGATCGAAAAACTTTATACATGAAAGTTGATCAGAACGGCGAGATGAATCCAAATACGTGGTCCGTTCATCTGTCAGATGCCACTAACTACCTGAACATGGAACTTTTAGACTGATATCGATAAATGAATAGTGCTTAACTCTAATAAAATAAATCCAAACAAATTTCTAAATTAACTAAATTATTTAGTTAGGCAGTAGAACACCTCTTTATCTCATTTTGGCATGCCATGCATATTGTTTGCATTTTTGCTGTGAATTTATTGTTTCTTTCCCCCTCCTTCTCTCTCGATAGACGCCGAGACCGACGCCGACGCAGCAGAGTACGACTACGCTCTGGACGAGCAGCCTTCCGACGACCCCTCCTCCTTGCCAGAGCAACCAGGCAAGCCCCCCCCCCCCCTTGAGTGTGATGACCCCGGCTTAATCGTGCACTAACCATACACGCAAATGCACACGATCAAGCCTAAGGACTCACTTGAAGATATCACAACACAACTCTAAAACATAAATAAAGTCATACAAGCTTTATATTACAAGCCAGGGCCTCGAGGGCTCGAATACATAGCTCAATGGCATACAAGTGTCAGCGGAAGCATCAGATAACTGGGTACAGATATTACAGAGAAACAGATAGGCCTTTAGGAAGGTGGGGCAGAATAAAATACTACGATTGAAAGGCGTAGGCCTCCTGCCTAGGACCCTCCGAATCCTACTCCTGGTCGTCAGTCGGCTCCTCATAGAAGTACTCGCCGGGAGGGTAGTAGTAGTAGCCGTAGTCGTCGACGGGGGAAGCTATCTCAGGGGCTCCGTCATCTGGCGACGACATACGGATAAGGGGAGAAAAAGAAAATAAAGCAAACGTGAGTACTCATCCGAAGTACTCAGCAAGCAAGGATCTACACTACATATGCAACATTTTCAAAGGAGGGCTGTATATGTGGACTGGGCTGCAGAAATGCCAGAATAGAGAGGAAAAGCCTAGTCCTATCAAAGACTAGCATCTTCAGTATCTTCATCGGTCTTGCAGCATTAGAAGAGGGCAGATTAACATAATGTAAAGTAGTAGTAGTGTCATCAACCTCGGCCAGAGATTCTTCCTCGACTCCCTGCGAGAAAGCAATCCCAGAGCCATACTATCCATTTCATCTCAAGTCACCAGTTCTAGTTGTACCGATCGGGATACAACTCCGAGTGTCCGTTACCGTAGGACAGGCTATCGATAGATTGTTTCTTCCCTGCAGGGGTGCACCAACTTACCCACCACGCTTGCTTAACTCCGGTCGGACACACTTTACTGGGTCATGCCCGGCCTCGGCTAAGCAACACGCCGCAACCCAACCTAGGCTCTAAAGAGAGGTCAGCATGCCGGACTAACCTATGCCCCCAGAGGTCTTGGGCCTTCGCCCTGGGAACCCTGCACATTGCGAGGACGCTCCGGAAGCAGACCTAGCCCCCTTAGTACAAGCGCGGGCTTAACCAGTCCAATCCAAAGCGGGCCGCTCCTCGCTGACGTCTATAGAGCTTCGGCTGATGTATACGACGCAGAACGCCCATACTATGCCCACGTGATGGTTAGTGCTATCAGGCCAGAGGCCCCTCGGATCAAATATCCAAACCGTTAGTGTGTTGGTAGTGCGGTAACGAGCAAAGACTCACGAAAGATGTGACCCCGTCGCCCCGTCTCGAGGACTTGCGGCAAGGGCTAAGAATGCCCGGCCACGCCTCGTATTCATTACTCGGGCACCATCCAAGTCCACCCGACTCCACATCTCTCGCAATTAAACTCGCGCGGGTACCCCTCAGGGCCGACCCGTCTTTATCCATAATAAGCAGTGCCAACAGTAAAGTAAGGGCATCCGTGTGGCTATCATATCAAGGAGGAATTCGAGGCATCACCCTCGTTGGATTCCCACCTGATGTAATCATCAAGGTGAACGATGGAGGAATCACCCTCGAGGTCCACGCTTGAGGATTTGCGCGATGGTGCCGTTATCGGGGGTGGTGTAGGAGGAATCACCCTCGCTGACCACGCCCGATTAACTAACCTACAAGGTCATCATCAGAAGTGCTGACGAGGTATCACCCTCGGCACTCGATAGTAACCCAGTAGTGTCAAGCAGTTAGGGGGGAAGTGACGTGCAATGTCGGGGCCTGGTCTTCGATCCCGTTGATCGGGTCTTCTGAGAATCCAGCGGGGCAGTCGGGATAAAGTGGGGTCTCTGATAGGTCTCTACCCAGCCTATACTAAACAGTTTAGGATAACAGGTAGGTATCAACAGCAGGTTACAATTTAACAGGCTATGCAGCAGATATAGGATAACAGTAGCAGCAGCAACTTGTAATGCAAGCATAAGAGAGAGAAGAGTAGGCGATATCGCAATGCTCAAAAAGGGGGTGCTTGCCTGGTTGCTCGGCGGCAAGGGCAAGGTCGTCAACTGCGTCGTCGGGCTCCTGAGCTGCGTCGGTCTCGGGAGCTACGTCGACGTCGGGGTCTACCGAGAGAGAAGAGGGGGAAGAAACATATAAATGCACAGCAAACAATGCAATACAGGGTATGCTCTGCTAAGATGCAGTGCAGGGTTGCCTACAGATGCACCTAAGTCATTTTAGTTATTTTAGGATTAACGCGGGATTTATTATCTGGTGTATATGCACTATTCATATACCGGAATCGGGCTAAAAGTTACGGGTTCACCTACATAGAGGGTTCCGACATCGGAACAGACGACACGATCAGATTCGTCTCGTCGTTCTGATCAACTTTCATGTAGAAAGTTTTTCGATCTAAGCTACGGTTTATTTTCTACGAATTTTCAAAGTTTTAAACAATATTCTGAATTTATTTAATCTGACAGAAATACTAAATTGCATTATGATGTCAGCATGATGTCACTGCTGCGTCAGCGAGTCAAACTGTCTGGTCCAGGTCAAACCTGACCTGCGGGACCCACCTGTCATAGACAGAGGGTTAACTAATTAACTAACAAGGTTATTTAACTAGGTGGGGCCCTATGTCAGTGTCAATACTAATTAACAGCGTCTTAATTAATCGCAATTAGCTGCTAAGTAAGTGTCTGACGCGGGGGACCCACTGGTCAGCGTCAGCGGTAAACAGTGCCCCACGTTGACCAGAGTCAACGTGGTCAAACAGGCGATGTGGCCCACTGGCAGTGTCTCAGGGTGGACCCCACGACTTGCCATGTCGGAGGGGCCGCCGGAATCGCGCCGGCGAGTGCTCCGCGATGGCTGGCCCGCCGGAGAGGCTCGGATCTTCGCCACAGCACACCAAATCGCGCGATTCCACTTGCGTTCGGAAGCTGGCGCTCGCGCGCGTCGTGTGATGCTAAAGGTTTCGCCGGAGGTGACCTAAATTAGCGGCGGCGTCGACCGCGGCGGACGCTAGAGTTCGGGTGCTGGCGGCTACGGCGACATGGGGTAGTTCTAGCGTTGCGGGGAGTGGCATTAGGCACCTACGAGCTCCAGGAGCTCGATGCTGGGCTCAGCCACGCGTGACCGTGACGGAGACCACGGCGGCGAGCCCGTCTACGGCGACCGAAGCACGGCAACAGCAGGAGCTCGGCTGGGCGGCGCGTACAAGTAAATGGAGAGGGAGGGGAGGCAGGGGAGCTCACTGTGCGCCGCAAGACAGGCCGTTGGCGGGTTAGTAGCAGCAGAGAAGGCCGGAGGCGCCGGTGATCGCCGGCGGTCCAGAAATGGAGTCCGGCTCGATTCATGCGAGGTAGGGCTCTCCTGCTCCGCTTGAAGTCACCAGGAGACGAGGCCGACGCTGGCGGAGCTCGTGGACATCTCGGAGGAAGAAGCGGGCGCCGATGGCCGTGGCGGAGCGTGGCGAACAGCGGCGACGCGCTCGGGCAGAGTGGGAGAGGAGGGAGACGAGCGTGCGAGGGAGAGAGGGGAGACTGGGGGTGGCGTCCATGGGAGGCGAACTGGGCGCCGTTCTTATCCCCAGCCCACCTGCTTCATCGTGGTGGCGGCCTGTGGCCGGAGCTCGAGCTCCTGGCCATGGCGCTGCTGACACGGGGGGAGGAGTAGGTGATGGAGGTGGGTTGGGCCGGCTGGGCCAGCGCCAGGTGAGGCTTGGTAAGGTTCTGCCACTTTTCATTTTTCCTGTTTTCTATTTTTCTTTTGTTTCTTTTCTGTTTTGTAATTGTTAGGCCACTTTTGCTATTTTGCAAAATGTGAGAGTTCGCCCAAATATTACAATACAATATTACTTGTCACCAAAAACTGGTTTGGGCAAAATAGGATTTCACTTAGATTTGATTTAATTATAAATGAATTAAATATTTCTGTTTTGGTGCTGTTTCATGTAGTTTGAGTCACTTAGCTAACTCATTTAATATTGATGATGTTTTTATAAATGCTTTTGAATTATGTGCTATTTAATGAACATTTTTCCAACAGTGTTTGAGCAAATTTATTTTGCACTTTTGAATTTGAGTTGATTTTCAGGATAGAGTTTGAATTGTTTAGTTAACCACTATGACTAGGCTCTGCAAATGAAATGACTTGGCATTAATAGCAGATGATCACAGTGGCTATTACATGGGGGTGTTACATTGAGCATCCCGATATCGCCCATTCAACTTTCTCCTGCTTGCATTAGATTTTGCTACTGTTACTGTTTGCTCCTATTCTGATGCATAGCCTGTTTTTGTAACCTGCTTGTTGTTACCTTACCTGCCTTTTTCAACTATTTAGTATAGGTTGGTAATGAACCGTCAGTGACCCCCATCACTTTACCCTTGTTGCCTCTGCTTCATCATCGACGACTCGATCAACGTGATCGACGACCAGAGACCGACACCTCACTTCACCCCTCCTTCGTTGTATGACTCTGCATAGTTACTATCGAGTGCCGAGGGTGATACCTCGTAACGCACTCCTGATGATAACTCTGCAGTGTAGCTATTCGGTCGTGGTCATCGAGGGTGATTCCTCCTTAACCATTCCCGATACGACTCTGTCGTGCAACCCCTCAAGTGTGAACCTCGAGGGTGATGCCTCCTACGTTCACCTTGATGTTGTGACCACATGGATACTTTGACCTTTGTCACGGGCGGGTCGACCCCGAGGGGTACCCGCAGGGAGATCTATGATGTCGGGCTTGCCCGAAAGGGCGCTCGAGTGTGATATTGTGGCGGAGCTTCAGAAACTCTGATTGTCTCCGCGTGTTATTAAATGAGCATATCGGATTTGGGTATTTGATCTGAGTGGGTCGACGTGCCCTATACGCACTACCACCACGTGGGATAATGGTTTATGGGGCCCTCTACGTCGTACGTTTCTCCCGAAAGCTCTTCAGACGTCACGGTTCACCGTGCGGGCTGATCGCCGGGAATGGGCTGGATACTTCACTGACGAGTTCAGTGTCGCGCCTGCACCCCGGCCAGCCACGCAACGCGCAGGGTGCCCAGGGCGATGGCCCGACAACTCTGGGTGCATAGGTTAGTCCGCGCGTGCTGATCTCTCTGCTGAGCCTAGGTAGGGCGCTGCTTCGTGTTGATCTCCCGAGGCCGGGCATTACCCAGCAAGTGTGTCCGGCCAGAGGTGATCGAGCGTGTTGGGTAACAGTAGTGTACCCCTGCAGGGAAGAAAACATCTATCGATAGCCGGTCCTACGGTAAAGGACGCTCAGTTTGGTATCCCGATCTATTACTTGAACTGAATACTTGTTTAATTAATTGAAGCTCTGGGATCGCTTTCTCGCAGGGAGTCGAGGAAGGATCTCTAGGCTTTGCCTCAACTACCGAAAGAATTATCCAGATGGAAAATCATTTTGCAAGAAGCTTCCGAGACGGTCTACATCGGGTCCATGGGCATGAACACAAAGGTTCGACGTCGACTCCCACTTCTTCAATGCATAACCTTTCATTTACTTCTCGCCTCCGAAGAAGTTGTAACATTGAAATTTCATATGACGAAAAGTCAGTGGAGTATAACTCGCATAACTTTTCGAGTTCACACCGATTAGGGAAGGCATCGGTTCAACCCATCGGGGCACCTTAGGGACATATACCACAAACTTCAAGACTAGGTAACACAAGCTCGAAAGCAGAGCATGGTTGACGAAAGAAGAGGATACAATTTTACCAAAGGCATCATGTATCAGGGAAGAACTCACAAGGTGATTAAATATGAGGGACACTGTCGGATAATAATCCAACAATGGGTGTGGCGGTCCATAGCGGAGCTGATGTGAGCATCGGCACACGATCAGAGGAAGAAATAATGCGAAGGCATTGGATTATAGAAACAACTGACTAATTCAAAGTTCAATGCAAGGGAATTTATGATTTCCAAATCAAGAGATCAGAAGCAAACGCTCTGATTAAGGATGGATAAGCTGAGTAGGCTTAGGGGTACAATCGATGGCAATTTGATTGGTCGAGATCCAGCTCCTGTTCAATACGACGTCCGAGCCGGAAGATAATTTAAAAGGATCAATTGATGAATGCGTGCATTCGCACTCATTTTGAATCAATAATATCAAAATGACGGTGTCAAGGATACTAATGAATAATGCCAGACATATGGGAAGCATCCATAATGCAAGCAGGCAAGTACTCGCAGAGCATTAAGCTGCTAAGGATTTTTGGAAGATCGAATAGTATTTCAACATATCTTGTGGATCATATGAACAAAGGGGGAGGAACGGATACTCGGTAAGTGCGAGGAATTATCCATAGGGGGTATTTATGAGGCAAGACTGCAAGGTAGTAAGCTCAAAGGATTGTCGGAACAACGAAGAGCAGTTTGGGGCATCTTGTAATAACAAGACCAATGGGATTGAATGTATGAATGGCAAGTGTATGTAATTAAACATAAGGATATATCGGTGGTAAAGAATTTCAAAAGCGATGAGCACAAAGGTCTCGGGAAAACATCGAAGGGTATCTTCGGAATCTTCTGGTGAAGCAGGCGATCATCCGGAATGAGGGGCTCTCTGGGAGGAAATAGTTACGAGAACCTAGAGTCAGAGTTAATAAAATCATTTAACCCGAATAGAAGAGAGATCAGAGTCCCAGAGTATAGACGAGGAATAAAAGATTCTAATACCACCCAATGGCGACGTGGGCCCGTAAGCCACACAGCCATGTTAGTAAAAGTTTTGCAATGACTAGACTCGACTTCGGCCAAGGAGTGTGGAAGGGGGGTTCCTACAGGCAGTCGGCTCTGATACCAACTTGTGACGCCCCCGATTCAATCGTACACTAATCATACACGCAAACGTGTACGATCAAGATCAGGGACTCACGGGAAGATATCACAACACAACTCTAAACACAAAAGAAATAATTCAAGCTTCATATTACAAGCCAGGGGCCTCGAGGGCTCGAATACAAAAGCTCAAGAGCGCAAGAGTCAGCGGAAGCAAATATATCTGAGTACATACATAAATTTAAACAAGTTTTGCCTTAAGAAGGCTAGCACAAACAGGGATACAGATCGAAAAGGCACAGGCCTCCTGCCTAGGATCCTCCTAACTACTCCTGGTAGTCGGCGTCCTGGACGTAGTAGTAGACTCCGTCCTGGTGGTAGTAGTCGTCGTCGGTAGGGGCGGCAGTCTCCTGGGCTCCACCATCTGATCGCAACATCCGAGAGGAAAGGAAAAGGGGAAAAAGAGGAAGCAAAGCAACCGTGAGTACTCATCCAAAGTACTCGCAAGACTTACATCAGATCTATGCTACATATGCATTGGTATCAAAGAAATGGGTAGTATCTGTGGACTGAACTGCAGAATGCCAGAATAAGAGGGGGATAGCTAATCCTATCGAAGACTACGCTTCTGGCAGCCTCCATCTTGAAGCATGGAGAAGAGAGTAGCAAGTAGTAACAAGTAACATCGCATAGCATAATCCTACCCGACGATCCTCTCCTCGTCGCCCTGTGAGAGAGCGATCACCGGGTTGTATCTGGCACTTGAAAGGGTGTGTTTTATTAAGTATCCGGTTCTAGTTGTCATAAGGTCAAGGTACAACTCCGGGTCGTCCTTTTACCGAGGGACATGACTATTCGAATAGATAAACTTCCCTGCAGGGGTGCACCACATTACCCAACACGCTCGATCCCTCTGGCCGGACACACTTTCCTGGGTCATGCCCGGCCTCGGAAGATCAACACGTCGCAGCCCTACCTAGGCCTAATAGAGAGGTCAGCACGCCGGTCTAAATCCTATGCGCGCAGGGGTCTGGGCCCATCGCCCATTGCACACCTGCACGTTGCGTGGGCGGCTGGTGAGCAGACCTAGCAACCTCCATTACAAAGGAAGTTGTGTTACGTGGTCCAACCCGGCGCGCGCCGCTCAGTCGCTGACGTCTAGGAGGCTTCGGCTGATACCACGACGTCGAGTACCCATAACTGTTCCCGCGTGGTGGTTAGTGCGTATAAGCTCGTAGCCAGACTCAGATCAAATACCCAATCTCGTTAAGCGTGTTATTTTGAAGTAACCGCGGACACCGACCAGGGACCAGGCCCACCTGTCTCCTAGATGGTCACAACCTGTCCTATCGCTCCGCCACAAAGTAACACTCGGGGGCCGTCGGGAACCTAGGCCCACCTCTACCTGGATGGAACCACCTGCCCCTTCAGTCCCCATCTCCGAACAGAAACATAAGTATGTAATAGTATATAATATAAACCCGTGATCACCTCCCGAAGTGATCACGGCCCAGTAGTATAGCATAGCAGACGGACAAGAATGTAGGGCCACTGATGACAAACTAGCATCCTACACTAAGCATTTAGGATTGCAGGTAAAGGTATCAACAACAGTAGCAAAGACAGGCTATGCAGCAGAATAGGATTAACCGAAAGCAGTAACAGCTATACTACTCTAACGCAAGCAGTAGAGGGAAAGAGTAAGCGATATCGGGATGAACAAGGGGGGTTTGCTTGCCTGGAAGCTCGGCAGAGAAGGAGGGGTCGTCAACACCGTAGTCGACCAGGGCAGCAGCAGCGGCGTCAGTCTCGTAGTCTACTAGAGAGAAGAGGGGGAAGAAACAATGAATACAATGCAAACAGATGCATAACGATGCATGACATGACATTAAGCGGTGCTAGGTGTGCCCTAACGCGGTAGAAGGTGATACCGGCGAAGGGGGGGAACATCCGGGAAAGTATCCCCGGTGTTCGACGTTTTCGGACAGATGAACCGGAGGTGGATTGTCGCACGTTCGCTATGCTAGGGACGTGTGGCTGACAAACGGACTGCGTATTCGGATTCGTCTCGTCGTTCTGAGCAACTTTCATGTACAAAGTTTTTTCATCCGAGTTACGGTTTATTTTATATTAATTTTTAAAGATTTAATCAATTTCTGACATTACTGTATTTAATTAAATTCGAGTTATTAAATAGCTATTTCGTTAAGTGCACCCAGTATTACACCCAGTCAGAGACTGACTGGTGGGTCCAGTCAACTGCTGACTCAGCAGTCAAAGCGGACCAGGTCAACAGTGAACAGTGCAGGTGGGGGCCATCTGTCATTGGCTAGGGGATACACAACCAGCACTTTGACTGGTCAAACTGGTCAAGGTGGGGCCACATGTCATAGACAGTGGCAATATTAACAAAGTTTATTTAAACTAATTAACTTAATTAGTCAGGGTGGGGCCTAGTGGTCAGTGGGTCAATTTGCTAACACATTTTCTTAGAGTTAAACCTAATCGCTACAGTTGCATGGCTCACCGTCAGTGGCCATCAGGATTAGTTTAATTAGCCTGCTAGTTATGCCCGTGATTAATTAGGTGTGGGTCCCATTTGTCATTTACACATGGGTGGTGGATTAGAGTCCAGCTTAGCGGCTAATCCTGCGGGGTCCACCTGTCGGTGGCCCACGGGACGGTTCGAATGGCCGGCCATGCCGGTGAGGCAGAACACGGCGGCGCCACGCGGGACCTCGCCGGAATCGCCCCTCCGGCCACGAACGGGCACGTGGTTGGGCGTGTCCGACCGCGTGGGAGGTGCCGCGTCAGACGGTGGTCGTGACAGTCGCCAGGGAGGCCGGGAACGCTGACGGCAGGCGGCGACCGTAGCTCGGCCTCGCGGAAAACGACGCCAGGGACGGCCAAAACGAGCAGGGGGAGGGGGAAAACGGACGGCGGCTCACAGTGGAGCTGTAGGGATGGCAGCGGGCTCGACGGGGATCGAAGAGAAGGCCGAGGTTGAAGAAGATACGACGGCGGCGACTTGGTGAAGCTCCTGCCCGCTGGCGTTGGCGTGGAGGTCGAGGAGGTCGAGGGGCAGCCCCTCGAAGCGTCGGCCTGCTTAGGGAGGCCGGTGGCCATGGGGTTCACGGCGGCGCGGCGGTGGGCGCGGTCGGGCGGTTGCGGGGAGAGGGAGCGGCGCGAGGTCGGCGGAGGCAGAGGGTGGCGCCGGGGCCAAGGGGACGGGGAAGGCTAGCGTCGGGGCATGGCAGCGGCTCGGCGGAGGCAGGAGCGAACGGAGGGAGGAGAGCCGTGAGGGGGGGTTCAGGCACGAGGCGTCTCGCCTCTGTGCGTGCGGCGGCGCGAGGGATGGTGAGGGGAGCGAGAGGAGTATGCTCGCTGCGGCTAGGGTTAGTAGCGAGGTTGGTTGGGCCTAGCAGGCCTAAGGCCCACGGGGATGAGGGGGGTTTGATCTTTTTTTGTTGTTGTTGTTTTGTTTGTCTCTTTTCTTTTTATTTATTTTTTTGTTTTCTATTATGTTTTACTTTACTTTTAATTTCTCTAGTTTTGTAAAATACGACGATAGCTCCTAAATTAATGTTTCCGAATAACCCACTGCCCTAAAAAGTTTTACCTCGAAATAAAATAGTTTAGCATTTTACAAAATATCAAAGGCATTTATTTAATCGTTTCAACTACTGTTTTAATCACTTTAGAGTATTAAAACATTTTATAAAAGTGGAGTTTCTTCACCACAATTACCTTTGCATTATCTGGCACAACCCGAACATTTTAGTTTTATAGTTTGAAAAAAAATTGATGTTTGCCTTTAATTCAATTTTGAATTTGAATCGGTTTTGAACTAACCCGAGATTATCAACGGTAACCGAGGTGACGTGGCATCATTAGCAGAGGTTCACTGTAGCTTAATTATCCGGGCGTCACAATGCTTGCTTAAAAAAATGCTTTTCTGTACTCTTCTAATTGCTGCAAGATGGTGGCTTCGTGAAGATGCTAGTCTTTGATAGGACTAGGTCTTCTCTCTATTCCGGCATTTCTGCAGCACAATCCACATATACAACCTCTCTTTGATAATGTTGCATATGTAGTATAGATCCTTGCTTGCTGAGTACTTTGGATGAGTACTCACGGTTGCTTTGCTACTTCTTTTCCCCCATACCCCCTTTGATGTTACATCAGACGATGGAGCTCTGGAGCCAGATGTCCCCACAGGAGCTTACTACCAGGAGGGTCCAGATGGCACGTACTACTGGATCGAGCCAGCCGACCAGGAGTAGGATTGGAGGTCCCAGGCAGGAGGCCTTGCCTTTCGATCTAGAGTCGTTGTTTGTGCTAGCCTTCTTAAGGCAAATCTTGTCTAACTATGTCTGTACCCAGATATTATTTGTATGACTGACTTATGTATTCGGATCCTCGTGATCCCTGGTCTGTGATATTCGTGGATCTCCGTTTATTTGTGTTAGAGTTGTATTGTGATATCTTCCCGCGAGTCCCTGTGCTTGATCGTGCATGTTTGCGTGTATGATTAGTGCACGATTGAGTCGGGGGCGTCACATAGTTCGTCCATACTTGTCCTTTGCTACAAAAAGGATTGGGCCACCTTGCTGCACCTTAGTTACTTTTGTTACTTGTTACCCGTTATGAATTATCTTATCACACAACTATCTGTTACCGATAATTTCAGTGCTTGCAGAGAATACCTTGCTGAAAACCGCTTGTCATTTCCTTCTGTTCCTCGTTGGGTTCGACACTCTTACTTATCGAAAGGACTACGATAGATCCCCTATACTTGTGGGTCATCAACCACGTCATAAATGAGAAGGGAGAATACCATCTGGAAATTGAAATGGATTTTAGATGTTAGGGATTGCAAGAGATGTTATATTGTATATATGTAGTAGCGTCGGATAGATATACGAAAACTTGTTGTTCGACCAATCTCTCGGAGAAAGAGAGGTCACTTCTCTCTGTATATGTTCATGACGATCTTGTGTAATTAATGGTTCTTTCGTTTGCTTACTAGCTAGCGTGTCGAGTTCTCTCTATATGTATAGTAGCTAGCGTCGACCAAGCACGGAGAAAGAGAGGTCACTTCTCTCTATTAGCTAGCTAACACAATATGAAACCCCTAAATTAAACTCCACAACCCCGCCACCCCTCCCCCCCCCCCTTCAAAACAAAAAAAAACAAAAACCCCAGCGCCTGCGAGCTGCTGACGCGTGGCTTCCTTTTGGTCCCGGTTGGTGTTACCAACCGGGACTAAAGGTCCTCCTACCTGGGCGCCCCGCAGCGGCCACGTGGAGCCCCTTAAGCGAACCGGGACTAAAGTTTTTGCGCTTTAGTCCCGTTTGATTTGTCCTGGTTCCAGAACCGGGACTAAAGGCCCTCTGGAACCAGGACTAATACCCTGTTTTCTACCAGTGCCTGCAGGTGTCAAGTGTGTGGTTGGCATATGTCCTGCCTCTACTTGATCAGCTGCACACTCACAAAAAATTCCGGTGGCCTCTCGATCCCACTGAGCTTTCACGGACATTTACATAGCTAGTTTTCAATTGGCGGCAAGAGTGGCTGGCAGAGGTATAAAAATTACCACAAAGCATAGAGTAGTACCAAGTCATAGCCAGGGGCACCACCAATTGACAACAAGTAGTACCAGCAATTCACAACAATGGACAATACCAAGGAGGAGTAATATTTTCTATCTTTCTTTGACGATGAATAGATCAAAGTTTTCTCGCGGAAAAAAAAATCACACCAAGGAGGAGTCACATTTTTATCTTTCTTTTATTTATATGCTTGCCAAAACAACTGCGAGTGGTTCACGACTTCCTGCCTACATTTTCGCCAGGCCAGGGATCCGAGCCAAAGCACATCCCGTCTGTCCATGCAAAACAGATCAAACGCTTCACACGTCACCGATCCGGGGCAACCACCCCTCGTCCAACCAGCGGCCACCTCTCCCCCATATAAACCCAGTCGCCCGTCTCCTCCATCCCCCACATCTTGCTCCAAACCCCCCACCTTCCCCTGCACCCGACCCTTTGTTCACGCTTGCTTTGACAACGGAAGAAATTCTTGTACGACCTGGTTGTACGTACCATCTCGAGAGACCCCATCGATCAGATAACACGTGTCGATTAGAATTCCTCATTTTTTTTATCTGTTGGGCACGACGGCGGGATTATGCCGGGCGGCGGCATAGTGAGACGCTGTGGCCGGTGGGCTTTCTTCTACACCAAGTCCGATGGGGTTATGAGGGTCGACGGCACGCGGAGCTCAGCGGAGATGGACGACAGGCTGAAGTTTCTCTCCCAAAACGAGGTTCCTCCGTTCCGTTCCGTGAGGTTGCGAGGTTGCCGGAGATGGTCTTGTACAACGCCAACTGCCACCGCTAGCGCTCGCGCGCACTCTAAGTCGTTGTTGCTGCTTCTTCCCTGAGCCCACAAGTTGAGCCGCTCCACCCTGGTACCCTCCAGCAGTGCTCTCTTGCCGATGCAGCCGGGGAGAGCGCGTCGGCGGCTGGTCTTCAAGACATCACGAACTGAATAGCCGAACAGGTAGGAGGAAGACGACGATGCCTTTCTTTGGCTGCTTTGAGATTTGTGCAGCCACGTGTCATCTGATTGATGGGGTCTCACGAGATGGTGTGTATGACTAGGTCATTTTCTTCCTTTGACAACAGCTATGCAAAATTGATGTTTATGTACTACTCAAACGAAAACGGCAAATGCCAAAACAACCTTGGAAATGCATCATTCTTCTCGAGCCAAAAGGAAGAAACCAAACTCAAGCACCGAAACGGAGGTGCGCTCCTCCCCTTTCCCGCCCAGATTTTCTCGACGCCAGTGATCCGAGTCGAATTACATCCGTCCGTCCATGCAAAACAGATCGAACGCTTCACACGTCACCGATCCGGGGCACCCACCCCTTCTCCAATCAGCGCCCACCTCTCCCCCGTATAAACCCAGCCGCCCGTCTCCTCCCTTCTACCACATCTCGCTCCACCTTCCCCTGCACACAACCCACCACCGGAATCCCCACCCATCCTCTCGAAGCAGCAGCTAGCGATGGCCCCAAAGGCGGCGGAGAAGAAGCCGGCGGCAAAGAAGCCCGCGGAGGAGGAGCCCGCGACCGAGAAGGCCCCGGCCGGGAAGAAGCCCAAGGCCGAGAAGCGGCTGCCGGCGGGCAAGACGGCGGCCAAGGAGGGCGAAGGCAAGACGAGGGGCCGGAAGAAGGGCGGCAAGGCCAAGAAGGGCGTGGAGACGTACAAGATCTACATCTTCAAGGTGCTGAAGCAGGTGCACCCGGACATCGGCATCTCCTCCAAGGCCATGTCCATCATGAACTCCTTCATCAACGACATCTTCGAGAAGCTCGCCGCCGAGGCCGCCAAGCTCGCGCGCTACAACAAGAAGCCCACCATCACCTCCCGGGAGATCCAGACCTCTGTCCGCCTCGTCCTTCCCGGCGAGCTCGCCAAGCATGCCGTCTCCGAGGGCACCAAGGCCGTCACCAAGTTCACCTCCTCGTAGATTCTATTCTTCGTAGAAATGTAGCTGGTTCTGTTACTTTAAGTGATTGTTGACTCCGGTTACCTGCAAATCGTTCAAGTAATAGTCATGGATAGAAGTTGCTGAATGATTTGCCAGAACTGAATCTCTGATGCTTTTTGGCAAACGGAGACCAAGTAATTTCTGATGGTTCTGTTTTTGTCAAACCGAGACTAAGTAATGACTAATATCTGCCATGCGGTTAAGCTTTTTAGTATAATGATAAGATTGATGATCCACTGACACTAGGGTATAGGTGCCAGATTAATTGCTTTCTGTGATTGAGCACCCTGAGCATTGCTGCTGTGATGATCATAAACATGGTTGCCAGTGCTTTGTTGGCTCGTCCTGGTGACTGAATTTGTGCTGCTTCTGTCAAACTGAAATTTCGAAAGCAATGATACATTTCTGCTACCAAGCTTACTGATTTCTGCTGTGATTTTTTGACAACATGTCTGTCTATACGCCTATGTAGAGTCTAGGAATAATTTTGAATATTGGCTGTTGGAAATGAGAAACCGACCCGGGGTCGTCTTCATTGGGCGACTCAGGGGAGCTAAACCTAGTGCCACCAGCTACCCTCCCTCACGTTCCTCCCCTCTCGTCCATGTCGACATGGCACCCCCGCAGCCCCGTCTCCATCATTGGTGCTTAGCCCTAGAAGCGAAGATGCAATTCCGATGGATCTGGCCAACAATACGACACGCGCGCCCACGGCACCAAGTTCACCTCCTCGTAGATTCTGCTGTTTGTAGGAAAGGTAGATGGTTCTGTTACTTTAGTGGTTGTTGACCCTGGTCATCTGCAAATCGTTGAAGTAATTGTGATGGATTGAAGTTGCTGAATGATTTTCCCAGAACTGAATTTCTGATGCTTTTCGGCAAACCGAGGCTAAGTAATGATTTGTTTCTGTTGTGGTGTACTAATCTCTGCCATGCGATTCAGCTTTTTAGTATAATGATAAGCTTGATGATCCACTGACACTAGGGTATAGGTGCCCCGATTAATTGCTTGCTGTGATTGAGCACCCTGAGCATTGATGTTGTGATGATCATAAACATGGTTGCCAGTGCTTTGTTGGCTCGTCGGTGGTGACTCAATTTATGCTGCTCCTGTCAAACTGAAATTTCGAAAGCAATGATACATTTCTGCTACTAAGGTTACTGATTTCTGCTGTGATTATTTGATAGTTACTAGTACTCTCTGCAAAATGAGCCTTTTTTTAAGGAGGATAACCCGCGGCCTCTGCATCAGGACGATGCATGCAACTATATATTATTAATAGTGCAAAATCCAGCAGCCGAACACGATCGACCCGGAAATAAATCGGCAAACAAACACTAAGGCCGTATACCTCGCGACAGTACCTCCCCCAGATAGGCATTAATCCCTATGATACAAGACACAACATAAACGAAAAATACACAACTCCTAGGCTACGCCTTCAAGAAGGAATCGCCGCATGTGCACCGATGATGGCCAGTCCACCACAAGGTTGAACTCCGGATTCTCATCCCCAAAGCCAAGCTTCAATCCACCACCTTCAGCAAGGACACGACACAGGCGCGCGACGACATAGTCTGATCAGAGATCTTGTGTTTCCACCGGAGTGCATAAACTCGTCGCTGAAGCCGTCTGTACCATCCGCCCTTATCCATCTACCGACACCTCAATAGCCGGATACCTCTGGAGGAGACAACGGAAGACAAACACGTCCCATACCGCCTGCCTCTCGCTACTATATGCATTTCTTATATACCTCCCTCGTACCCCCTCACGTCGCCTACCCTGCGCGACGCCAGGGGCCGAAAAAACCAGCACCGCCAGCCTCCCTCAGCCACTCTCCTGCCGCCGCTGCCGCCGGCGAGGTCCGCGGTGGCGGCGGACCCGGTGCCAAGGCGCTAGGGCGGGCGGATCTGCAGTGGGATCCCCTTGAGGCGGCAGGGGCGCCTCTTGTGGTGCGTCCGTGGGCAGCAGGCAGGGCGGCGCCCCTAGCCTGTGCGGCGGCGGCCAACTGTCCAGGACGGCGATGGGCTTCCCTGCGTGCATGGGTGGTGGCAGCACTCCATGGATGACGCGGTGGACGGCTCTGCCTGGAGATGGGTCGTGGTGGCCGCGGATCTGGCGTCCCGTCCAGATCCGCCGCGGCGTGGTCTTTGGCCAGCTGGCGGCGCGTGGAGGGACCGGTGAGGGGATGGAGGATCTCTGCCGGAGTACCAGCGACGGCATACGTCTTCATGGCGAGGCTCCGCACGGTTCTAATCAGCCGCGAGATCAAGACGACGCGACTTCCGGTGAAAATCGCGCCTGACTGCGGTCTTGGGGGATGATGGCGGCGTCTCTGACATTGTTTCCTTCTCGAGGCATCGTCGTTGCAGGTCATGTCAACTCGATCGGGATGTTCCGGGGGAAACTCTAGATCTGGGTTTACCGGATCGAACGATGACGGCGCCTTCGGTGTCGTTCTCCCTTCTAGGGGCATCGTTTTGGAGCAAGTGCTGGCTGGGGGGGACATAAGGAGGAGTGGTGTTACATCTACCGCAAGGCCGATGGCGGATCTTGGCGGCATGGCGCTGCGGAGTTTCGGCGACGGGCGCGTGTGGATGGATACGTGCAGGATGGTGGCGTTGTCTGGCGTCATGGTGGCGTTGACGACAGGCCAGGCAAGGTCGATGCGTCAGTTCCTGCTCTGGAGATGGACCGGTGGAAGATGGCGGCGGCAGCCTCTGAGAGTGCGTCGGTCCGGTGTGTGACCCAGTCCTGGTATGTGGCTGGGTTGGGGCATCCGGCTTTAGATGTTAGGCTTTGGTGCGATGTCTGTTTGGTATTTGCCTCGGACATTCAGCACCCCTTCATCAAGGGGATAGGAGTAGCAACAAGTGTTGCCTAGATGGTGGCTTCAAGCTTACTGATGTATTACTTTGTATGGTCTTTGTGAATAATTAATAAAATGGCTGCATGCATCGTCCAAATGCAGAGGCCGGGGTATATCCTCTTTTTCAAAAAGAAAAAGGAGTGATGTAAATTTGGAGATTCATGATTCGCCGACAGTAGATAGGCGCAAAACAGAGTATGTTGTCCATTAACGTGGCATGGAAGAATAAGGGCAACCCCAACCCAATTGGTCTCCTTGCTTCGTCTTACTCTTGTTCAGAGCAATAGTTGGTGTTGAACATGTGTATATGTACATAGGTCTGGGTTACGTATGCAGTACATGTAGTGTCTGTCTTGCTCTGTATGTACGTGTATCTTAGGAGACAAGATACCGGTCGCACCCCTTGTGCCTAGTGCACGATCCTCCCGCACGATCAATCAATTATCGATGCACCAAATCATTCTCTACATGGTATCTATCGCAAGTCGATCCTCCCGCTTCCGCCAACCCTAGCCGCCGCCGCTGACGCCGCCCCACGCAGCCGCCGCCACCCCTCCCCACGCGCGCCTCCCCTCCCCGCGCGTCCTCTCCTCCCCGCCGCGCCGCCCTCCCGCCGCGCCGCGCCTCTCCCACCGTCGCAACCTCACCGGAAAGTCGCTAAGACACAGGATTGCCCCATGGTGGGCGCCAACTGTCGTGGTTCTAAGTCTGACAGTAGAATGGAGGGTAGGTATGAGGAGGCAAGATCCTAGCTACGGTGAGGTTGTGCACGCAAGATCTACGAGTTCAGGCCCTTCTCGGAGGAAGTAACAGCCCTACGTCTCGGTGCCCGGAGGCTCGGTCGATTGGATTATGCGTGAAGTTACAGGGGGTGCGAACCCTTGTGCCTGAGGAGGGGGGTGGCTTATATAGAGTGCGCCAGGACCCCAACCGTCCCACGTTACAAGGGGTTCAATGTCTATAAAGACAGGACGTTACTGATAACGCCAGCAATAAAGGCAAATAAATGATCATTAAGACTACGGAGTGAACGCCTGACCCTTGCCATCCTGAGTGACCTTAGATCTTCTGTCTTCCGAGTGGTTTCTGGTGTGGTCGAGTGAGTACACCCCGGTCGAATGGAATTGGGTTATCCGAGTGAACTGTTGGTCGAGTGGGTTGCACCCTGTGGCGATTTCAGTCGGTAGATGGTGCTATCCTTTGAATGTCCTTGGCCTTAGGGCAGTGTCCTCGGGTAAGGGTGTCTAGGTCAAGCCTATTACCCTACCCTAGGTACATGTCTTCGTCATTAGCCCCCGAATGGATCTGGGTCCGAGTGGAGAAGGGGTTGAAGATGGTTCCGACCCGATTTATATGCTTCAGAGGCATCCTAACCGGGCCGGTGATCTTTGTAAAAACTTCAACTTCATTTTCAGTCGCCTAGGTCCATTCAGAGGTTGTCGAGTGATTTTTGCTGATAAGCTCTGAGTGTTGGTATGGTATAAGATCCTCGGCGCAATTGGTCACGCTGCCGCTTTCCGGATCTCACGGGATTCGAAATTTGGAGAAGCGCGCGGGACGGAGAGTACCATAGTAGACGGAGCGGGTTAGGCAGGGATGCCTCGATTCTCGTGCCACCTTTTTCGCCACGTATCCAGCGCGCGACTGTTGCGGGATTTGACTGGATTGCCTGGGCCCACTAGTCAGCCACTCGGGAGCAGGCCCATATAAGGCATCGGGGTCGATGAGCCCGGTATTGTGTTCCCCATCTCCTTCCTCTTCTCCTGTTTCACCACCACATTCGCCGCCACCTTCGACGCCGCTGCCCCGCCCGAGCGTAGCCTGCCCGATGGGGAAGGAGAAGACGGTGGCCTTGGAGCGTGCAAAGAAAGCGACGGCGGCAGCGAAGGGCAAGAAGACGAGTCGGGGTGGCTCGTCGTCGAGATCCGGCCTGCCGCCCGGCTGGATCCAGGGCGATTGGATTCGCTCCACGATTCAGCAAGAGGATATGGAGGATCTGGTCGAGGGGGGCTTAATCACCCATGGATCCTGGAGGCTGCCAGGTGATGAGACCGAGCCGCAGCCGCAGGAGGGTGAGTGCGTCCTCCTCGCGACCCACGTCGACCGTGGTTTTTCTCTGCCCCCTCGTCCTTTTTTCCGAGGTTTTCTGAACTTTTTCGGGGCTCAACTTCATCACTTTTCTCCGAACACCATCACATACCTTGCTGCGTTTGTCTCCATGTGTGAGAATTTCCTGGGTTGTCGACCGCATTGGGGTCTCTTCAAACACATCTTTACTTGCCGCTCACAGTCTGTGAAAAAGGCCCATCCGAGTGATGAGAGGACGCACGTGATCCAGATGTGCGGAGGTCTAGGGATCCAGATGAGAGGAAAAAGCACTTTTCCACCTATGACTCTTCCCGATTCGGTCAGAGGGTGGCAGTCGACCTGGTTTTATTGTAAGGACAAACCAACTCCTGGTCAGTCGACTGACCTTCCTCCCTTTACCATGGGGCGAATTGAAAAGCCCTCTCCCTTGAAAGTGACTCCAGAAGAAAAGGCGGAGGTGAATATGTTGGTTGACCGCGTAATCCAACTTGTCCGCGATGGTGTGACTGGCATGGATTTGCTAGAGGTGTTTCTCACTCGCCGCATCCAGCCGCTCCAGGCCCGCGATCATCCTATGTGGATGTATTCGGGCGCCGATGATTCTGCTCAGATCCACCCGGAGGAAGTTGCCGAGGAGACGGTGGCGCGGTGGCTGCAGAGCATTACCGGAAACAAAGACAACCCCTGGGGGTCTAGGAGAATTCCGCCACTCGGCGCTGATAACGAACCAGACAAGGTCGGACCTTCGATGTCGAGTGACTTTTACTCTAATTTGTAAATTGTCTTTGGAACCGACTGATGCTTGTTCGATTCTTTGCTTCGCAGATATATACTGAGATGTACTCGATGCCCAACGGGGAGCAGATCCAGGAAGGATAAGAGAGCGGAGGCGACAACGGCGACTGGAACACCGATGGGGAGAGTGATGAAGAGCACGAAAACTCGAGCAGTGAGGAGGAGGTCGATTCTCCACCTCGCACGGAAAAGCGTTCCAAGCACAAGCACGACCTAGCAAGTATCCGGGGCAAGGTGGCAGCACCGACTGGACAGACTTTGAAGCGCACTCGGACATCTTCTCCGGTGCCGACTGAGAAGGCTCCGAAGCAGCTCCAGACCGCGCCGTCAAAGCCACGGAAGGCTTTGCCCAAGATCAAGGTTGACGTTCCCGTCGCCTCTGCGTAAGCGTTTCGTTTTCACCCTTTGTTTGAAGAATCTTATATCAGTTGTCGACCCATTCACTTGCTTGACCGAGTGAACCTTGAGATTTGCAGCGCTGCTACCTCCAGGACTTCTGCTTACCAAGATGATGGTGATGAGGAGATGGAGGACGCGGTCACCTCCAAAGCGGGTATGACCCCTGTTATCTCATCTTTTCTTTGCTAGCCAATTCTACAGTCGACTGAACGCTTGTGGTCGATTCTTTTGCAGCTCCGCAAAATGTTATTGAACTTCAAGACGATGATGAAGATGAGCCACAGAAACTCGTGGGTAGGAGGAGCAGGACCTCAGTCAAGAAGGTACCAGCTAGCAAGACGCCTCAGTCGACGCCGGCGACGGAACCAGCTATCCAGCAATCCGGGGACTTCAACCGTGCCTCCGTTACTTTTGCGAATCCCTTGTCGAGTGTTCGTCCTTCGTCGTTGACTGTGCCGGCCCTTGCTTTGTCTGTCCAACTTCATGCCTCAAGCTCTCAAGCTACTGCAACTGATACATCGACTGCACCTCCCACCGCCCATCACGTCCCAGAAGACCAAGTGAGTGCTGCCAAGGAGGCTATACGCCAGGCTGGCGTTATGATGGAGCAGATGAAGGTGGTGCGCGAGGCCAGTCAAGCTGCCTATGATGCCAGCTCAGCACTTCAGGATAATGTCCAGGTTAGCTTACTTCTGACTGAACTCCATCTTGATGCTTGTTCTGTTAGGATATGATATTTAGAAACTGCTGCTTTATCCGCAAGACGTCCGTGGATGAGCGTTTTGGAACCTTAATTGCACACCCATTGTCAGTCTGCACACCCGGTGGGTGTTTTAATTTCTGTTGAGTAGTTTTTCCACTTGAGTCGACTAGGTTGTGCTGATCGAATCTTTGAACCAGTGGGGGCACGCTGAGTGCACCCACTGGGTGTAGTCCCCGAGACCGCCGTCGAATGTTTGATTCGGCGGGGGTCTTTTAACAGATCTTTTCCACTCGAGCTGGGCAGATCATGCCGAGTGGGACCTTTACCAGTGGGGGCACGCTGAGTGCACCCACTGGGTGTAGTCCCCGAGACCGTAGTCGACTGCGAGCAGTCGACTATGGTCTGAGTTTTTTTTTGACTGGACGGACCAAGTCGATTGAAAGAGTCGGACCAGTGGGGGCACGCTGAGTGCACCCACTGGGTGTAATCCCCGAGACTATTGGCGAATGTTTGATTCGGCAGTAGTCTTTGTGTCTGCCGACTGACTATCTTCTGAACACAGAAATCTTGTGATCTTGGAGCCCGGTTTGCCGACTTGGAGAAGAAGCAAATCCAGCTCAATCTTGACCTGGAGTTGGCTCGAAACAACTTGCAGAAGGCTAAGGATGACGCTGCTGGTAAGGAAAGCTTGTCAACCGGTTCTCTTGCCATCTTCTCTCCTCCTTTTTCTGATTTGAATGTTATTCTTTCTAGAAACAATGAGACAAGCTTTGGAGAAGAAGGACCTTGACCTTGCGGTTGCGAAGAAAACCGCTGAGGACAAAACGACGCTTGCCGACCAAAAGATGGCCTCAGTCGGACAGCTGGAGGGAGAGAATGCCAAGCTGAAGGCTGCTCTTGACGAAGCCAACAAAGAAGTGACTCGTCTGAAGAAGGACAAGCGGACCCTGACCGACAAAGTAGAAGACATCACCCGCAGGAGGGACGAGCTGGAGAACTACCTGGGAGGACTCGCCAAAAAATTATTCCTCATGCTTGAAGGTACTTTTCTCTGTGCGATTGGTTTGCTTTCGTCGACTCATCATACCGCTGTCGACTCATTATTTCTCTGCGAGTGCAGAATTCTGTCAAGACTTTGAGGAAGAAACTGGGCGAGTCGAGACGAACTTGGACCCCATAAACTCCCCTGTCAAAGATGAAGCAGCCATGAATGTGCTCCGACTGGAGTCTCGCCTTGCCAGTGCCTTGGAATATCTTGCTCGACTCAAGGTTGCAGTTTCGCGGATCGACACAGCGCTCTGGCCAGGGGACACGCTCCGAAACGATCTCGAGTCTCTGATGACTCGACTTAACGAGATTCCTGGTCGAGTGCAGGAGTGGAAGAAGTCCGCTGCTCGATGCGGTGCTGATGTAGCTTTGTCCCTGGTTCGCGTCCACTGCAAGGAAGCCAGAGAAGAGAAGCTAGCGGCAATCAAGGTCGCCAACACCAAGAAACTCGACTTCCAGTCTTTCATGGAGACCTTCATTGCTGCTGCTACTCGAATCGTAGATGGAATCGACCTGGACGAGTTTGTCGAGCCTGCCAGCCCCTCTGCGGAGTGAATGAAACTTCTATGATCTGATACAATTTGCCTCGGTATGCCGAGTGATTCTGTAACCGTAAAACTCCTTCGGGCCTGATGCCCGAGTACTTTGAGCTCCTTCGTCCGAACTTTTATGATCCGGTTCAATTTGCCTCGGTATGCCGAGTGATTTTGTAACCGTAAAACTCCTTCAGGCCTGATGCCCGAGTACTTTTAAGCTCCCTCGTCCGAACTTAGTTTGCCCTTAAATATGCTTGTTTTTATTTCCGAGTGGAACTTGTATCTTCACTCGGAACAGACGCAGTTCTGAGGAGAGGATCGCGGATGACCTGCACCTTGTCGTCCTTGCAGATCAGGATGGAGCTTGTTTTACACTTAGGCGAGTACAGGACTGCAGCTAAGCCTCCGAGTGAGAGGGTTGCTCATCACTCGGTAGGATTTTACAAACTTAGGCGAGTACAGGACTGCAGCTAAGCCTCCGAGTGAGAGGGTTGCTCATCACTCGGTAGGATTTTTTTAAACTGATCCAAGTACATGACTGTAGCTAAGCCCCCGAGTGAGAGGGTTGCTCATCACTCGGTAGGATTTTTTAAACTTAGGCGAGTACAGGACTGCAGCTAAGCCTCCGAGTGAGAGAATCACTGGTAGGATTTTTACAAACTTAGGCGAGTACAGGACTGCAGCTAAGCCCCCGAGTGAGAGGGTTGCTCTCACTCGGTAGGATTTTTTCAAACTTAGGCGAGTACAGGACTGCGCAAGCCCCCGAGTGAGAGGGTTGCTCATCACTCGGTAGGATTTTTCAACTTAGGCGAGTACAGGACTGCAGCTAAGCCCGAGTGAGAGGGTTGCTCATCAATCGGTAGGATTTTTTAAACTTAGGCGAGTACGGACTGCAGCTAAGCCCCCGAGTGAGAGGGTTGCTCATCACTCGGTAGGATTTTTAAACTTAGGCGAGTACAGGACTGCAGCTAAGCCCCCGAGTGAGAGGGTTGCTCATCACGCGTAGGATTTCAAACTTAGGCGAGTACAGGACTGCCAGCTAAGCCCCGAGTAGAGGGTTGCTCATCACTCGGTAGGATTTTTAAACTAGGCGAGTACAGGACTGAGCTAAGCCCCGAGTGGAGAGGGTTGCTCATCACTCGGTAGGATTTTTTTAAACTTAGGCGAGTACAGGACTGCGCTAAGCCCCCGAGTGAGAGGGTTGCTCATCACTCGGTAGGATTTTTTAAACTTAGGCAAGTACGGACTGCAGCTAAGCCCCCGAGTGAGAGGGTTTGCTCATCACTCGGTAGGATTTTTTAAACTTAGGCGAGTACAGGACTGCGGCTGCGGCTAAGCCCCCGAGTGAGAGGGTTGCTCATCACTCGGTAGGATTTTTTAAACTTAGGCGAGTACAGGACTGCAACTAAGCCCCCGAGTGAGAGGGTTGCTCATCACTCGGTAGGATTTTTTTTTAAACTTAGGCAAGTACAGGACTGCAGCTAAGCCCCCGAGTGAGAGGGTTGCTCATCACTCGGTAGGATTTTTTAAACTTAGGCGAATTGGATTCGCGGCTAAGCCACCCACTGGGGGATTTTGGACACATGTATTAGTAACAACAATCATTTAGGAGACTGTAAAACCATGTCTTTGATAAACGAACTGAAAGGTACTCTTTATTACATCTCATCGGTCTGAACACTTAAGTATAAAAATGGCGGAGTAGCTCCGCATTCCAAGCGCGTGGCTCGTCTTTATTATGCTTCACATTGTAGAGGTGATACGCTCCGTTGTGGAGCACCTTGGTGACGATGAAGGGACCTTCCCAAGCGGGGGCAAGTTTGTGAGGCCGTTGCTGGTCCACTCGGAGCACAAGGTCCCCTTCCTGAAATGCTCGGCCCTTCACATTTCTGGCATATAATCGACGAAGGTCTTGCTGATAAATGGTCGATCGGATCAAGGCCATCTCTCTTTCTTCTTCCAGAAGATCAACAGCATCTTCTCGAGCTCGTTCTGCTTCAGCTTCTGAAAAAAGTTCTACTCGGGGCGCATTGTGAAGCAAGTCACTCGGCAGCACAGCCTCAGCCCCATAGACCATGAAGAAGGGGGTTCGACCAATCGACCGATTTGGTGTTGTTCTTAATCCCCAAAGGACTGACAGTTGCTCATCTACCCAAGCACCGGCCGCATGTTTGAGGTCGCGCATCAATCGAGGTTTCAGACCTTTGAGAATCAAACCGTTCGCTCTTTCTGCCTGTCCATTCGACTGAGGGTGGGCGACTGAAGCATAGTCGACCCGAGTACCTTGGGATGCACAGAAAGCTCGAAACTCATCAGATTCAAAGTTTGACCCATTATCCGTGATGATGCTGTGTGGGACTCCATATCTAAATGTTAACCCTCTGATGAAGCTGACTGCAGTACTTGCATCCAGGTTTTTGACAGGTTTAGCTTCGATCCACTTGGTGAACTTGTCGACTGCTACAAGCACATGGGTGAAACCACTCCTGCCAGTCTTCAGAGGTCCCACCATATCCAAACCCCAAACAGCGAATGGCCAGACGAGTGGAATGGTCTTCAAGGCTGAAGCGGGTTTGTGGGACATGTTGGAGTAGAACTGACAGCCCTCACATTTGTCAATTATCTCCTTTGCCATCTCATTTGCCCGCGGCCAATAAAACCCTGCTCGATACGCTTTGGCCACGATGGCCCGAGAAGACGCATGGTGACCACAGGTTCCCGAGTGAATATCATCGAGGATCATTCGGCCTTCTTCCGGAGTGATGCATTTCTGAACGACCCCAGTGACACTTTCTCTATAGAGTTGCTCCCCCATTACTGTGAAGGCTTTGGATCGACGGACAATCTGGCGAGCCTCTTCTTCATCCTCTGGAAGCTCTTTCCTGAGAATATATGCGATATACGGCACTGTCCAATCAGGAATAACAATCAAAACTTCCATGATCAAGTCGACCACAGCTGGGATTTCAACTTCGGTCGGATCAGTGGAACTTTTAGGCTGTGGGGGCTCTTCTGTGAAGGGATCTTCTTGAACTGATGGTGCGTGAATATGCTCCAAAAACACATTGCTGGGAATAGGCTCCCGCTTGGATCCTATCTTCGCCAAGTCATCAGCTGCTTGATTCTTCAGTCGGGGTATAAGGTGGAGCTCTAGCCCTTCAAACTTCTTTTCTAACTTTCTCACCGCATTGCAATAACCAGTCATAGCTTGGCTCCTGACGTCCCACTCCTTCATCACTTGATTAACCACTAAATCTGAGTCATCGTAAACCATTAGGCGGCGGACGCCGAGTGAAATGGCCATACGCAACCCATACAAGAGTGCCTCATATTCAGCTTCATTGTTGGAGGAATCAAAGTGAATCTGGAGAACATATCTGAGGTTGTCGCCTCGTGGAGATACCAGGACCACTTCAGCGCCTGAACCATTCAACATCTTGGACCCGTCGAAGAACATAGTCCAATGTTCTGACTGTATCTGGGTCGGTAACTGTTGTTCAATCCACTCGACGAGGAAATCTGCTATCGCTTGAGACTTGATCGCTTTCTTTGCCTCGAACTTGATATCCAGCGGAGGGAGTTCAATCGCCCACTTTGCCACTCGGCCAGTTGCATCTCTGTTGTTCAGAATTTTTGACAACGGAGCGTCGCTGATGACTGTAATCGAATGATCTGAGAAGTAATGTGCAACCTTCTTCGTGGTCAAGTAGATTCCATAGACAAGCTTCTTATAATGTGGATATCTCTGCTTGGATGGAGTTAAGACTTCAGAAATATAATACACTGGGCGTTGAACCTTGTAGGTTTTACCTTCTTCTTCCCGCTCGACCGTGAGTATTGTACTGACAACCTGTCCAGTGGCTGCTATATAAAGCAGTAAAGGCTCTTTGCTGATTGGAGCAGCAAGCACCGGCTGGGTGGAAAGCAGGGCTTTGAGCTCTGCAAACGCTACGTCAGCTTCAGGAGTCCACTCGAACTTATCAGATTTCTTCATCAGTCGGTAAAGAGGCAATGCCTTTTCACCGAGGCGAGAGATGAATCGACTCAAAGCGGCCAAACAACCAGTAAGCTTCTGAACGTCGTGTATACGCACAGGGCGTTTCATTCGGAGGATTGCACCAACTTTCTCTGGGTTTGCATCGATCCCACGTTCGGAAATGAGGAAACCGAGTAACTTTCCACCTGGAACTCCAAATGTACACTTTGACGGATTAAGCTTGATATCATATCTTCTCAAATTGGCAAAGGTTTCGGCAAGGTCAGTCAGCAGGTCGGAACCTTTGCGCGACTTAACCACGATGTCATCCATGTATGCTTCCACATTCCGACTGATTTGAGCTAGCAGACACTTCTGTATCATGCGCATGAATGTGGCACCAGCATTTTTGACACCAAAGGGCATGGTGATGTAGCAAAAGCACCCGAATGGGGTGATAAAAGCTGTTTTTATTTCGTCAGGTCCATACAGTCGGATCTGATGGTACCCGGAATATGCATCCAGGAAGGACAATCGTTCACATCCCGCTGTTGAGTCGACTATCTGATCGATGCGGGGGAGAGGAAAATGATCTTTCGGGCAGGCCCGATTGATATGCTTGAAATCAATGCACATACGGAGTGAATCGTCCTTCTTGGGAACCATGACAACATTGGCGAGCCACTCGGAGTGGTAAATCTCGCGGATGAACTCAGCTGCCAAAAGCCGAGCCACCTCTTCACCGATTGCCTTTCTCTTCTCCGCAGCGGACCGACGGAGGTGCTCTTTCACGGGTTTTGCCTTTGGATCGACTCGCAAACGGTGCTCAGCCAGCCCCCTGGGTACACCCGGCATGTCATACGGCTTCCATGCGAAGATGTCCCAGTTCTCACGGAGGAACTGGATGAGCGCTTCTTCCTATTTGCTGTCGAGTGTTGTTGAGATATGAGTCAGTGCAGCACTGGGATCGGTCGGGTGAATGTGAACAGGCTTTGTTTCACCTGACGACTGAAATGCAGACTCGGAAGCAGGCTTCTTAGCGCGCAACAAATCACTCGGATCTGCAATCTTCTTATATTCTTCCATTTCAATCGCTGCCATCTGTTCATCGGCAATCTTAGAGCCCTTCTGGAGGCACTCTTCTGCTCGTTGCCAATTGCCAGTGACCGTGATCACGCCCCTGGGGCCAGGCATCTTCAGCTTGAGGTACACGTAACACGGTCGAGCCATGAAACGGGCATATGCAGTTCTGCCCAGAATAGCATGATAGGCACTGTGAAAATCCACAACTTCAAATGTCAGCTTCTCCTTGCGGTAATTCTTTGAGTCACCGAAAACCACGTCAAGAGTGATCTATCCGAGTGAATCAGCTTTCTTCCCTGAAATGACACCGTGGAACCGCATGTTGCTCTCACTGAGCCTGGACATCGGAATGCCCATCCCACGAAGAGTCTCTGCATACAAAATGTTCAAGCCGCTACCACCATTCATCAAGACTTTGGTCAGTCGAGTGCCCCCAACGACCGGGTCGACCACCAACGCTTGCCTCCCGGGGGTGGCAACGTGCGGTGGGTGGTCAGATTGGTCGAATGTGATGGGAGTCTTTGACCATTTCAAATATGTCATTGTTGCCGGAGCAACCATGTTTACCTCTCTGTTGATGACTTTCAGTCGACTTTTACTCTCAATGTCAGCAAAAATCATCAAAGTGGAATTGACGTTAGGAAAACCTTCATCATCTTCTTCCTAATCACCATCCTTGTCAGACTCTTTTTCCTTTTCATTGGGCTGTTTCTCTCGGAACTGCTGGATCAGGAGCCAACATTGTCGAGTGGTATGTTTGGGATAAATCAGATTTCCCTCTTCATCCTTCTTGGTGTGAATGTGACATGGCAAGTCCAACACATCGTTCCCAGCCTGATCTTTCACCTTCTTGGGGATCCAGGGTCCCTTGGGCTTTCCCTTGAATTTCCCTTGAGTTACAACTGCAGCTTCACCTAGACCTGCTGGCTCGGCTTTGCGTTTCTGCTTCCGACCCACTTCGGTGTCTTGGGCGACTGGCTTGCCCTTCCCACTACGGAGTCGGTCCTCTTCTTCACCATTAGCGTACCGGGTGGCTATTTCCATCATTTGGGTTAGAGACATATCTCCTGTCCGACCGAATTTCAAGTTAAGCTCTCGATACCGAACGCCTTCCTTGAAGGCACAAACTGCTTGGTGTTGGGATACATTTTCTACTGTGTGGTGTAATGTGGTCCGTCTTTGGATGTAATCCCTCAGAGTTTCATTCGGCTTCTGTACACAATGTTGCAATTCTGTCAACCCCGCAGGTCGTTTGCATGTGCCCTCGAATGTCCTGACAAACACTCGGGCTAACTCCTCCCAGCTGAATATACTGCCTGGAGCCAACTGATTCAGCCATGCTCTGGCTGACCCTTCCAGCATGAGAGGAAGGTGTTTCATAGCTACCTCATCATTTCCACCACCGATCTGAACAGCCACTCGGTAATCTACCAGCCAAGTGTCAGGCTTCGACTCACCGGTGAACTTACTAACCCCAGTCGCCAACCTGAAGTTGGGGGGGGGATCTCAGCAGCTCTGATAGCTCTGCTAAAACACTCGGGACCCGAAACATGAATCCTGCTTCCACTCGGGCGATCCCTGTCGTGCCCCTCTCTGTGTGCTCGGTTCCTGTCGACCAAACCTTGCACTAAAATTGACCTCGCATCAAACCCTGGCTCTCTTGGGTCGACCGGCGTCCTCCGCCCTCCGCTGTACGGGCGCCTGTCATCATAGTGTCGGGGCACATATGATCCGCTTCTCGGAGGGGGTGTAGGCGCTCGACGGCGGTCATCACGGCCGAGTCAATGATCGTACTGCTCGTGGATCCGACCCAAGTGCTGATCCTGGCGATGCACCCGCCCCTCACGCCGCGGAGGCGATCTTGGGCTGTGAGCCAACTGAACTGTGTCAGCCACCAAAGATCTGCTATGGATTCTGTTACGCGACTGTGATACTGCAGTGTTTTGGTCTCCTGCCGCCCGGAGCAGAGCTCGGATCTACATCAAACCTCGTCCAGCTTCTGACTGGGATGGCTGGATGGATTCTGCTATACGAGCTGCGGCTGCAAGATTCTGAATCGGAGTGCGGTATACCTGAGGTTCAGGAGGGAACAATTGCCGCCGTCGACTGGACTCAGGAATCCGTTGCCAAGCACGTTCGTCGAGTGCATGCTGAAGATTTTCCAGTCGAGTGCGTTCAGCCAAAGTGGCCTAGCGCGCTGCCTCCAAGGCCCGAGCCTCAGAGGTCTCTCCGACGATGGGCGTGTGGAGTGCTTCCTTGTTACGGCGGTGAAGTTCCTCCCTCCGCTGTGAAGAGAGGGTTTCGGGGTGGTATTCCTCGTGAACACGCGACGGATCGCCACCACCGTCGCCGCCTCCGTTGCGACGCATGCCAGGTGGGCTACGCGGCGTGTCGACCATCAGGACCTCCGCCGCAGGATCGCTGCTGTCGCACTCGGACAGAGTCTCGACGGAGCCAGTCGACAGATCGAACAGGCCGTAGAGAGATTCATTGGGCTCGATTGCCGCGACTTGAGGGGTGGCCGATTGACGTGCCACTGCATGCTTCACCCACCGCTGAAGCCGCGATCGACCGGATCGCTTGCGACGGCGAACAGCGGGGAACGAAGACACCATAGGAAACGACCGATATTGAGTCGACGGCTGCCGCAGAAGGACGCCGCGGACACATGCGCGAAAGTGCGTCGCCCCGCGGACGGGGAACGTCTCGACGTCGAGGGGGGCCTCCTGGAGCCAGGCGGAGTCGTCGGCGATGAAGACAAGCGCGCCGAGACGGATCTCGTGGCCCTCAGCCAAACCTCCACCCGAAACCATGATGATGGGAACCGGAGAAAATCGCAACCTCACCGGAAAGTCGCTAAGATACCAGCCCCACGGTGGGCGCCAACTGTCGTGGTTCTAAGTCTGACAGTAGAATGGAGGGTAGGTATGAGGAGGCAAGATCCTAGCTACGGTGAGGTTGTGCACGCAAGATCTACGAGTTCAGGCCCTTCTCGGAGGAAGTAACAGCCCTACATCTCGGTGCCCGGAGGCTCGGTCGATTGGATTATGCGTGAAGTTATAGGGGGTGCGAACCCTTGTGCCTGAGGAGGGGGGTGGCTTATATAGAGTGCGCCAGGACCCCAACCGTCCCACGTTACAAGGGGTTCAATGTCTATAAAGACAGGACGTTACTGATAATGCCAGCAATAAAGGCAAATAAATGATCATTAAGACTACGGAGTGAACGCCTGACCCTTGCCATCCTGAGTGACCTTAGATCTTCTGTCTTCCGAGTGGTTTCTGGTGTGGTCGAGTGAGTACACCCCGGTCGAATGGAATTGGGTTATCCGAGTGAACTGTTGGTCGAGTGGGTTGCACCCTGTGGCGATTTCAGTCCGTAGATGGTGCTATCCTTTGAATGTCCTTGGCCTTAGGGCAGTGTCCTCGGGTAAGGGTGTCTAGGTCAGGCCTATTACCCTACCCTAGGTACATGTCTTCGTCACCGCCCCCTTCCCCAAACCCTCGCCGCCATGTCATCCAATGCCTCATCCATCTCCAACCCCTTCACCGTCGACCCTGCTGAAATCTGCGACATCAACATCCACGCACGCGTCCCCGTCGTCCTCGACACCTCCAACTCCACGTACTTCGCGTGGAAGACGTACTTCTCGCTGCTCTTCCGCAAGAACAACCACGTGGATCATGTTGACGGCACCGTTGACTCCCGCGCCATGGTGGACGACCCCGAGTGGACCGCGATCGACGCCACGATCATCCGGTGGTTCTTCACCACCATCTCCAAGGACCTGTTTCACACGGTCGTGAGCGCTGGCGACGACGCCCGCGCCATGTGGGTTAAGCTGAATGGCCTCTTCACCGACAACAAGCTTCAGCGCCGCGTTTTTTTGTAGCAGGAATTTTTTGACTGTCACCAGGATAAACAGACCATTGATGACTACTGCCGCCGCCTGAAGACGTTGGCGGATGAGCTCCGCGACATTGGCGCCAAGGTTGATGACGACCTCCTCCTCAGCACGCTCACCGCCGGCCTCAATGAGGACTTCGGCAACGCCGCCTCCAACCTCACCTTGATGCCGGATCCCTCCTTCCCCAAGTTCGTGGCGTACTTGCGGTTGGAGGAGCGCCGGATGAAGGGGGTCAAGAAGCGTGTGCAGCATCACGCCCTCGCCGCCGGCACCTCCCGTGGTGCCCCACCACCGGCCGCCCCACCCGCGCAACGCCAGCAGCCGCCGCCCCCCACGCCTCCGGGGTACTTCCCACTGCTGCCCGCGCCTCCCGCCCCTCCTGCTGCCCCCCAGCAGCCAGGTGGTGGGCGCCGTGGCAACCGCCGCGGGGGCGGCCGCAAGCAGCAACAGGCGCCGGGGGGGGGCCTTGTCAGCAGCAGCAGCAGGCCACCCCTCCGTGGACGTACGGCACCAACCCGTGGACCGGCATCGTCCACGCGTACTCGATGCCGGTCCCTCGGGCTCCCGCTCCGGGCATCCTTGGGCCTCGTCCGGCGAGCCATCAGGCCCTCTTCGCCGCGCAGAACGCCGCTCCCTACAACGGCTATGGTGCCGCGCCCCCGCCCACGCCCGTCTACGGGGCCGCGCCCGCCTACGGCGCCGCCCCCGCGCCGGCCTACGAAGGGTTTTACCCTCCCCAGGTGCCGCCGCCGTGGGACCCGGCCCTTCTCGCTGCTCTGCACTCCGCTCCTTCACCGAGTTCCTACGATGGCGGCGGTGACTGGTACATGGACTCGGGCGCCACCGCTCACATGACTGCTCATCCCGGTAACCTCACGTCCGCCACTCCTGTTCATACTCCCACTCGCATCACCGTTGGTAACGGTTCCTCCCTACCCATTACACATGTCGGTCATATGTCATTTCCTTCTACTTCTACTCCCGTTAACATGTCTAATGTTCTTGTGTCTCCTGACTTAGTCACTAATCTAGTTTCTGTTCGTCGCCTTGCTCGTGAGAATCCTATCATTGTTGAATTTGACGATATCGGCTTTTCTGTGAAGGACGCCCGTACACGGATGGTACTCCACCGATGTGACAGCCCGGACGAGCTTTACCCAGTGCATCCCTCCGGCGCCACCATCACCCGTCGTCCCGCCGCCCTCGCTGCTAGTGTCGATCTTTGGCAGGCCCACCTCGGTCATCCCAACTCCACCGTTATGCGTCAGATTCTTCAGAGTTTTTCTTTCTCATGTAATAAGGTTGACGACCACACTTGTGAGGCTTGCCGTCTTGGCAAGCACGTTCGTCTTCCCTTTAGTGAGTCTACAAACATTTCCACCTTTCCGTTTCAGTTATTGCATAGTGATGTTTGGACGTCCCCGGTTGCGAGCAACACGGGTTACTTATACTATTTGGTGATATTGGATGATTTTTCTCATTATGTGTGGACATTCCCTCTTCGTCGCAAGTCCGACGCTCTTGTCACACTCACAACCTTTTATTCATATGTCACCACACAGTTCGGTCGTCCTATTCTTGCCTTGCAAACTGACAACGGCAAGGAGTTTGACAACGTCGCCGTCCGCAATCTTCTTGCGTCCCATGGCACCATCTTTCGACTCACTTGTCCCTACACGTCACAGCAGAATGGTCGCGCCGAGCGCGTCATTCGCACCCTTAATGACTGTGTCCGCATGTTGCTCTTCCACTCCTACGTGCCTCCTCGGTTCTGGCCGGACGCGCTCGCGACCGCCAGCCTCCTTATTAACATTCGCCCGTGTCATCCACGCTGGAACTACACTCCTCACCAGCTCCTCTTCGGTGCGGTTCCATCTTATGATGGTCTTCGCATTTTCGGGTGTCTCTGTTATCCTAGCACCGCGTCCACTGCTCCTCACAAACTCGCTCCCCGGTCGCTTGCTTGCATCTTCCTTGGTTATCCTCCCAACACCAAAGGTTACCGGTGCTATGATCCAGTGTCCCACCGCGTTTTCACTTCGCGGCATGTGTACTTTGATGAGCTGGTGTTCCCGTTTCAGCAGGTACCGTCACCCTCGGCGTCTCCCGCGGCACGGTTCACCCCCGCCTCCACCTCTGGCGAACCGCCCAGCCGCGCACTGGGTTTGGCCCTGCCCGCGCTCCCCGCGCCGGCGGCCCCTGTTGCCGCGGCCCCCGTCGCCGCGGCCTCCTCGGCCGCCCCCGCCGCCGCGGCCCCCTCGGCCGCCCCCGTCACCGCGGCCCCCGTCGCTGCGGCCCCCTCCACGGCCCCCGTTGCCGCGGCCGCACCCCTCACCGGTGTGGTCACTCGGGCTTGGACTGGGACACTTCGTCCTAGCACGCATTACACGTCTGACGAGTACGCGTGTGTTGCGTCTACCTCGGCGCCGTCTCCGCTCCCCACCTCCGCTCGCGCAGCCCTTCGGGATCCGAACTGGCTGGCTGCGATGCGTGAGGAGTTTGACGCCCTGCAGTGCAACCGTACGTGGCAGCTTGTTCCGCGGCCTCCCCGTGCCAATGTCATCACTGGCAAGTGGGTCTTCCGCCACAAGACTCACCCCGACGGCTCTCTCGAGCGCTACAAGGCGCGTTGGGGGGTGCGCGGCTTCCGCCAGCGTGCCGGCGTGGACTTCACTGACACCTTCGCCCCGGTTGTCAAACCGGGCACGATTCGCGCTGTCCTCCAGCTTGCTGTTTCTCGCGCCTGGCCAGTCCACCAGCTCGATGTGTCTAATGCTTTCTTGCATGGCCATCTCGATGAGCAGGTGTTCTGTCAGCAGCCTACTGGTTTCGTCGACACCGACTATCCGGACCACGTGTGCTTGCTCTCCCGTTCTCTCTATGGGTTGAAGCAGGCGCCTCGGGCCTGGTACCAGTGGATCGCGGCATTCCTTCAGCAGCAGGGGTTCCGGTCCACACGGTCCGATGCCTCCCTATTTGTTTATCACCAGGACCCCGCCACCGCGTACCTCCTCCTGTATGTCGATGACATCATCCTGACTGCATCCTCGCCAGCGCTCCTTCAGCAGATCACAGCTCGCCTCGGCACCGAGTTCGCCCTCCAGGACTTGGGGGCTCTCCACTACTTCCTCGGCATCGAGGTTGTGCGCCGGGCCACTGGCTTCTTCCTGCACCAGCAGAAGTACGCCTACGAGCTTCTGGAGCGAGCGGGCATGCTTAACTGCAAGCCTGCTCCTACGCCCGTCGACACGAAGGCTAAGGTGTCCGCCGTCGAGGGTTCTCCGGCGTCCGACGCTCCCTTCTACCGCTCCATCGTCGGTGCACTTCAGTACCTCACGCTGACATATCCGGACATTCAGTACGCTGTCCAGCAGGTGTGCTTCCATATGCATGCTCCTCGTGATACTCATTGGGCTCTGGTGAAACGTATTCTTCGGTACATACGTGGCACCACAGCTATGGGTCTCACCCTGACGGCATCACCTGACACCAGCCTTGTCGCCTACTCCGACGCCGACTGGGCTGGGTGTCCCGACACTTGACGCTCCACTTCCGGCTACTACGTCTACCTCGGGCCCTCTCTGATTTCGTGGTCGTCTAAACGACAACCCACGGTCTCACGATCGAGCGCCGAGGCTGAGTACATGGCTGTGGCCAACGCCGTCGCAGAGTGCTCTTGGCTACGACAGCTACTTCAGGAGTTGCTATGCGACGTTACCAAGGCGACACTTGTCTACTGTGACAACGTCTCCGCGGTGTACCTCGCTGCCAACCCTGTCCATCACCGACGGACGAAGCATATTGAGCTCGACATTCACTCCGTCAGGGAGCACGTCGCACTTGGTCGTGTTCGAGTTCTCCATGTGCCCACCGATCAGCAGTTCGCCGATGTCATGAAGAAGGGACTACCCACCTCGACATTCGAGGGTTTTTGGTCCAGTCTCTGCATCACTGGCGACGCTTCAACTGCGAGGGGGTGTTGAACATGTGTACATGTACGTAGGTCTGGGTTCCGTATGCAGTACCTGTAGTGTCTTTCTCCCTCTGTATGTACATGTATCTTAGGAGACAAGATACCGGTCGCACCCCTTGTACCTATATATATGTGCCTAGTGCACGATCAATCAATTATCGATGCACCAAATCATTCTCTACAGTTGGCGTTGCTTATTCAGTAGTAGCAACTATTATTAGGCTGGATCGGTTTAGTGCTATACAAATGGTGTTACTCTGAAAATCTCTAGTGTATGCCAATTATACTTGTTATCCATCTCTCCATTCTCTTGCCGGAAGTCCTTGCTTATATTGGATGAAGTTGAGACATGCTTATCTTATTGCCTCGCTGGTTACTGAAGACTGTTGTTCACATTTAGTGTATCCATGGAAGCTATGGTCTTCTCGAATAAGTAAATTGACCTGTGCTGGTATGTACCCGTGGGCAATCCACCATCCGTCAGTTTCGTCAAGATGCGTGCAGTCTGACTCCATATAAACTGTAAATTGATTCCCTTTGCTATACCCGGTTAATACAACTGACAAGACTGACACATGTGGGGCCACTGCATGCCTTTTTAGCCTTTTACAAAGAGGAGAGGGATAACGATGCATGCATGCAATCCCTCTCCCCATACATCTCACATGTATTAATTTTCATCCTCGTATTTCGAATGCTTGATATTTTTTCAACCAAATGTCCATTTTTGAAACTTTCTATATATTTGAATTTGTGGTGACAAGGCCTTCAAAACAAGATCAATCTTGAATACATTTGAACTACTTTCTATTTTACATATTTCAATTATCTTTGAAATCACTTTCATAAAACATAAGAATGTTTCGGTATTTCATAAAAAATATTTCGATCATTTCACTAATTTCAAAAAACTAATTTCACTCATAAAAAAGACTAATTTTAGTTATTTTTAAACACTGGTTTCACTTATTTTAAACCATCTATTTCACTCGTTTTGAAAAACAATTTCACTAATTGCAAAAAATTATTTCACCCATTTTAAAAAAACTAATTTAACTCATCTTTAAAAATTGTTTCACTTATTTTAAAATATATATTTCACTCATTTTCAAAAACAATTTCAGTCATTTCAAAACACATATTTTGCTTCTTTTGAATTAAAAAAGACTCATTTCACTTATTTTAAAACATATATTTCACTTTTTTTAAATTCACTTATTTCAAAAGACTAATTCCCATTATAGTTGGAAAAAAATCCATTACACACATTTAAACAAATAATTTCACATGTATGGAATAACTTGGTTTACATATTTTCACATACTGTAATAAGCAACTTGGCAAACACAATGAAATATGATTATATATTTGAAAAAAAATCTTCCATATACTTGAAATAACCAATGCCACTCATTTAAACAAATCAATTTCACATATTTGAAATAATATGTTTCTCGTATTTCCACATACAGGAATAAGCAACTTGACAGACACAGTGAAATATGATTCATATATTTGAAAAAAAAACTTTTATATAGAAATAACCAATGTCACTCATTGAAATAAATCAATTTCACATACTTGAAATAATATGTTTCTCATATTTCCACGTACAGGAATAAGCAACTTGACAAACACCGTCAAACATGACTCAGATATTTGAAAAAAAACATTCATATACTTGAAATAACCAGTGTCACTCATTGAAACAATTAATTTCACATATTTTAAATAATGTGTTTCTCATATATTCACATACAATAATAAGCAACTTTCATATTTGACAGACACACTGAAATATGATTCACATATTTGAATAATACAACTTTCATATACTTGAAATAACTAGTTTTAGTCTTGAAACAATCAATTTCACATATTTGAAATATGGTTTGAAATCATCAAATTTAAAGTACTTTCAAATGTATCAAAAATTGGTCGTAATCTGAAGGTATTGTCGCCAGGAATTCAAATATATAAAAGAAATCAAAAGCAAAATTTTACTTCAAAAGATATGGATGATGAAAATTATTAGAAGATAAATAAAAGCCATGAATTTATATGTTAAGAGCGTGTCATGCATGCAGTTTCGTAGAGCCCACCTATACTCTTCTATGACAAAATTGGACGCTGCTTTGGTGCCGTAACTGCACCTGCAGTTCGGTCAATGACATGTGGGCCAGCCATCTGTTAGGCCCACATGTCAATGACCCAACTGCAGGTGCAGTTAAGGCACTGAAGCTCAGTCCGACAAAATCGCATGCATAGGTACTCTCTAGCTCACATGAGGTCCATTCAACTTGACACTGATTTGACTTTAAGGAGAGATACAAAAGATGGGCTGCCACAATACATGGTTATACATATGAATGGGCCCCACTTATACACAGATTGCAAAGCATCTGAACGGTGGATGGTTTGCCGGTAGCTACCAGCATCGGTAAAAAGAGCTTTCTGATGGTCTTCTGGCTGTATCTTCTGACCTGACGGTATCATGAACCACTAAAAAGGAACGTGGATTATCTACGGTCAAAATTGAAGGATTGATAACTTCCGTGAGCCGACACAATAGTATATCCACTGCTATATAGTGTACGGGTAACTTTGAATATTGGTCGTTGGAGGCGAGAAACGGACCCTGCATCCTCCCTTCTAGGCGACTCGGGGCTGATGATTGATAACCCACAAGTATAGGGGATCGCAACAGTTTTCGAGGGTAGAGTATTCAACCCAAATTTATTGATTCGACACAAGGGGAGCCAAAGAATATTCACGAGTATTAGGAGTTGAGTTGTCAATTCAACTACATCTGAAAGACTTAATATCTGCAACAAAGTTTTTAGTAGCAAAGTAGTATGGAAGTAACGATAACGGTGACAAAAGTAACAGTAGCAGTTTTGTAGTGATTGTAATAGTAGCAACGGCAAAGTAACTTAGCAAATATCAATATGTGAAAAGCTCGTAGGCATCGGATCAGTGATGGATAACTATGTCGGATGCCATTCATCATGCAACAGTTATAACCTAGGGTGACACAGAACTAGCTCCAATTCATCAATATAATGTAGGCATGTATTCCGTATATAGTCATACGTGCTTATGAAAAAGAACTTGCATGACATCTTTTGTCCTACCCTCCCGTGGCAGCGGGGTCCTAATGGAAACTAAGGGATATTAAGGCCTCCTTTTAATAGAGAACCGGAACAAAGCATTAGCACTTAGTGAATACATGAACTCCTCAAACTACGGTGATCACCGGAAAGAATCCCAATTATTGTCACCTTGGGTATGCGGATCATAACACGTAATAGGTGTCTACAACTTGCAAGATAGGATCAAGAACACAAATATATTCATGAAAACATAATAGGTTAAGATCTGAAATCATGGCACTCGGGCCCTAGTGACAAGCATTAAGCATAGCAAAGTCATAGCAACATCAATCTCAGAACATAGTGGATACTAGGGATCAAACCCTAACAAAACTAACTCGATTACATGATAAATCTCATCCAACCCATCACCGTCCAGCAAGACTATGATGGAGTTACTCACTCCCAGAGGTGAGCATCATGAAATTGGTGATGGAGGAAGGTTGGTGATGATGATGGCGATGAATACCCCTCTCCGGAGCCCCGAACGGACTCCTGATCAGCCCTCCTGATGAAGAACAGGAGGAGGCGGCGGCTCCGTATCGTAAAACACGATGAATCCTTCTCTCTGATTTTTGTTCTCCTTGAATAGGGTTATATAGAGTTGGAGTTGAGGTCGGAGGAGGTCCAGGGGGCCCACAAGACTACAGGGCGCGCCCCCAGGGCTTGTGGCCTCTGGGTGGCCCCCTCTGGATAATTCTTGAGCCAGTATTTTTTATATATTCCAAAAATATTCTCTGTAAATTTTCAGGTCAATCCGAGAACTTTTATTTCTGCACAAAAATGACACCATGGCAATTCTGCTGAAAACAACGTGAGTTGGGGTTAGTTCCATTCAAATATGCAAATTAGAGTCCAAAACAAGGGCAAAAGAGTTTGGAAAAGTAGATACAATGGAGACGTATCAACTCCCCCAAGCTTAACCCATTGCTTGTCCTCAAGCAATTCAGTTGACAAGCTGAAAGTGACAAAGAAAAACTTTTACAAACTCTGTTTGATCTTGTTGTTGCAAATATGTATAGCCAGCATTCAGGTTTTCAGCAAAGATTATGAACTAACCATATTCACAATAACATTTAGGTCTCACATTTACTCATATCAATGGCATAATCAACTAGCGAGCAATAATATTAAATCTCGGATGACAACAATTTTTTCAAAACAATCATGATATAATATGGCAAAATGGTATCTCGCTAGCCCTTTCTGAGACCGCAAAACATAAATGCAGAGCACCCCTAAAGATTAAGGACTGACTAGACATTGTAATTCATGGCAAAAGAAATCCAGTCACACTCATACATAATATCAATTAATAACAAAGCATACAAATGACAGTGGTGCTCTCTAGCTGGTGCTTTTATAAGAGGATGATGACTCAACAATAAAAGTAAATAGATAGGCCCTTCGCAGAGGGAAGCAGGGATTTGCACAGGTGCCAAAGCTCGGAGCTTTTAAAACAGAGATGAATATAATTTTGAGCGGTATGCTTTCATTGTCAACATAACAACCAAGAGATCTCACCATCTTCCATGCTAGATACATTATAGGCGGTTCCCAAACAGAATGGTAAAGTTTTTACTCCCCCTACACTCCACGGCTAGCCGAATCCACGGGTACCGTCCATACCAACAACAGTCCTGGGGGAGTTTTGTTTTATGATTATATTTTGATTTGATTTCGAGCATGTAACTGGGCATCCCGATTACCAGCCACTTTCTCGTGAATGACAAGTGAATAAACACTCATCGTGAGAATAACCCACCTAGCATGAAAGATATTGACAGCCCCTAGTCACTACATGAGCGATTCGGGCATACAAAATAGATTATTATTTGAAGGTTTAGAGTTTGGCACATGCAAATTTACTTGGAATGGCAGGTAAATACCGCATATAGGTAGGTATGGTGAACTCATATGGAACAACTTTGGGTTTGAGGAAGTGGATGCACAAGCAATATTCCCGCTTAGTACAAGTGAAGGCTAGCAAAAGATAGAGGAGCGACCAACTAGAGAGCGACAACGGTCATAAACATGCATTGAGATTAACCAACATTGAGTGCAAGCATGAGTAGGATATAAATCACCAGGAACATAAATATCATGGAGGCTATGTTGATTTTGATTCAACTACATGCGTGAACATGTGCCAAGTCAAGCCACTTGAATCATTCAAAGGAGGATACCATCCTATCATACTACATCATAACCATTTTAAATTGCATGTTGGCACACAAGACAAACCATTATCCGCTCCTAGCTAATTAAGCATGGCATGAGTAACTATAATCTCTAATTGTCATTGCAAACAAGTTTCATTCATAATGGGCTGAATCAAGAACGATGAGCTACTCATATCTACAAAAACAAAATAGGTCGAGTTCGTACCAGCTTTTCTCCATCTCAATCATTTCATCATATATCGTCATTATTGCCTTTCACTTGCACGACTGAACGGTGTGAATAATAATAAGAGTGTACGTGCATTGGACTAAGCTAGAATCTGCAAGCATTTATTCAAAAGAGAAGACAAGGTAATATGAGCTCTCTGTTAGATCAACAATAATGCATATAAGAGCAACTCAACATTTTCATCCTGGTCTTCTCCTTACAACCCAAAGAAAAGGAAAAGAATTTCAAAGAAACACACTGAAATATTTTTCGAGTTTCTTGTTTTTCTGAAGAAAGTAAAACAAGAACAAGAAAAACTATTTACACGGGAAAGCTCCCAACAAGGAAAAGAAGAACGAGAAATCTTTTTGGGTTTTCTTTTAATACTACAACTAAATTAAACTAGGAAGAAAACTAAAAAGAAGCGAGAACTAATTTTTTGGATTTTCTCAAAGCTTTTCAAACACACAAGAAGAAAGCGAGAAAAAAGAAATAAACTAGCATGGAAAATACAATGAAAAAGTATGAACACCGACAACTGAAATGAGTGTGTGAGCAGGAATGTAATGTCGGTGAGAAATACGTATTCCCCCAAGCTTAGGCTTTTGTCCTATGTTGGTCTAGGGCCACGGCTGGCCTGGCGGATATCCAAAATCATAGCTGGGGTTGTACTGAGAAGCGGCAACTACTGCTTGGAGGGCTGCCTCGTGGAGGCGAGCGGCCTCCCCTCCTCTCTCATACTCGTCCGCCTCCTCTCTGGTTATGAAGTATCTTTGTTTTACCTGAAAGTTAAAGAAGGCAGGAGCAGGAAGCGTAATACGGAAGATGCTCTCCCTGTCAAAGATTAGTCGGTACAAGGGGGACTGATCGTTTCTCTCAAGAAACTGGTAGCGTACCATAGCATTATAATCAAGGAAAGCAGGTGGTAACTCAATGTCATTTTCTCTTATGGGTACCCCAAGATAATTAGCTAAGCGGGTGGCGTATGTTCCACCAAAGAAGTCTCCATCCTTAGCATTATTATGCAGTCGACATGCAATGATAACCCCCAAATTAAATCTTTTATCATTCATTACTGTGCTCTTAAGAGCAATGAGTTCGGGGGCGCAAAGGTGGCTATGATCATGTTTACTATTAATGCATCTGCCTATGAAGAGAGCAAAGTAATGTAAGGCAGGAAAGTGAATGCTCCCTATGGTGACTTGTGTTATGGTTCTGGTTTCTCCTATGGTAATGCTATCAAGGAACTCAGAACAATCAGATTTACGAGGTTCAGCAGAGGTGCCCCATTGGGGAATTTTACATTCTTCATTAAAATCTTCTAGGTCCATGGTAAATGATTTATCATAAAAATCAAACAAAACAAAATGCGTATTGCGATGGACTGAATACTTAAATCTTCGGACAAAGGAATCAGTGAGGTTGTAATACTGCAAACACTTATCTGACACGAAGTCTGTCAGCTAGGCGTTATGCACGTACGCATAGAACTCATCCTTGAAACCGGCACCATTCATGAAATTATCTGACGGCCATTCGCAAGGTTGCACTGAAGCATCCCTTGGTGGTTCGAGATCCGGCTCACGTATCGCGAGCCTTGGAGCCTTCTTCTTTGAGGAACCACCTTGGAAAAAAATTCTCAATATTTTCTCACTCTGAAAAATTTCTGAAATTTTTAGTGACTCAAAATAAAAGTGAACAAAACTCAACAAGATTGATAGCAACTACTCCCGCAAGTGTCTAGAGGCTATAACATGCAACAAAAATACTTTGGACCATATAAATTTAACATGCAAGCTCAAGAACAAGGTCACCACAGTAGCAAAGATTTGCAATATATAAAGCACTAGAACAAGAACTAATTGGACCATTGGAGGAGTCACATCAGGAACAACAATCGCTTAAAATAGTTTTGCGAATGGAGCTTTGAGCAAGGAGATCGAAAATGGCAGCAAAATGAGCTAGAACACGGGTTTGAGCTATGGTGGGATTTTTTCTGGAGAAAGACGAAGTGTATGGGTGCTGGAATAAGTGAGGGGGACCCACGTGGGACCCACAAGCCCTATAGGCGAGCCCAGGGGGTGTGCGCTCACTGTGGGCTTGTGGCCCATTGGTGCACCCCCCTGATGTGTTTTGAGTGCCAAAAATTCTTAAATATTGTGAAAAAAATCATACTAAATTTTCAAGGCATTTGGAGAACTTTTATTTTCTGGTCATTTTTTTATTGCATGGATAATTCAGAAAACAGTGAAATAACAGTATTTTTGCTTTATTTATTCTAAAAAATAGAAAGTAAAAAGGGGGTACAGAGAGTTGTGTTTACTAAATTCATCCATCTCATGCCCATCAAAAGGAATACATTAACAAGGTTGATCAAGTCTTATTAACAAACTTCTTCCGAGTGACATGAAACCGGAGAATCTTCGAATAACACTAGGTTACCTCAACGGGGATATGCATGTCCCCAACAATAAGAATATCATATTTCTTTTTGGCAGTAGGGAGAGGGAACTCAAAACCTCCAATAGTAATTGTTGAAATTTTTCTAATAGAATTGATACTATTCACTTGAGGTTGTTTCTTCGGAAAGTGTACCGTATGCTCATTACCATTAACATGAAAAGTGACATTGCCCTTGTTGCAATCAATAACAGCCCCTGCAGTATTCAAGAAGGGTCTACCAAGGATGATCGACATACTGTCGTCGTCGGGTATATCAAGAATAACAAAGTCCTTTCACTACAAAAAAAATACACTTCCGTGATGATACGTGTTTGTCACAGTAGGTCATGTTTTTCGTCATGCATGTACATCCATGACGATTTTATGACAGAATCAAGATAGTTATACCTGTGCTGTCGTAGAAGTGTTCCATGACAATACCAAAATTATCATCACGGAAGTGTTCACTTCCATGACGATAAATGACGCGTCATAGAAATGTTTTCGTCAAGGGTAACCGACACGTGGCATCCACCGTAACGGGTTACTGTTAAGCTATCGGGTTCCGGTTTGGATCCGATAACCCGTTAACAGCCCCGACCAATGGGGATTTTCCATGTGTAAAATTCTCATTCGCCCGAGGATCCATGTGTCGGCTCAGCGTTGGGACAGATGTCATCCACTCATTGGACATGAGGTGCTTATGATACGTCGACACGTGGCACGGCCCAACAGAGGCCCATTTCGGTGAAAAGGCCGGCCCGTTTGACTTGGTCAAAAGGTAGCGGGCCGGCCCACGGAAAGCCTGTTAATGGCCTGTTCACATATAGCCCATTTACAGCCCGCTAACTCACGGCCCATTATGGCCTGTCAGAATTAGGCCCAGTAGCGTCATCTGGGCCGTCTAATATGATTCCAGCCCATTTTAACTTCTGGCCCATGTATGGCCCATGACGTATTTCGGCCCATATGAAGCCCTTTGTAACTCTTAGCCCATTAACAGCCCGTGGTGAAACTGGCCCTTAATGAACAGTGTATCGCTTTATACCCATTAACGGCCCATTATTCCATTGGGCCGTTTCCAGCTCGTGTTATCTTTCGGCCTTCTCAGGGCCCATTTATTCTTGGGCTGATTTGCAGCATTCGATTACTTACGATCCGTTTCTGGCCTGTTCTGGTTGTAGGCCAAATTCAGCCCGTGGTTAAAGTTGGCCCATTTGTGGCCCGTTAATCCGTTGGGCCGTTTTCATAGCGTCATCAAATACGGCCGATTAACGATGGCCCGTTATGGTCGGCCCATGAACGGACGATTTGAACTCTTGCCCATTTATGGCCCATAATGCGGTCCGTTATTGGCCCATCTTTGGCCAATCATTCATACGGCCCGTAGAAGGCCCATTGATTCTACGGCCCGTAGAAGGCTCATTGTTTCTATGGCCCGTAGAACTACGGCCCGTAGGAGGCCCATGGTCACTACAGTAGATATGTAGCCCATGGTTATTGTGGCCTGATTTTAAAAAATAGGTTATTGCGGCCACTAGCAAACCGCGGAAAAAGAACTACAGTGACTACAAGCAAACAACTAAACAAGACAATAAGGAAATAAATAAGCAAGCTACTAACGCTAGGCTATTGCGACTATTACACATATTACATCCACTGGGCATCAAAGTTCGCCACCAGTACAAATATAGGGAACAAAGAAGCATATTACATACACTGGCCGTCTAAATTGGCCACCAGTGCAAATAAACGCGACATCAAAACAAGTCCATAACTGAAACAACTTCAAAAGAGCTCAAGAAATGTTATCCTCGGTATCCACCATGCTGGCAATAAGCTTAGCAAGCTTATTAGCTTTCTCCTGTTTGGCACTAAAATCCTCCAACGCTTGCTGTTGCACCAGAAAGTATGCATCTAAATTCTCCAGGGACTTCCGCAGTCCTTCGACTTCTTGTCGCAGCACAGCTGATCGATGTCTTTCAGCTTGTAGTTGAGACTCAAGAAACCGAACTGATTCAGACAGTGAGTTCGAATAGCTTGTGCCAGCGGTAGTGGCCAGTAACTCAAACACTACACCAATACAGGACTTTGGGGTTGTCTCACTGTCTACAAGATAGTTTTCCTTAGCTGTTTTATCAGCTTTGTTGGAGACCAACAAGGATGTCTCACTATCCTGAACCTTATCTGCATTACTTCCTTTACAATTGCTTAATAAGTCACTCTTCCCCAATATTCTGTCAGCATTCTAAAAGAAGAAACAAGTAGACACATAACAGGTTTAGCATGTACTAGTATATGAAACTCATTTCGGTGAACCATTTCATTAGTAAGTGTCAGAACCCCGATTCTAAGTCACACCGATCTAGCCTGTAACACCTCATATCACTTTGCGGCCTCATGCACGGTATTCCCACGGGTGTCGCCTTACCATGGCCCGGGACCGTTTGCGCCTTTTGGCTCACGTATATGATAGTGTTGCTAGCATCCATATGACAGAGAACCCGGGCCGACATGGCTAGTCGTGAACCCAAAGCGGCGCTAACTTACGGGGACAGGCATACATGAATCAACATCGAGCATGTCGGTCAGCAGCGTGTGAATCCGGGCTGTAGCACTGGGCTAGCAGGACTCCGGGAAACCGGGCTGTAGCAGGCTAGGCAGGACTCCGGATATCACCGCGTGACATTTCCCCGAAGGGACAGACACAGGAACGAAGTGAAACACATGCCGGCCAGTCTAAGTGTTCCGGAGCAGCAGTGCTGGGCTAGCAGGACTCCGGTAAACCGGGCTGTAGCGGACTACCAAGGCTCAGTGGAGACACCAGACTACATTTCCCCATAAGAGAGGCTGCCAAGGATAAACAACTAGATAGTCGGATCCCACCCATACCAAGCATTTCAATCATACACACAATATGCTCGATATGTGTAAATACAACATGGCATCACAACAAAACTCTACAACTCAAAGTACTTTATTTAAAGGCTCCGGGGAGCCATACATAACATGTTCATATAGATAGGGGTCACACGACCCGACACTCAAGTCATACAAACATACAAGCACATGCGGAAGCAACTAGTCTGAGTACAGACACTAGAAAGAAAGAAGGCTTGACGAAGCCTGTCTATCTACATAGGCCCTTCACAAGCTCAGGTCACCACCTGGGTGGCAAGTCACTCGTCAACGTCGAGATCTACATAGAACCCATCGGAGGGGGCGGTGTTCTCGTCTGCAACAATTATTAAAGCAACATGAGTACAAAGGTACTCAGCAAGTCTTACAACAGATCCTAATATATATGCACATTCTCAAGAAGGGTGGTGGAGTTATTGCAGCAAGCCAGCTTTGACTCTTGGCTACACTATCCTACGAGACACCACTTGAGAAATTAGTTTTCGCACACGAGTCCACTAATCACCATCACAATACTCCACCGTGGATCCTCCCTAGTAATACTACGAGAGGGCCATCCGCGGTACTCACACTTATCTTGAGTCTTTTAGTAGTAACCATTAACTTGTCTATGAACTGCATAAGCGACCAAGTAGTCCTTTACCGCGGACGCGGCTATTCGAATAGTTTTATACCCTGCAGGGGTGTACTTCGTCACACATGTCTCCACCACTTAGCGTCTGCACACGACATGTGCTCGGCAGACTTCAAGCGAAAGCCGACGTGGGTGTAGACCACGACCTGACTAACCACACAAGTCTCTAGTCCAGGTTTATCGCCTATTCGGGTTCCATCCGCAAGGAAATCCGGCCGGGGTGTCCTCAACGGCCCCAAACGATGTGTGCAGGGTTCCCGAGACACCAAACGGGCGACTCGGTACACCGGCCACGTGCCTACCGCATCACAGCCCACCCCTAAGGTCAGCGCTGCGCACTGCCTCCAGCAACTACAAACACCAGTAACTACTTGCAACTCCTGGACAGAGGACGAGAGGGGTCAGTAAGTCGAGCGGGGTCATATTTCAGGGCCCAACGTGTGGTAGTAGCTGAATCTTAAATCACGCATACAGATCTCAGTTCTTAAGGACAGCCTCAATGAAACAACCCACCATGTACTCCTACATGGCCTTCCATCGATACCTTTACCAAATCATGTTCAACACTTCACTCTCATTACCGACACAACCATTCACTCTAGTTCACCACCCTGATGAGCCAGACCTGACACAACTCTAAGCATAGCAGGCATAGCATGGTAGGAAACACAGACTTGGCTCAATCAACTCCTACACATGCTAGTGGGTTTCATCTAGTTACTGTGGCAATGACAGGTCATGCAGAGGATATGGGTTCAACTACCGCAACACACAGCAGTTTGAAACGCGTTGTCTTAATGCAGTAAACGAGAGCAGAAGCGAGAAGATGGGTTGGTATCGAAATGATCAATGGGGTTGCTTGCCTGACAGAGTGGTAGTGGAATACTGCCCTTCAGTTGGATACTCGTGAATATCCTCGGAGGCAGAACCTACCACGAAGAACACATCGAAACACAATCATCACATGGCAATATGCAACAATATGATGCATGCTATGACATGGCAAAATGAGTGTGTTTTGGCTAATGCATCTTAGAACAGGTTGGTTTGAGTTCATTTGAATCAAGGATTCAAATGCAAACCCAAAATAAGAGGTCATATTAGTGCATTAACTTGTTTCATCTAATCAGCAAGGTTAAAGTGTTCTGACATGCATGAAACCAGTACAGATGGAAAGATTGGATTTTTCTGATCCAAATTCATATATAATTTGTTTGATTTGGAGCTACAGATTAATTTCTATGAATTTTTGAAGTTTGTAGAATTTTCTAGAATTTCCTGAATAAAAATAAATCCAGAGAAATACTTATTGCGTCAGCATTACGTCAGGATGACGTCAGCGGTCAAGGGGGCCGGTCCAGGTCAAACCTGGCCAGTGGGTCCCGCGTGTCAGTGTCATTAGTCTAACTAATTTTTTGTTTAGTCCTAATCCTAAGTTAATTAGCAGGCGGGTCCCACCTGTCATAGACCCAGGGGGGTCAAACTGGGTCAGCGGGGTCAAACCCGCCGGCGTTTAGCCGCCGGCGAGGCCAGACGCGGCAGCGCAGTGCGGGATTCGTGCTCCGGCGACCAAAACGACGGCGGAGCACATCTACGTGATGCGGGGAGTGAGCCGCGTCGAGTGGTGGCAGTGGGTGGAGCTGGGGTGGCCGGAAACGACGCCGGCGACGAGCTGTGCGGCTGCCGGAGTTCGGGCGAGCTCGGGCTCGTCGCTAGGGGGCACGGCGAGGTGCGTGGAGTGGTTCTGTGGACTCCTGCGAGTGCGGCGAAGACGATGGCGTGCTCGGAATCGAGCCAACGTGGCTGTGGCCACGACGGCGACGTGCTGAGGCGGCGGCGGGTGCGGCCGAGCTCGGTGCAGTCGATGCAGGGCTCGAGAGCGAGAACGGAAAGGATGGGGAGGTAGCTGAGCTCACGGCGGTCACGACGGAGCAGACGGCGAGGTCGGGGACGAGCTGCTGCGGTGGTGACGGCGAAAGGGATCTCCGGCAACGGCGAGGTCGGGCGGGGCTGTTGCGGTGGTTCCGAGGCGAACGAGCGCTCGGGGCTCGGTCTGCTCGATGGAGAGGACGACGACGGAGCTCGTGGACACGGCAGCGTGGCTCGGGGACGACGGTGGACGCGGGTTTCACGGTGGCGCGGCTGCGGCTGCGTCGGCCATGGTGGGGAGAGAGCGAGAGAGAGGTGCAGGGGGGGAAAGAGGTGTCCAGGGGGTCGAGGCGACGACGTGGAGGACGTCCAGGCGTCCAACGGCTCGAGCGGCAAGCAGCTGGCGCCGTGGCGGGCTCGCGCACGCCGGCGTCACCTCCCTGCCTGCCTGGCGGGGACGAAGCAGCTGGCTGGCATGGGCCAGCACAGTGCTGGGCCGCCAGGTGGGCCGGCTGGTGACTTTGCCAGGTAAGTTTATTTCCTTTTTTATATATATTTCTGTTTTCTAATTTCTGCAAGTTTGTGGCTTTTCTAAAAATACCTAGGCACTTTCAAAAATCACCAAACTGCTCATGCCCACTGTATAGAGTATATCCAACATGGAACATTTCAGTTTGGGATTATTTGGACATTTAAAATATTTACTAGCATTTAAATGCCCAAATGCAGGTTACATATGATTTAATTCAATGACCTTAAGATGACCTAGAAAAATGTGAACCAGTTTAGGCAGAGGTTCTAACCCAAGACAAAAATGATGGACATTTTAGAAGGGCATTTCAGGTTCATTGAAAAAGATTTTAGTAAACCCTAGTTGTTTCCAGGGGGTGCTGGGGGTTCTATCATCCCCATTTCAAGTTTCTGGAAAAGCTTAAACATGATGCAACACTCTAATGCCTGAACTAGCTAGGGTGTGACAGTAAGGTGGACAGGATTAAACTACCAAGTCTTCTATTGCCAAGTAGTACATAATAAAAGCATCAAACAAACATATATCTATGTCCTATGGTCACTGCATTGTCTTGCCAAATAAAAATAGAGACACGGTTCAAATCATATTAGTTCAAGACAAAGCAGCACTGAAAGAATACAAAGCGTGGGAAACTACACGGCACAACACGATTTCAGATAGGTACCATGGGTCTACATTTACAACAATACTATTGGCTCTGTTGTGATGCTAGTAATGTGCATGATATGAGAAGTCAACTGTATACACAATTGAAATTGAAATCAATAGAGCTATTTATAAGAGCAAACCTGTTAAAGAAACATGCGTAAACATACCTGTTGTGCCATTGGAGTTTCGATTGGATCCTTCAATTTAAAAATAAGTTTGTATGAGTAAATACAGTGATACAAGAGCAAAGCAGTATGCACGATAGCAATGGAATCTTAAATAAGAACAGTTGTTCTTCAGGTTTAAGCACTTGTTCTACATGAACAGAGTACAGTAAGACGCATGCATATAGTACTTAAAAAATAAAAAAAATGAGCTCATAGACCTTACCACATTCTTGGTTCGGGACCAGTACAGAACAAGGCGTTCCCAGTCATCGTCCAATAATGTGTCTCAGGAGAACGTAAGGGAATTTGATGAGTTTCTTTGCCAGTGAAGTACGTTTTCTTTAGGTAATTCCGATACTGCCACCAAGCATTCTTGAAGATAGCAGAGGTATTAGCACAGGTTACCTCATCCTGAGTTTCCAAATCGGTCCTTTTCTATAGAGAAAAATGGGAAAATTTGATGTATTATAACCATCATGGAGGTAGAATGTATGGGACAAAGCAAAGTAATTGCCATGAATAACATTACTTACACATAACTCCTGGACGAACACCTGCAACTGGCATTTTCCTTCATCTTCATTATAATATTTCCATGATGGGAAGATACGCATATAGGATTTAACAACATCAAATGCGATAGATGCTAAACTATGAATGGCTGGTTGTGCTTCCTCCACAGGAATAGGTGTACTAACTGGTGGAGTTGGGGTTCGCCATGGTAGTACTGGCGCTTTGGGCACTGGAGTTGCCTTACTAACTGCTCTTGTCTAGGAGCTCTATGGTGGAGATGGTGCTGTGTCAACAGGAACTGGGTTACTATCTGCTGGGGTTGGGGTTAGATTGGGTGAAGCTGGTTCTCTGTCCATCGCAGTAGGGGTACAATCTGCCAGAGTCTGGGTTATGTGTGGTAGGGCTGGTTCTCGTGCATGTACAATCGGGGTGCTATCTCCACCAAGAGGTAGCACTATTTTATTTGAAGACCGTGTTTTTACTCCGCTAGATACTGCCATCACCCGCTCCAATTCAAATGGCTGATAAACAGAAAACATAGTTGAATGTACAGACCTTGTATGAGAGACAGATGCAATAGATAGTGTGGAAAAAAGAGGGCATGAAATAGTTGACATGTATATTGTTTAACTAAAAAGGATAGCATGACATAATTTCACATATATGATGTCTATCTAAACTGGATAGCATAGCATGACATAATTAAAAGATATGATGACTAACTAAACAGGATGACAGTGGCGCTCTCTAGCTGGTGCTTTTTATAAGAGGATGATGACTCAACAATAAAAGTAAATAGATAGGCCCTTCACAGAGGGAAGCAGGGATTTGCAGAGGTGCCAGAGCTCGGAGCTTTTAAAACAGAGATGAATATAATTTTGAGCGGTATGCTTTCATTGTCAACATAACAACCAAGAGATCTTACCATCTTCCATGCTAGATACATTATAGGCGATTCCCAAACAGAATGATAAAGTTTTTACTCCCCCTACACTCCACGGCTAGCCGAATCCACGGGTACTGTCCATACCAACAACAGTCCTGGGGGAGTTCTGTTTTATGATTATATTTTGATTTGATTTCGAGCATGTAACTGGGCATCCCGATTACCAGCCACTTTCTCGTGAATGACAAGTGAATAAACACTCATCGTGAGAATAACCCACCTAGCATGGAAGATACTGACAGCCCCCAGTCACTACATGAGCGATTCGAGCATACAAAACAGATTATTATTTGAAGGTTTAGAGTTTGGCACATGCAAATTTACTTGGAACGGCAGGTAAATACCGCATATAGGTAGGTATGGTGAACTCATATGGAACAACTTTGGGTTTGAGGAAGTGGATGCACAAGCAGTATTCCCACTTAGTACAAGTGAAGGCTAGCAAAAGATTGAGGAGCGACCAACTAGAGAGCGACAACGGTCATAAACATGCATTGAGATTGACCAACATTGAGTGCAAGCATGAGTTGGATATAAATCACCATGAACATAAATATCGTGGAGGCTATGTTGATTTTGATTCAACTACATGCGTGAACATGTGCCAAGTCAAGCCACTTGAATCATTCAAAGGAGGATACCACCCTATCATACTACATCATAACCATTTTAAATTGCATGTTGGCACACAAGGTAAACCATTATCCGCTCCTAGATAATTAAGCATGGCATGAGTAACTATAATCTCTAATTGTCATTGCAAACAAGTTTCATTCATAATGGGATGAATCAAGAACGATGAGCTACTCATATCTACAAAAACAAAATAGGTCGAGTTCGTACCAGCTTTTCTCCATCTCAATCATTTCATCATATATCGTCATTATTGCCTTTCACTTGCATGACTGAACGGTGTGAATAATAATAAGAGTGTACGTGCATTGGACTAAGCTAGAATCTACAACCATTTATTCAAAAGAGAAGACAAGGTAATATGAGCTCTCTGTTAGATCAACAATAATGCATATAAGAGCAACTCAACATTTTCATCGTGGTCTTCTCCTTACAACCCAAAGAAAAGGAAAAGAATTTCAAAGAAACACACTGAAATATTTTTGGAGTTTTTTGTTTTTCTGAAGAAAGTAAAACAAGAACGAGAAAAACTATTTACACGGGAAAGCTCCCAACAAGGAAAAGAAGAACGAGAAATCTTTTTGGGTTTTCTTTTAATACTACAACTAACTTAAACTAGGAAATAAACTAAAAAGAAGCGAGAACTAATTTTTTGGATTTTCTCAAAGTTTTTCAAACACACAAGAAGAAAATGAGAAAAAAGAAATAAACTAGCATGGAAAATACAATGAAAAAGTATGAACATCGACAACTGAAATGAGTGTGTGAGCATGAATGTAATGTCGGTGAGAAATACGTACTCCCCCAAGCTTAGGCTTTTGGCCTATGTTGGTCTAGGGCTACGGCTGGCCTGGCGGATATCCAAAATCATAGCTGGGGTTGTACTGAGAAGCGGCAGCTACCGCTTGGAGGGCTGCCTCGTGGAGGCGAGCGGCCTCCCCTGCTCTCTCATACTCGTCCGCCTCCTCTCTGGTTATGAAGTATCTTCGTTTTACCTGAAAGTCAAAGAAGGCAGGAGCAGGAAGCATAATACTGAAGACGCGCTCCCTGTCAAAGATTAGTCGGTGTAGGATGGACTGATCGTTTCTCTCAAGAAACTGGTAGCGTACCATAGCATTATAATCAAGGAAAGCAGGTGGTAACTCAATGTCATTTTCTCTTATGGGTACCCCAAGATAATTAGCTAAGCGGGTGGCATATATTCCAACAAAGAAGTCTCCATCCTTAGCATTATTATGCAATCGACATGCAATGATAGCCCCCAAATTAAATCTTTTATCATTCATTACTGCGCTCTTAAGAACAATGAGATCGGGGGCGCAAAGGTGGCTATGATCATGTTTACCATTAATGCATCTGCCTATGAAGAGAGCAAAGTAATGTAACGCAGGAAAGTGAATGCTCCCTATAGTGGCTTGTGTTATGGTTCTGGTTTCTCCTACGGTAATGCTATCAAGGAACTCAGAACAATCAGATTTATGAGGTTCAGCACAGCTGCCCCATTGGGGAATTTTACAAGCTTCATTAAAATCATCTAGGTCCATGGTAAATGATTTATCATAAAAATCAAACAAAACAGAATGCGTATTGCGATGGACCGAATACTTAAATCTTCGCACAACGGAATCAGTGAGGTTGTAATACTGCAACCACTTATCTGACACGAAGTCTGTCAGCTCGGCGTTATGCACGTACGCATAGAACTCATCCTTGAAACCAACACCGTTCATGAAATTATCTGACGGCCATTCGCAAGGTTGCACTGAAGCATCCCTCGGTGGTTCGAGATCCAGTTCACGTATCGCGAGCCTTGGAGCCTTCTTCTTTGAGGAACCACCTTGGAACATTTTCCTCAATATTTTCTCCCTCTGAAAAATTTCTGAAATTTTTAGTGACTCAAAATAAAAGTGAACAAAACTCAACAAGATTGATAGCAACTACTCCCGCAAGTGTCTAGATGCTATAACATGCAACAAAAATACTTTGGACCATATAAATTTGACATGCAAGCTCAAGAACAAGGTCACCACAGCAGCAAAAAATTGCAATATATAAAGCACTAGAACAAGAACTGATTGGACCATTGGAGGAATCACATACCGAACAACAATCCCCCAAAACAGTTTTGCGAATGGAGCTTTGAGCAAGGAGATCGAAAATGGCAGCAAAATGAGCTAGAACACGGGTTTGAGCTATGGTGGGATTTTTTCTGGAGAAAGACAAAGTGGATGGGTGCTGGAATAAGTGAGGGGGACCCATGTGGGACCCACAAGCCCTGTAGGCGCGCCTAGGGGGTGGGCGCGCACTGTGGGCTTGTGGCCCACTGGTGCACCCCCCCCCCCTTATGTGTTTTGAGTGCAAAAAATTCTTAAATATTGTGGAAAAAATCATACTAAATTTTCAGGGCATTTGGAGAACTTTTATTTTCTGGTCATTTTTTTATTGCACGGATAATTCAAAAAACAGAGAAATAACAGTATTTTTGCTTTATTTATTCTAAAAAAAGAGAAAGTAAAAAGAGGGTACAAAGAGTTGTGTTTACTAAATTCATCCATCTCATGCCCATCAAAAGGAATCCATTGACAAGGTTGATCAAGTCTTATTAACAAACTTCTTCCGAGTGACATGAAACCGGAGAACCTTCGAATAACACTAGGTTACCTCAACGGGGATATGCATGTCCCCAACAATAAGAATATCATATTTCTTTTTCGCAATAGGGAGAGGGAACTCAAAACCTCCAATAGTAATTGTTGAAATTTTTTCAATAGAATTGATACTATTCACTTGAGGTTGTTTCTTCGGAAAGTGTACCGTATGCTCATTACCATTAACATGAAAAGTGACATTGCCCTTGTTGCAATCAATAACAGCCCCTGCAGTATTCAAGAAGGGTCTACCAAGGATGATTGACATACTGTCGTCATCGGGTATATCAAGAATAACAAAGTCCGTTCACTACAAAAAAAATACACTTCCGTGATGATACGTGTTTGTCACAGTAGGTCACGTTTTTTGTCATGCATGTACATCCATGACGATTTTATGACAGAATCAAGATAGTCATACCTGTGCTGTCGTAGAAGTGTTCAATGACAATACCAAAATTATCATCACGGAAGTGTTCACTTCCATGACGATAAATGGCGCGTCATAGAAATGTTTTCGTCAAGGGTAACCGACACGTGGCATCCATCGTAACGGGTCGCCGTTAAGCTATCGGGTTCCGGTTTGGATCCGATAACCCTTTAACAGCCCCGACCAATGGGGATTTTCCACGTGTAAAATTCTCATTCGCCCGAGGATCCACGTGTCGGCTCAGCGTTGGGACAGATGTCATCCACTCATTGGACAGGAGGCGCCTATGATACGTCGACACGTGGCACGGCCCAACAGAGGCCCATTCCGGTAAAAAGGCTGGCCCATTTGACTTGGTCAAAAGGTAGCGGGCCGGCCCACGGAAAGCCTGTTAACGGCATGTTCGCATGTAGCCCATTTACAGCCCGCTAACTCACGGCCCATTATGGCCTGTCAGAATTAGGCCCAGTAGCGTCATCTGGGCCGTCCAATATGATTCCAGCCCATTGTAACTTTCGGCCCATGTATGGCCCATGATGTCTTTTGGCCCATATGAAGCCCTTTGTAACTCTTAGCCCATTAACGGCCCGTGGTGAAACTGTCCCGTAATGAACAGTGTATCACTTTATACCCATTAACGGCCCATTATTCCATTGAGCCGTTTCCAGCCCGTGTTATCTTTCGGCCTTCTCATGGCACATTTATTCTTGGGCTGATTTGCAGCATTCGATTACTTACGATTCGTTTCTGGCCTGTTCCGGTTGTGGGCCAAATTCAGCCCGTGATTAAAGTCGGCCCGTTTGTGTCCCGTTAATCCGTTGGGCCGTTTTCATAGCGTCATCAAATACGGCCAATTAACGACGGCCCGTTATGGTCAGCCCATGAACGGACGATTCGAACTCTAGCCCGTTTACGGCCCATAATGTGGTCCGTTATTGGCCCATGTTTGGCCAATCATTCATACGGCCCGTAGAAGGCCCATTGATTCTACAGTCCGTAGAAGGCCCATTGTTTCTACGGCACGTAGAAGGCCCATTGTTTCTACGGCCCGTAGGAGGCCCATGGTCACTACAGTAGATATGTAGCCCATGGTTATTGTAGCCTAGTTTTTAGGTTATTGCGGCCACTAGCAAATCGCGGAAAAAGAACTGCAGTGACTACAAGCAAACAACTAAACAAGACAATAAGGAAATAAATAAGCAAGCTACTAACGCTAGGCTATTGCGGCTATTACACATATTACATCCACTGGGCATCAAAGTTCACCACCAGTGCAAATATAGGGAATAAAGCAGCATATTACATACACTGGCCGTCTAAATTGGCCACCAGTGCAAATAAACGCGGCAGCAAAACAAGTCCATAACTGAAACAACTTCAGAAGAGCTCAAGAAACATTATCCTCGGTATCCACCATGCTGGAAATAAGCTTAGCAAGCTTATTAGCTTTCTCTTGTTTGGCGCTAAAATCCTCCAACGCTTGTTGTTGCACCAGAAAGTATGCATCTGAATTCTCCAGGGACTTCTGCAGTCCTTCGGCTTCTTGTCGCAGCACAGCTGATCGATGTCTTTCAGCTTGTAGTTGAGACTTAAGAAACCGAACTGATTCAGACAGTGAGTTCGAATAGCTTGTGCCAGCGGTAGTGGCCAGTAACTCGAACACTACACCAAGACAGGACTTTGGGGTTGTCTCACTGTCTTCAAGATAGTTTTCCTTAGCTGTTTTATCAGCTTTGTTGGAGACCAACAAGGATGTCTCACTATCTTGAACCTTATCTGCATTACTTCCTTTACCATTGCTTAATAAGGCACTCTTCCCCAATATTCTGTCAGCATTCTAAAAGAAGAAACAAGCAGACACATAACAGGTTTAGCATGTACTAGTATATGAAACTCATTTCGGTGAACCAGTTCATTAGTAAGGTGGACAGGATTAAACTACCAAGTCTTTTATTGCCAAGTAGTACATAATAAAAGCATCAAACAAATATATATCTATGTCCTATGGTCACTGCATTGTCTTGCCAAATCAAAATAGAGACACGGTTCAAATCATATCAGTTCAAGACAAAGCAGCACTGAAAGAATACAAAGCGTGGGAAACTACACGGCACAACATGATTTCATATGGGTACCATGGGGTCCACATGTACAACAACACTATTGGCTCTGTTGTGATGCTAGTAATTTGCATGATATGAGAAGTCAACTGTATACACAATTGAAATTGAAATCAACAGAGCTATTTATAAGAGCAAACCTGTTAAAGAAACATTTCTAAACATACCTGTTGTGACATTGGAGTTTTGATTGGATCCTTCAATTTAAAAATAAGTTTGTATGAGTAAATACAGTGATACAAGAGCAAAGCAGTATGCACGATAGCAATGGAATCTTAAATAAAAATAGTTGTTCTTCAGGTTTAAGCACTTGTTCTACACGAATTGAGTACAGTAAGACGCAGGCATATAGTACTTAAAAAATAAAAAATGAGCTCATAGACCTTACCACATTCTTGGTTCGGGACCAGTACAGAACAAGGTGTTCCCAGTCATCGTCCATTAAATGTGTCTCAGGAGAACGTAAGGGAATTTGATGAGTTTCTTTGCCAGTGAAGTACGTTTTCTTCAGGTAATTCCGATACTGCCACCAAGCATTCTTGAAGATAGCAAAGGTATTAGCACAGGTTACCTCATCCTGAGTTTCCAAATCGGTCCTTCTCTATAGAGAAAAATGGGAAAATTTGATGTATTATAACCATCATGGAGGTAGAATGTATGGGACAAAGCAAAGTAATTGCATGAATAATATTACTTACACATAACTCCTGGACGAACACCTGCAACTGGCATTTTCCTTCATCTTCAGTATAATATTTCCATGATGGGAAGATACGCACATAGGATTTAACAACATCAAATGCGATAGATGCTAAACTATGAATGGCTGGTTGTGCTTCCTCCACAGGAATAGGTGTACTAACTGGTGGAGTTGGGGTTCGCCGTGGTAGTACTGGCGCTTTGGGCACTGGAGTTGCCTTACTAACTGCTCTTGTCTGGGAGCTCTGTGGTGGAGATGGTGCTGTGTCAACAGGAACTGGGTTACTATCTGCTGGGGTTGGGGTTAGATTGGGTGAAGCTGGTTCTCTGTCCATCGCAGTAGGGGTACAATCTGCCAGAGTCTGGGTTATATGTGGTAGGGCTGGTTCTCGTGCATGTACAATCGGGGTGCTATCTCCACCAAGAGGTAGCACTGTTTTATTTGAAGATCGTGTTTTTACTCCGCTAGATACTGCCATCACCCGCTCCAATTCAAATGGCTGATAAACAGGAAACATAGTTGAATGTACAGACCTTGTATGAGAGACAGATGCAATAGATAGTGTGGAAAAAAGAGGGCATGAAATAGTTGACATGTATATTGTTTAACTAAAAAGGATAGCATGACATAATTTCACATATATGATGTCTATCTAAACTGGATAGCATAGCATGACATAATTAAAAGATATGATGACTAACTAAACAGGATGACAGTGGCGCTCTCTAGCTGGTGCTTTTTATAAGAGGATGATGACTCAACAATAAAAGTAAATAGATAGGCCCTTTGCAGAGGGAAGCAGGGATTTGCAGAGGTGCCAGAGCTCGGAGCTTTTAAAACAGAGATGAATATAATTTTGAGCGGTATGCTTTCATTGTCAACATAACAACCAACATATCTCACCATCTTCCTTGCTAGATACATTATAGGCTGTTCCCAAACAGAATGGTAAAGTTTTTACTCCCCCTACACTTCACAGCTAGCCGAATCCACGGGTACCGTCCATACCAACAACAGTCCTAGGGGAGTTTTGTTTTATGATTATATTTTGATTTGATTTCGAGCATGTAACTGGGCATCCCGATTACCAGCCACTTTCTCGTGAATAACAAGTGAATGAACACTCATCGTGAGAATAACCCACCTAGCATGGAAGATACTGACAGCCCCCAGTCACTACATGAGCGATTCGGGCATACAAAATAGATTATTATTTGAAGGTTTAGAGTTTGGCACATGCAAATTTACTTGGAACGGCAGGTAAATACCGCATATAGGTAGGTATGGTGGACTCATATGGAACAACTTTGGGTTTGAGGAAGTAGATTCACAAGCAGTATTCCCGCTTAGTACAAGTGAAGGCTAGCAAAAGATTGAGGAGCGACCAACTAGAGAGCGACAACGTGCATAAACATGCATTGAGATTAACCAACATTGAGTGCAACCATGAGTAGGATATAAATCACCATGAACATAAATATCGTGGAGGCTATGTTGATTTTGATTCAACTACATGCGTGAACATGTGTCAAGTCAAGCCACTTGAATCATTCAAAGGAGGATACCATCCTATCATACTACAACATAACCATTTTAAATTGCATGTTGGCACACAAGGAAAACCATTATCCGCTCCTAGCTAATTAAGCATGGCATGAGTAACTATAATCTCTAATTGTCATTGCAAACAAGTTTCATTCATAATGGGCTAAATCAAGAACGATGAGCTACTCATATCTACAAAAACAAAATAGGTCGAGTTCGTACCAGCTTTTCTCCATCTCAATCATTTCATCATATATCGTCATTATTGCCTTCACTTGCACGACTGAACGGTGTGAATAATAATAAGAGTGTACGTGCATTGGACTAAGCTAGAATCTGCAAGCATTTATTCAAAAGAGAAGACAAGGTAATATGAGCTCTCTGTTGGATCAACAATAATGCATATAAGAGCAACTCAACATTTTCATCGTGGTCTTATCCTTACAACCCAAAGAAAAGGAAAAGAATTTCAAATAAACACACTAAAATATTTTTGGAGTTTTTTTGTTTTTCTGAAGAAAGTAAAACAAGAACGAGAAAAACTATTTACATGAGAAAGCTCCCAACAAGCAAAAGAAGAACGAGAAATCTTTTTGGGTTTTCTTTTAATACTACAACTAAATTAAACTAGGAAGAAAACTAAAAAGAAGCGAGAACTAATTTTTTGGATTTTTCTCAAAGTTTTTCAAACACACAAGAAGAAAGTGAGAAAAAAGAAATAAACTAGCATGGAAAATACAATGAAAAAGTATGAACATCGACAACTGAAATGAGTGTGTGAGCATGAATGTAATGCCGGTGAGAAATACGTACTCCCCCAAGCTCAGGCTTTTGGCCTATGTTGGTCTAGGGCCACGGCTGGCCTGGTGGATATCCAAAATCATAGATGGGGTTGTACTAAGAAGCGGTAGCTACCGCTTGGAGGGCTGCCTCGTGGAGGCGAGCGGCCTCCCCTACTCTCTCATACTCGTCCACCTCCTCTCTGGTTATGAAGTATCTTCATTTTACCTGAAAGTCAAAGAAGGCAGGAGCAGGAAGCGTAATACGGAAGACACGCTCCCTGTCAAAGATTAGTCGGTACAGGAGGGACTGATTGTTTCTCTCAAGAAACTGGTAGCGTACCATAGCATTATAATCAAGGAAAGCAGGTGGTAACTCAATGTCATTTTCTCTTATGGGTACCCCAAGAAAATTAGCTAAGCGGGTGGCATATATTCCACCAAAGAAGTCTCCATCCTTAGCATTATTATGTAGTCGACATGCAATGATAGCCCCCAAATTAAATCTTTTATCATTCATTACTGCGCTCTTAAGAACAATGAAATCGGGGGCGCAAAGGTGGCTATGATCATGTTTACCATTAATGCATCTGCCTATGAAGAGAGCAAAGTAATGTAATGCAGGAAAGTGAATGCTCCCTATAGTGGCTTGTGTTATGGTTCTGGTTTCTCCTACGGTAATGCTATCAAGGAACTCAGAACAATCAGGTTTACGAGGTTCAGCACAGCTGCCCCATTGGGGAATTTTACATGCTTCATTAAAATCTTCTAGGTCCATGGTAAATGATTTATCATAAAAATCAAACAAAACAGAATGCGTATTGCGATGGACTGAATACTTAAATCTTCGCACAATGGAATCAGTGAGGTTGTAATACTGCAAACACTTATCTGACACGAAGTCTGTCAGCTCGGCGTTATGCACGTATGCATAGAACTCATCCTTGAAATCGGCACCGTTCATGAAATTATCTGACGGCCATTCGCAAGGTTGCACTGAAGCATCCCTCGGTGGTTCGAGATCCGGCTCACGTATCGCGAGCCTTGGAGCCTTCTTATTTTAGGAACCACCTTGGAACATTTTCCTTAATATTTTCTCCCTCTGAAAAATTTCTGAAATTTTTAGTGACTCAAAATAAAAGTGAACAAAACTCAACAAGATTGATAGCAACTACTCCCGCAAGTGTCTAGAGGCTATAACATGCAACAAAAATACTTTGGACCATATAAATTTGACATGCAAGCTCAAGAACAAGGTCACCACAGCAGCAAAAATTTGCAATATATAAAGCACTAGAACAAGAACTAATTTGCAATATACTCCTGCGGCTCTCTCTGATAAATGGACTCCTGATATGGATAAGGTGATGGCTCTGGCTCAGGAACTGGAGATCGCGTCCTCTCCCAGTATGCATAAATGTCATCGGGCAGGATGAGGTATGTGCCTGAATGAATATTAAACAAAGAAGGCGCAGACAAGGTAATAATCTAACAAGTCTTCTCACTAAATACTAGGTTATAGATGAGTCTCTTGTCCTTATCTTTACTAATGAAATCATGTGCTACCATACTGTTATAATCTAAATACAAAGTGGGTAGTAGCATCTCCTCTTTCTCATCATGTCTAATGGGTATCTCGAAGCGCTTAGCAAGGCGGGAGGCATAGATACCTCCAAAAATAGGACCCCTCGTACGGTTTAAACTCAACCGCCGAGCAACCATAGCACCCAAACTAAAAGTTTTATCATGAAGTAAAGCATGGCGCAAAATAGCAAGGTCTGGAGCACTAAGGCCTCCACTCTCCCCGCGACCAATTAAACATCTCCCAGCAAATAATGAGTAGTAGCGCAAAACAGGAAAATGTAAACTAGCCACTCTCACTTCCGACACCTTTCTCCCTTCCCGTACGGTAACTTCATCAATAAATTCTTCCACATCTCTAGGACGTGGTTCATCGACGCTGCCCTCAAAAGGTAATTTGCAAACCTCACAAAAATCATAAAGCGTCATCTCCTTAGGCTCATCATATAAATAAAATTCTACCGTGGGTGGTGATCTCCTAGCATGAAAGTGAAAATTTTGCACGAAGGTATTAGTGAGGAGGAGGTATTGATCACACTTATCGTAGAGGAAGTCGGTGATGCCTGCATTCTCCGCCAAATAGTAAAAATCATCATAAATTTCGGCAGCCCCCAAGAATGCATCACATGGCCATTCACACGACCGAACCTCCGCGGTGCGGGGAAGGTTGTACTTGGGATTTTTCTTCACCTCATTCTCATTTCCTTTAGAACCACTACTTGAAGAGCCCCTTAACAATCTCCTCATCATTTTCTCTGAAAATTTCTAAAAATTTCAGTGACTTAAAATAAAAGTGAACCAAACTCAACAAAACTAATAGCAACTACTCCTACAAGTGTCTAGAAGCTATATCATGCATCAAAACTACTTTGGACCATATAAATTTGACATGCAAGCTCAAGAACAAGGTCACCACAGCAGCAAAATTTGCAATAAATAAAGCACTAGAACAAAAACTAATTGGACCATTGGAGGAGTCACATACCGAAGAACAATCCCCCAAAATAGTTTTGCAAATGGAGCTTTGCACAAGATCGAAAATGGTAGCAAGATGAGTTAGAACACGGGTTTGAACTATGGGGTGATTTTTTTTGGAGGAAGATGAAGTGGATGGGTGCTGGAATAAGTGAGGGGGACCCACATGGGACCCACAAGGCAGGGGGGCGCGCCCTCCACCCTTGTGGTCCACTGCTACTTCTTGAGCTTGCGTTGGTTTTTCCCTTGAAAAGGAAAGGGTGATGCAGCAAAGTAGAGATAAGTATTTCCCTCAGTTAGAGAACCAAGGTATCAATCCAGTAGGAGTACGCACAAATCACCAATACCTGCACAAACAATCAAACACTTGCACCCAACGTGATAAAGGGGTTGTCAATCCCTTCACGACCACTTGCAAAAGTGAGATCTGATAGAGATAGATAAAACTAAACAAAAGATAAAGTAAATATTTTTGGGGTTTTTGGTTTATAGATCTGAAAATAAAAGATTGCAAAATAGTAGGTCGAAAACTTATATGATGGAAAATAGACCCGGGGGCCATAGGTTTCACTGGAGGCTTCTCTCAAGATAGCAAATAATACGGTGGGTGAACAAATTACTGTCGAGTAATTGATAGAAAAGCGCAAAGTTATGTCGATATCTAAGTCAATGATTATGAAATATAGGCATCATGTCCGTGTCAAGTAGACCGACTCCTGCCTGCATCTACTACTATTACTCCACACATCGACCGACTCCGGCCTGCATCTAGAGTATTAAGTTCATGAAGAACAGAGTAACACTTTAAGTAAGATGACATGATGTAGAGGAATAAACTCAAGCAATATGATGTAAACCCCATCTTTTTATCCTCGATGGCAACAATACAATACGTGCCTCGCTACCCCTACTGTCACTGGGTGAGGACACCTCAAGATTGAACCGAAAGCTAAGCACTTCTCCCATTGCAAGAAAAACCAATCTAGTTGGCCAAACCAAACCGATAGTTCGAAGAGAATTACAAAGATATCAAATCATGCATAAAAGAATTCAGAGAAGATTCAAATAATATTCATAGATAAGCTGATCATAAATCCACAATTCATCAGATCTCGGCAAACACACTGCAAAAGAAGATTGCATCGGATAGATCTCCAAGAACATCGAGGAGAACATGGTATTGAGAATCAAAGAGAGAGAAGAAGCCATCTAGCTACTAGCTATGGACCCGTAGGTCTGTGGTAAACTACTCATGCTTCATCGGAAGGGCAATAGAGTTGATGTAGAAGCCCTCCGTGATCGAATCCCCCTCCGGCAGGATGCCAGAAAAGGCCCCAAGATGGGATCTCGCGGGAACAGAAGGTTGCGGCGATGGAAAAGTGTTTTCGTGGATGCTTCTGGTGGTTTGGGAATATATGTGAATATATAGGAGGAAGATCTAGGTCAGGAGGTCACCGAGGGGCCCACAAGGTAGGGGGCGCGCCCTCCACCCTTATGGCCGCCTCGTGACTCTTCTAACTTGCACTCCAAGTCTCCTGGGTGTCATCTGGTCCAAGAAAAATCATCGCGAAGATTTTATTCCGTTTGGACTCCGTTTGGTATTCCTTTTCTGCTAAGCTCAAAAACAAGGAAAAAAACAGAAACTGGCACTGGGCTCTAGGTTAATAAGTTAGTCCCAAAAATAATATAAAATAGCATATTAATGCATATAAAACATCCAAAACAGATAATATAATAGCATGGAACAATAAAAAATTATAGATACGTTGGAGACGTATCAAGCATCCCCAAGCTTAATTCCTGCTCGTCCTCGAGTATAATTGATAAAAACAGAATTTTTGATGTGGAATGCTACCTAACATATTTATCCATGTAATTTTCTTTATTGTGGCATGAATGTTCAGATCCATGAGATTCAAAACAAAAGTTTAATATTGACATAAAAACAATAATACTTCAAGCATACTAACAAGGCAATTATGTCTTCTCAAAATAACATGGCCAAAGAAAGTTTATCCCTACAAAATCATATAGTCTGGCTATGCTCCATTTTCATCACACAAAATATTCAAATCATGCACAACCCCGATGACAAGCCAAGCAATTGTTTCATACTTTTGGTGTTCTCAAACCTTTTCAACTTTCACGCAATACATGAGCGTGAGCCATGGACATAGCACTCTAGGTGGAATAGAATATGGTGGTTGTGGAGAAGACAAAAAAAGAGGGAGATAGTCTCACATCAACTAGGTGTATTAACGGGCTATGGAGATGCCCATCAATAGATATCAATGTGAGTGAGTGGGGATTGCCATGCAACGGACGCACTAGAGCTATAAGTTTATGAAAGCTCAAAAGAAAACTAAGTGGGTGTGCATCCAACTTGCTTGCTCATGAAGACCTAGGACAATTTGAGGAAGCCCATCGTTGGAATATACAAGCCAAGTTCTATAATGAAAAATTCCCACTAGCATATGAAAGTGACAACATAGGAGACTCTCTATCATGGAGATCATGGTGCTACTTTGAAGCACAAGTGTGGAAAAAAAAGGATAGTAACATTGCCCCTTCTCTCTTTTTCTCTCATTTTTTTCTTTTTTTTTGTTTGGCTTCTTTGGCCTCCCTTTTATTTTATTTTCCTCACATGGGACAATGCTCTAATAATGAAGATCATCACACTTTTTATTTACTTATAACTCAAGAATTACAACTCGATACTTAGAACAAAATATGACTCTATATGAATGCCTCCGGCGGTGTACCGGGATGTGCAATGACTCAAGAGTTGACATGTATGAAAGAATTATGAAAGGTGGCTTTGCCACAAATACGATGTCAACTACATGATCATGCAAAGCAATATGACAATGATGGAACGTCTCATAATAAAATGGAACGGTGGAAAGTTGCATGGCAATATATCTCGGAATGGCTATGGAAATGCCATAATAGGTAGGTATGGTGGCTGTTTTGAGGATGGTATATGGTGGGTTTATGGTACCGGCGAAAGTTGCACGGTACTAGAGAGGCTAGAAATGGTGGAAGGGTGAGAGTGCGTATAATCCATGGACTCAACATTAGTCATAAAGAACTCACATACTTATTGCAAAAATTTATTAGTCATCGAAACAAAGTACTACGCGCATGCTCCTAGGGGGATAGATTGGTAGGAAAAGACCATCGCTCGTCCCCGACCGCCACTCATAAGGAAGAGAATCAATAAATACCTCATGCTCCAACTTCGTTACATGACGGTTCACCATACGTGCATGCTACGGGAATCACAAGCCTTAACACAAGTATTTCTCCAATTCACAATTACTCACTAGCATGACTCTAATATCACCATCTCTATATCTCAAAACAATCATAAGGAATCAAACTTCTTGTAACACCCCTGTGTAATAGCCATTATGATCAACTGCTAATAATGTCAAGTCATATCATTTGCAGTGATTAAACATAGTGGTTATCCAAAGCAAATCAACTCCAATCTGAAAATCAACTCAAATTCAAAAGTGCAAAATAAATTTGCTCAAACACCTTTGGAAAAATGTTCACTAATTAGCAAATATTCCAGAAGCATTCATAAAAATATCACCAGTAGCACTTGGATTAACTAAATGACTCAAACAATTTAAAACAGCATCAAAACAGCATTATTAAATCCATTTAAAATCATATTAATTTCAAATGAAATTCAAATCTGTCCAAACAAGTTTTTGGTGAAGGGTAAAATTGCATTGCATTATTTGGACCAAGTCCCACATTTTACAAAAAAAGCAAAGGTGACCTAACTAATTCAAAACAGAAAAGAATAAAAGAAAATGTAAAACAGAAAACGGAAAACGGAAAATTAAGACGAGGCACTGTGCACTGGGCCTTAGTGCACAGTGCCCCGACAGTCGGCCCATCTGGCCCAACCTCTCTCTCTCGCGCGCGCGCGCTGTCGTCCTCCCCCTGGTCGAGCGCGCGCGCGCCGGCGAGCGACCGACACGTCGATGGCCACCGACAGCGAGGGGATAAGGATCTCCCCACGTCCAGGTCCCCTGGTCGTCTCCTCCACTTTTCCCCCTCTTCCCCATCGCTCGCGTGCGCTCGTTCCCTCTCTCTGCTTCATCTGAGCGCCACCACCGACGCGCCGCTGCCATAGCCGCGGCCACGGTGCCCGTTCGTCCTTCCACGCTGCCCGAGGGATCCGCCGGCCTCCGCCTCTTTGTCCGGTGCTGCTAGCCGGAGCTGACGAGCCCCGGAGCGCCGGATCCCCTTCGTCCTCCTCCTCGGATCGTCGGACGCTGCCGTCGTCGATTTGACCTCTCCTGCTCTCTCGAACCCCGAGGGGCCTACGTGTGCCCGCGCTGTAAGCTCCGCTCCTTCTCCTCCTTCTCAACGCGCTGCTACGCCACCCTAACTAGCTGTACGCATCGCCGCCGTCATGATCGTAGCTCCGGCTCCGCCGTCGTGCTTGTCGCCGGCGCCCCAGGCCCTGTCGTAGCTGGCCGAGCACGCTCTCGTGCTCCGGGTGGCCTAGCGGAGCCTCTTTGAGGTTTAGTTCACGCGCTAGCACCACGGAACGCAGAATGCGCCAAGCTCCGAACTCTGGCCGCCGCTTCGAGCTCGTTCCCGGCGAGCTCCGACCACCCCAGCCCGTGAGTTTGCCGCCGTTGGATGCGTCGCCCTTTGCACTTTCGAACGCGACCGAAAACGACCGATTTGGTGCACTATGGTGAAAACCCGAACATCGCCGGTGTTCGACCGCTGTGCGCGAGCTCGCCGGAGCTCCTCCGGCGACGCTGCTGACATGGCACGCATGGGGCCCGCCCAGAGAGACTGCCAGTGGGCCCCTGGACCCACTTTGACCCAGTTGACCGCGGTCAACTGCAGTCACTGTTCACCCCAGCCACTGACTAGTGGGTCCCGCTGACTTAATTAGCATTAATCACTTAATTAGAATTCTGTTAAATAAATACTGGCGCTGATAGTAGGCCCCACCAGCAGTTTAGTTAGCTTAACTGAATAGTTTAGCCTCTGAGTCAATGACAGGTGGGTCCCACTGGACCCACAGGTCAGGTTTGACCTGGCCGGCTGACCAGCTGACCTGCTGATGTCAGCATTACCTCAGGCTGACGTCATAAATCCTTTTCTGTAAATTAAAATAATTCCAGAAAATCAATTAATCTTTAAAAATTCATAACTTTTAAACCGTAGCTCGGATTGAAAAAGTTAAAACATGAAAGTTGCTCAGAACGACGAGACGAGTCTGATCGTGCCGTCTGTTTCCTTGTCGGAACCTCCTACGTAGGAGAACTCGTAACTCCGAGCCCAATTTCGGTAGATGAATAGTGCCTAATCACGGGTTAATAAATCCAACGCTAATCCTAAAATAACTAAAATGACTTAGGCATACGTCAGGCAACCCTGCACTGCATCATAGCATAGCATGCCCCGTGTTGCATTTGATTGCATTATATTTACTTGTTTCCTCCCCCTCTTCTCTTTCGGTAGACCCTGACGTTGCCGTAGCTCCTGAGGCAGACGCCGCTCCGGAGTACGACTACGTCCCCGACGATCAGACCCTTGCCGTCGAGCAGACAGGCAAGCACCCCCATTTTGAGCATTCCGATATCGCCCACTCTCTTCTCTCTTATGCTTGCATTAGAAGTACTGCTGCTACTGTTGTCCTATATCTGCTGCATAGCCTGTTTTATTGTAGCCTACTTTTGATACCTGCCTGTTCTCCTAAACTGTTTAGTATAGGATGGGTAGAGCCTTATCAGAGACCCGCTTGTCCCGACTGCCCCGCTGGACTCTCAGAAGACCCGAGCAACGGGATCAAAGATCAGACCCTGGCACTGCATGTCACTTCCCCCTTAAATTGTGTGACTCTACTGGGTTACTATCGAGTGCCGAGGGTGATACCTCGTCAGCACTTCTGATGATAACTTTGTAGGTTAGTTAATCGGTCGTGGTAAGCGAGGGTGATTCCTCCTACACCACCCTCGATAACGACATCGTCGTGCAACTGTTCAAGTGTGGACCTCGAGGGTGATACCTCCTTCGTTCACCTTGACGAGAACATCAGGTCGGACTCCATCGAGGGTGATTCCTCAGGTTTCCCTTGGTGTTAGACACACGGTTACTGTTGTTACTGTGACTTATACTGAAACATGACACTAAAGATGGGTCGGCCCTGAGGGGTACCCGCGCGAGCATGAATGCAAAGTGATGTGGAGTCGGGTTGACCTGAGAGGTGCCCGCGAGATAACTACGAGGCGTGGCCGGGCATTCTTAGCCCTTGCCGCAAGTCCTCGAGACGGGGCGACGGGGTCACATCAATCGTGAGTCTCTGCTTGTTTCCGCGCCCTCCTAAACCACTAAACGGTTTGGATATTTGATCCGAGGGGCCTCTGGCCTGATAGCACTAACCATCACGTGGGCATAGTATGGGCGTTCTGCGTCGTATACTTCAGCCGGAGCTTAACGGACGTCAGCGACTGAGCGGCGCGCGCCGAGTTGGACTGGTTACGCAACTGCGCTTGTATTAAGGGGTTGCTAGGTCTGCTCTCGGCCGCCTGACGCAACGTGCAGGAGTTCCCGGGGCGATGGCCCAAGACCCCTGGGGGCATAGGTTTAGTCCGGCGTGCTGACCTCTCTGTTAAGTATTTGGTCGGGTTGGGGCGTGTTGCTTAGCCGAGGCCGGGCATGACCCAGTAAAGTGTGTCCGGCCGAAGTTAAGCGAGCATGGTGGGTAAGTTGGTGCACCCCTGCAGGGAAGAAACTTCTATCGATAGCCTGTCCTACGGTAACGGACACTCGGAGTTGTATCCCGATCGGTACAACTAGAACTTGAGATGAGAACTGGATAGTACGGCTCTGGGATTGCTTTCTCACAGGGAGTCGAGGAAGAATCTCTGGCCGACGTTGATGACATTACTGCTATACTTTACATTGTGTTATTCTGCTCTCTTCTAATGCTGCAAGACTGTTGAAGAAGCTGAAGATGCTAGTCTTCGATAGGACTAGGCTTTTCCCCTCTATTCCGGCATTTTTGCAGCCCAGTCCACTAAAACAGCCCTCCTTTGAAAATGTTGCATATGTTGTATAGATCCTTGCTTGCTGAGTACTTCGGATGAGTACTCACATTTGCTTTACTTTCTTTTTCCCCATATCCCTTTTGATGCCACCAGACGTCGGAGCCCCTGAGCCAGACGCCCCCGTCGACGACCACTACTACTACCAGCCCGGAGAGTACTACTACTACGAGGAGACGTCTGACGACCAGGAGTAGGATCGGAGGGTCCAGGGCAGGAGGCCCATGCCTTTTCGATCGTAGTATTTTTATTTTGCCCCGCCTCTGTGAAGGCTTAACTCTCTTTCTGTAATATATCTGTACCCAGATATCTGATGCTTCCGCTGACACTTATATGCCATCGAGCTATGTATTCGAGCCCTCGAGGCCCTGGCTTGTAATATAAAGCTTGTATGAATTTATTTATGTTTTAGAGTTGTGTTGTGATATCTTCAAGTCAGTCCTTAGGCTTAATCGTGTGCATTTGCGTGTATGGTTAGTGCATGATTAAGCCGGGGTCGTCACACTTCTCATAGTATTTAATGCACTTTATATGAAAGTTTTTATTATATCCCTCTTGGATGCCTATCATATTAGGACTAAATTCATAACCAAAGCAAATTACCATGCTGTTTAGAGACTCTCAAAATAATATAAGTGAAGCACAAGATTTCAATAATTTCTACAAAATAAAGCCACCGACGTGCTCTAAAAAGATATAAGTGAAGCACTAGAGCAAAATTGCCTAGCTCAAAAGATATAAGTGAAGCACAAAGAGTATTCTAATAAATCACGATTCATGCGTGTCCCTCTCAAAAGGTGTGTACAGCAAGGATGATTGTGGCAAACCAAAAATTAAAGACTCATATCATATAAGACGCTCCAAGCAAAACACATATCATGTGGTGAATAAAAATATAGCCTCAAGTAAAGTTACGGATATACGAAGACGAAAGAGGGGATGCCTTCTGGGGCATCCCCAAGCTTAGGCTCTTGGTTGTCCTTGAATATTACCTTGGGGTGCCTTGGGTATCCCCAAGCTTAGGCTCTTGCCACTCCTTATTCCATAGTCCATCAAATCCTTACCCAAAACTTGAAAACTTCACAACACAAAACTCAACAGAAAATCTCATAAGCTCCGTTAGTATAAGAAAATAAATCACCAATTTTGGTACTGTTGTGAACTCATTCTTTATTTATATTGGTGTAATATCTACTGTATTCCAACTTTTCCATGGTTCATACCCCCCGATACTACCCATAGATTCATCAAAATAAGCAAACAACACATAGAAAACAGAATCTGTCAAAAACAGAACAGTCTTCGAAGATCTGAATTGTTCTAATACTTATGTAACTCCAAAATTTCTGAAAAATTAGGACAACATAGGAAATTTGCATATAAATCCTGTGTAAAAAAATTCAGTGTTTTTCTAAGCCCCAGTGAATTTAAAAAATTCTGTGACTGGACACAAAAGTTTCTGTTTTTCAGGAAGATCAAATCAACTATCACCGTAAGCCATCCCAAAGGTCTTACTTGGCACAAACACTAATTAAAACACAAAAATACATCTAACCAGAGGATAGATGAATTATTTATTGAATAACAGAACCAAAAAAGCAAAGAACAAAAATAAAATTGGGTTGCCTCCCAACAAGCGCTATTGTTTAACGCATAAAAACATAGATCTAGGTATTATCATCTTTGGTATGCAATCCATAAGTTGCTCTCATAATAGATTAATAAGGCAATTTAATTTTATTTCTAGGAAAGTGTTCCATGCCCTTCCTTAACGGAAATTGAAATCTAATGTTTCCTTCTTTCATATCAATAATTGCACCAATCGTTCTAAGGAAAGGTCTACCAAGAATAATATGACATGTAGGATTGCAATCTATATCAAGAACAATGAAATCTACGGGCACATAATTCCTAGTTGCAACAATAAGAACATCATTAATCCTTCTCATAGGTTTCTTAATAGTGGAATCCGCAAGATGCAAATTTAAAGAACAATCATCAAATTCACGAAAACCTAACACATCACATAAAGTTTTTGGAATCGTGGAAACACTAGCACCCAAATCACACAAAGCATGGCACTCATAATATTTAATCTTAATCTTAATAGTAGGTTCCCACTCATCATAAAGTTTTCTAGGGATAGAAACTTCCAATTCAAGCTTTTCTTCAAAAGATTGCATCATAGCATCAACGATATGTTTAGTAAAAGCTTTGTTTTGATTATAAGCATGAGGAGAATTCAACATGGATTGCAACAAGGAAATACAATCTATCAAAGAACAATTATCATAATTAAAATCCTTGAAATCCAAAAGAGTGGGTTCATTGCTACTTAAAGTTTTGACCTCTCCAATCCCACTTTTATCAATTTTTGCATCTAGATCTATAAACTCTGAATCATTGGGACGCCTTGTAACTAAAGTTGACTCATCTCCAATCACATATTTATCAAGATTTATATTGGAAAACAAAGATTCAATAGGAGTCACATTAATCACTTTAAGATCTTCATCATTATTTTCACAAAAACTAGAAGAACACGCTTTTACAAACCAATCTCGTTTAGCACGCATCTTAGCGGTTCTTTCTTTGCACTCGTCAATGGAGATTCTCATAGCCTTTAGAGATTAATTGATATCATGCTTGGGTGGAATAGATCTAATTTTCAAAGAATCAACATCAAGAGAAATTCTATCCACGTTCCTAGCCAAACCATCAATCTTAAGCAATTTTTCTTCAACCAAAGCATTAAAATTCTTTTGCGAACTCATAAATTTTTTAACACTATTCTCAAAATCAGAGGGCATCTTATTATAATTTCCATAAGAATTATTGTAGGAATTACCATAATTATTAGAGGAATTACTAGGAAACGTCCTAGGATTAAAATTACCTCTATACGCGTTATTACCAAAACTGTTCCTACCAACAAAATTCAAATCCATGGATTCATTATTATTCTCAATCAAAGTAGATAAAGGCATATCATTAGGATCAATAGAAGCACTCTTTCTAGCAAATAATTTCATAAGTTCATCCATCTTTCCACTCAAAACATTAATTTCTTCAATTGCATGCACTTTTTTACTAGTGGAAGATCTTTCGGTATGCCATTGAGAATAATTAACCATAATATTATCTAGGAGTTTAGTAGCTTCTCCTAGAGTAATTTCCATAAAAGTACCTCCTATGGCCGAATCTAAAAGATTTCTAGAAGCAAAATTCAATCGGCATAAAAATTTTGTATGATCATCCACAAATTCAAACCATGGGTAGGACAATTTCGTATCATCAATTTCATCCTCTCCCAAGATTGTGCAACATGTTCATGATCAAGTTGCTTAAAATTCATAATATCGTTCCTAAGAGAGTTGATCTTAGCGGGAGGAAAATACTTCGAAATAAAAGCATCTTTACACTTATTCCATGAATCAATACTATTTTTAGGCAAAGATGAAAACCAAGTTTTAGCACGATCTCGAAGTGAGAACGAAAATAGCTTCAATTTAATAATATCATTATCCACATCTTTCTTCTTTTGCATATCACACAACTCAACGAAATTATTTAGATGGGATGCGGCATCTTCACTTGCAAGGCCGGAAAATTGATCTTTCATAACAAGATTCAGCAAAGCGGCATTAATTTCATAAGATTCCGCACTAGTGGCGGGAGCAATCGTAGTACTAATAAAATCATTGTTATTAGTGTTGTAAAAGTCACACAATTTGGTATTCTCTTGAGCCATCATGACAAAGCAAGCAATATAACACACGAGCAAACAAAAAGCAAATGAAAAAGGCAAACGAAAAAGGCGAACGAAAGAGGGGTGAAGAAAAAGGCAAATCTTTTTGAAAATCATTTTAGAAGTGGGGGAGAGGAAAACGAGAGGCAAATGGCGAATAATGTAATGCAAGAGATGAGACTTTATGATGGGTACTTGGTATGTCTTGACTTGGCGTAGATCTCGCCGGCAACGGCACCAGAAATTCTTCCTGCTACTTCTTGAGCTTGCGTTGGTTTTTCCCTTGAAGAGGAAAAGGTAATGCAGCAAAGTAGAGATAAGTATTTCCCTCAGTTAGAGAACCAAGGTATCAATCCAGTAGGAGACAATGCACAAACAATCAAACACTTGCACCCAACGTGATAAAGGTGTTGTCAATCCCTTCACGGTCACTTGCAAAAGTGAGATCTGATAGAGATCGATAAAACTAAACAAAAGATAAAGTAAATATTTTGGGGGGTTTTGGTTTATAGATCTGAAAATAAAAGATTGTAAAATAGTAGATCGAAAACTTATATGATGGAAAATAGACCCGGGGGCCATAGGTTTCACTAGAGGCTTCTCTCAAGATAGCAAATAATATGGTGGGTGAACAAATTACTGTCGAGCAATTGATAGAAAAGTGCAAAGTTATGACGATATCTAAGGCAATGATTATGAAATATAGGCATCACGTCCGTGTCAAGTAGACCGACTCCTGCCTGCATCTACTACTATTACTCCACACATCAACCGACTCCTGCCTGCATCTAGAGTATTAAGTTCATGAAGAACAGAGTAACGCTTTAAGTAAGATGACATGATGTAGAGGAATAAACTCAAGCAATATGATGTAAACCCCATCTTTTTATCCTCGATGGCAACAATACAATACGTGCCTCGCTACCCCTACAGTCACTGGGTGAGGACACCTCAAGATTGAACCCAAAGCTAAGCACTTCTCCCATTGCAAGAAAAACCAATCTAGTTGGCCAAACCAAACCGATAGTTCGAAGAGAATTACAAAGATATCAAATCATGCATAAAAGAATTCAGAGAAGATTCAAATAATATTCATAGATAAGCTAATCATAAATCCACAATTCATCAGATCTCGACAAACACACCGCAAAAGAAGATTACATTGGATAGATCTCCAAGAACATCGAGGAGAACATGGTATTGAGAATCAAAGAGGGAGAAGAAGCCATCTAGCTACTAGCTATGGACCGTAGGTCTGTGGTAAACTATTCACGCTTCATCGGAAGGGCAATAGAGTTGATGTAGAAGCCCTCCATGATCGAATCCCCCTCCGGCAGGATGCCGGAAAAGGCCCCAAGATGGGATCTCACGGGAACAGAAGGTTGCGGTGGTGGAAAAGTGTTTTCGTGGATGCTTCTTGTGGTTTGGGAATATATGTGAATATATAGGAGGAAGATCTAGGTCAGGGGGTCACCGAGGGGCCCATAAGGTAGGGGGCGCGCTCTCCACCCTTGTGGCCGCCTCGTGGCTCTTCTGACTTGCACTCCAAGTCTCCTGGGTGTCTTCTGGTCCATGAAAAATCATCGTGAAGGTTTTATTCCGTTTGGACTCCATTTGGTATTCCCTTTCTGCGAAGCTCAAAAACAAGGAAAAAACAGAAACTGGCACTGGGCTCTAGGATATTAAGTTAGTCCCAAAAATAATATAAAATAGCATATTAATGCATATAAAACATCCAAAACAGATAATATAATAGCATGGTACAATCAAAAATTATAGATACGTTGGAGATGTATCATCCACTGGTGCAGCCCCCTTGTGCAATCTCAGTGCCAGAAATTCTAAAATATTCTATAAAAAATCATCCTAAATTGTCGGTGTACTAAGTATTGGGCCACTAGTACCCCGTACTTGTGCACGGGCAGTTGTAGCCGTCCTCGCGGCAAGGCTTGCCGGGAACAGCTCGAGGTCGATTCAAGCCATCAAGGAATTCATCAAGTCAGAGATCTGAGGATCAGCAGATAAGCAAAGCTGGGATTCGAAGGCCAGCTTCCTCGGCAAGATCCTTGCCGGGATGGCCTGTGGACCCCGGCAAGGCTCGGCGCCCGGCAAGACTTGGTTCCCGGCAAGCCCTGGCGCCCGGCAAGGACTCGGCGCCTGGCGAGATTCTCCCACTGTGCCACCGCTTCGGCACAGTAACAAGTCTGACATTATGGGTCCTTCCCTGGATGCGTGGCGACGTGCCAGTGAAGGAGAACTTCTGGCCCATTCTGCATGCGTAGCTGCTCTTTGAACGTAATGTTCATTGCGAGCACTCCTGAAGGCTGGGCTCAAGAACATCAATAAGAACACAAAGCAGGAGTAGGGTTTTACGCTGATCAGCGGCCCGAACCTGGGTAAAAACTTCCCGCGTTGATCACTGGTTCTGCTCTTTGCGTATACCTCTCCCCCCGCCGAATCGTAAAGGGGTCTCTCGGGATCCCATAGGTGTCGTACCCCGACATCTTTGGCGCGCCAGGTAGGGGGATTGAAGGTTGCGTGAACCTGATCTGGTGATCGGCGCCTTAGTTTCTTCATCATCTTCATCATCATGCCACCCAAGAAGAAGAGCGATGCGACAGCGCAGCCGTCCGCGCCCGTTTTGCCTACACCTTCGCGTACTGGCGACGGCGTGGGTGCAGAAGGATGAGGACTAGAACCCCCGCGGCGTTCTGGTGATCCGAGCCAAGCGAGCGGTATCGTTCGCAGTGGCAGTGGTGACCTGCACGCCGCCGGATCTAGAGATGGCGTTGTGTTGCCTACGGGTGGCACAACGAACTCGAGAGATCGAAGGGCGCCTGCTGGAGCTCCCGCGCCGGCCCAAGCCTCACGACCTACCCAGGTCGTGCATGATGAGCGACATCATGGCGCTGGTGGTTCAGGGCGTCCCCATGAAAAGGTTTCTGCGCATAGATCCCAAGATGCGCAGGACCAACATGCACACCGAACTGCCGGTGGAGGTGGCGCACGGTCGCGTGATCGTGGTGGTGCTCCTTCTAACATGGTTAGGAGTCAGAGCACCTCACGTACCTCGCACTTGTCGCCGCCACCTACGCCAGCGGAAGCCTTGGTGCGTGCGCAGCTGCTCCTCGATTTTCCTCCTGCCCCGGAGAAGATGGAGGAGTGGCGAGCTATTATCCAGAGCCTCATCGGCTTCGCCAACAAAGATGGACCGCAAGAGGCAGGTCCCTCGCAGCGGAGGCCCATCGATCCGACGCGAGCCAATGTAGAGAAAACCGGAGGTGGTGCAACCACAGTGCACTCCCCTCCGCGGCACCAGCGGCGGCCGACAACTCAGCAAGTCGACCGCCATGAAGAAGTTTCCACGGCGTCATCCGATCCACGGATGCGCCGCGATCAACGTCAAGTTCTCCAGGAGCGAGGCAAGGAGGACGCTCGAACTACCATCGAGCGGCGACGGGAAGCGCGCTATCAGTCTGATAAGCGTGCGGGGCCGGCTGTTGACGAGCCTGCACCAGGGGACGTAGGAGACTTGCCTTATGAGGTAGGAACTCCTGCGTTTACCCGTGAGCTGCGGCAAGTCCGGTGGCCCAATTCCCGAACCTTCAAGCCGGAGGTCCCGGAGAAATATGACGGTAAGACCCATCCCTCGGAGTTCCTGAGCATCTACACCATTGCGGTGCAGGCTGCCGGGGGCCGAGATGACAAGATACTTGCCAACTACTTCCCGTTGGTGCTCAAGCCCAACGTCAGGTCGTGGTTGATGCATCTGCCGGAGAATTCTATTTCTTCCTGGTCAGATTTGTGCCATCAGTTTGTTGGCGCCTTCGTTGGAGGCCACCAAGCTCCTGGCCAAGAGAGCGATTTGCACATCATCCCTCAGAAGGAGGGCGAGTCCCTGCGCAAGTTTATCCAGAGATTTAGCCGGGTGCAGTACAATATTCTTGACGTTCATCCTGCCACTGTTGTTAGCGCGTTCCATCAGAACGTGCATAACCGCAAAATGCGGGAAGAGCTGGCGATGAACAAAGTCAGGAGTATCGCCGAGCTTTACGCTCTGGCCGACAAGTGCGCTCGAGCTGAAGAGGGGAGGAAACTTCCTGGTGAGGCTGTTGGCGCGGCGGGCGAGTCCGAAGACGAAGACGCCGCGGCCCCGTCAAGGAAAGTCCGGCGGCGGAACAGGAAGCGCGGAGGCAAGGCCGTGCTTGCTGTCGAGGAATCCGACAACCCCGGCGCTGCCAAGAAGGCCAAGGTTGGTGACCCCAGCAAGGATCTTGCCGGGTGCCCTTCCTGTCAGGCCTTGGCGGCTGCCGACAAGTCGGAGAACTCCAGCAAGCAGTATTGCAAGATCCATCGCACCAAGGGCCACGATCTCCAGAACTGCCAGCAAGTCGAGCAGCTTGCCGAGAAGCAGAGGGCCGAATACAAGAGGCGAGACAAGGAGAAGGCCCAAGATGGTGCTGAGGGGTCCAACAAGAAGCGCGGTGGCCGAGGAGGTCGCCGCGGCAAGGCCAAGCAGCAAAAGGATCGGCCCGCTCGGGGCCGAGATAAAGAAGGAGATGATGATGAGGAAGATGATGAATCCAGTGAGCAAGAATTCCAGAAGGCTACGGAGGCCATGTGCATTGATGGGGGTGCCTCGCTGCATTCCTCCCACCGCCAACTCAAACAGTGGGTGTGGGAGGTCAATGCGGCAGAGCCATCCCCCGATGCGTGTAGGCCCCTGAAGTGGTCCAGCACGCCTATCATATTTGACGCCGAGGATCACCCTGATCGCACAACTGCGGTCGGGTACTTGCCATTGTTGGTTTCGCCAATGATTCGCAACCTCAAGGTGACGAAGATGTTAGTTGACGGCGGGGCCGGCCTAAACTTAATCTCACCGGATGTACTCAGAAAGCTTCAGATTCCCGACGAGGACCTCGAGGAAACGGGTACGTTTCAAGGGGTCAACCCGGGAAGAACCCAGCCTAAGGGCAAGATTACGCTGCCGGTAACATTTGGCAGCGAGCTTAACTTCAGGACCGAGAAGGTGGTGTTTGATGTCGCCAAGATCCCCATGTCATACAATGGGATCCTTGGTCGGCCAGCACTGGCTAAGTTTATGGCGGCATCACACTACGCGTACAACGTCTTGAAGATGCCTGGGCCGTTGAGCGTCATCACTATCCATTCCGATAAGAAGGATGCGCTCATCTGTGCCGATCAACTTTACCGGGAAGCAGTTGCAGCACCTGCCGTCAAGGCACCTGCTCCTGCCGCTGGAACTCCCGGGGGGAAGAAGAAGACCGGCAGGAACCTTGGCGCGAACTCCGGCAAGCGCACCTCCTCGGAGTGCTACGCTTCCGTCGAGGACGTACCAGAGAGTTCCACCGGCAAGAACAAGAAGTCCAAGGCCGCTTCGCCGGAAACCAAGAAGGTGCCTGCCAGGGAGGACGGAACGGGGGGAACTTTCACCATAAGTTCCACCCTAGATGACAAATAGGAAAGCGCGCTCGTTGCTTTCCTGCGGGCGAATGTCGACGTGTTTGCATGGCAACCGTCTGACATCCCCGGTGTTCCCAGGAAGGTAATTGAGCACCACCTTGCTGTCTGTCCTCATGCGCGGCCCGTCAAGCAAAGGGTCAGGAAGCAGGCCTTGGAGCGGCAAGAATTCATTGCCGAAGAAATTAAGAAGCTGGAGGCGGCAGGACTGGTCAAAGGAGTGCTTCATCCAACCTGGTTGGCCAATCCGGTTGTAGTGCGGAAAGCGAATGGGAAATGGAGGCTTTGTATCGATTATACAGATATCAATAAAGCTTGCCCAAAAGATCCCTTTCCCTTGCCGCGCATCGACCAGATTGTGGATGCCACCGCTGGTTGTGATCTCCTGTCCTTCCTTGATGCCTATTCAGGGTATCATCAGATTTTTATGGCAAAAGAAGATGAAGAGAAGACCGCCTTTATCACCCCATGTGGTACGTATTGTTTTATACGAATGCCTTTCGGGTTGAAAAGTGCTGGTTCAACATTTGCCAGAGCAATCCAGATTGGTTTTGAGCCACAACTCCATAGAAATATGGAGGCATATATGGATGATATAGTGGTCAAAACCAAAGACAAAGCAACGCTCATTCAAGACTTAGAAGAAACATTTGCAAACTTGCGCAAGATCAACTTGAAGCTCAATCCTGAGAAGTGCGTGTTCGGTGTTCCTTCCGGCAAGCTCCTCGGATTTTTTGTATCTTGCCGGGGAATCGAAGCGAACCCCGACAAGATCAAAGCTATTGAGCAAATTGAAGTGCCGAGACGCGTCAAGGATGTGCGTTGTCTCGCCGGCTGTGTTGCTGCTCTAAGCAGGTTTATTTCCAAATCTGCTGAGCGCGCCCTGCCCTTCTTCAAAATTTTGAAGAAGGCAGGTCCAATGAAATGGACTCCGGAGGCGGAGGCTGCGCTGCAAGATTTGAAGAAATACCTTTCCTCTCCGCCGACGCTAGTCGCGCCTAAACCACAAGAGCCGTTGCTGCTGTATCTGGCGGCAACAAATCAAGTGGTTAGCGCCGCGCTAGTGGCGCAGAGAGAAGCTGATGAGGAAGCAACACCAGCGGCAAGACCGCCAAATGACGGGGCAAGATCTTCCCCGGCAAGGGCTGATCCCGGCAAGACAGGATCTGCGCAAACAGAAGAACCCGTGCAGAAGAAGAAGGTGGTGCAGCGCCCAGTTTATTTTGTCAGCTCTCTTTTACAAGGAGCTAGGTCAAGATATTCTGGTGTGCAGAAGTTGCTTTTCGGCCTCCTTATGGCCTCGAGGAAGCTGCGCCATTATTTTCAAGCACATGAGATTACCGTCGTCACTCGCTTTCCGTTGCAACGGATTTTGCAAAATCCGGAGGCAACCGGCAGGATCGTGGAGTGGGCGTTGGAGTTGTCCAGCTTTGGCCTTAAGTTTGAAAGCACTTCGACGATCCAGAGCAGGGCCTTGGCGGAGTTCATTGCAGAATGGACCCCAACGCCAGACGAAGAAGTTCAAGAAACAACCCTCCCCGGCAAGGAAATCGATCAGCAATGGGTTATGTACTTTAACGGGGCTTTCTTGCTGCAAGGCGCCGGTGCTGGCGTGCTGCTTGTCGCACCCACCGAAGAGCACCTCAAGTACGTAGTCCAAATGCACTTTCCCCGGGAGAGTTCAACAAACAACACTGCAGAATACGAGGGTTTGCTTGCCGGTCTCAGGATCGCGGCAGACCTTGGTATCAGAAAGCTCATCATCAAAGGCGATTCACAGCTTGTCGTCAGGCAAGTTAACAAGAGTTATCAAAGTCCATTGATGCAGGCCTACGTAGATGAAGTGAGGAAATTGGAAGAGTGCTTTGACGGTCTGCAGATGGAGCACGTTCCTCGTGCCGAGAACAATATTGCTGACAACCTGTCAAAGCGTGCCGCCCTCAAGTTGCCTGTGGAACCAGGAACTTTTGTGCTCCAATTGATTCAACCATCCGTGGCGCCATCGATGCGGCAAGAGAAGAGAAGAAAGTTGAACTCTGGCCAGTACTTCCCGGCAGAGCTCCCCGGAGCCGCCGGCAAGGAAGTTGCCGGGACCGACATGCCTGTCGGGGAACAACAGGCTCCGGCAGGGCCTCAGGCCCTTGCTGTTGAGACAAACGTTCCCCCGGCAGAGGAGATGCCTTTAGTCCTAGCTGTCGAGCCTCAGGCTCCAACATGGGCGCAGCACATTGTCCATTTCCTTCAGACAGGTGAACTCCCTGAGGAACAGGAAGAAGCGGAGAGAGTAGCCCGTCGGTCTGTTATGTACAAGTTCGTCGATGACGTCCTGTACAGAAAGAGACCGAACGGTGTGAAATTGAAGTGCATTCCTCGGGAGGATGGACTAGAGCTGTTGGCAGAGATACATGGGGGCATATGTGGTTCTCACATAGGGTCAAGAGCGCTTGCCGGGAAGGCATTCCGGCAAGGTTTCTTTTGGCCTACCGCTCTCCAGGATGCAACTGCACTAGTAACCAAGTGTGAAGCGTGCCAGTTTCATTCGAAGAAATTACATCAGCCAGCTCAAGCTCTTCAGACAATCCCTCTCTCCTGGCCATTTTCGGTCTGGGGGCTCGACATATTGGGCCCCCTTCCCCCGTGCTACCGGGGGCTTTGAGTACTTGTACGTTGCTATCGACAAGTTCACAAAGTGGCCGGAGGTGGAAGCAGTGAGGAAGGTGACAGCACAATTAGCCGTTAAGTTCTTCAAGGGAATTGTTTGCCATTTCGGTGTGCCCAACAGGATCATTACCGACAACGGCACGCAGTTCACAAGTCGCACCTTCATGCAGTACGTCCAAGACCTTGGCGGCAAGATTTTTTTTGCCTCTGTTGCTCACCCGAGAAGCAACGGCCAAGCGAAGAGGGCCAATGCTGAAGTGCTGCGTGATCTCAGGACCAGAACTTTTGACACGCTGAAAAAGTGCGGAAGACGCTGGATTGATGAGTTGCCGACGGTTCTTTGGTCAATCAGAATGACACCAAATCGAGCCACCGGCCAGACGCCCTTCGCTCTAGTCTACGGAGCGGAAGCAGTTCTCCCCACGGAACTCATATACGGGTCTCCTCGAGTGCTCGCTTATGATGAGCTCGAGCAAGAGCAACTGCGGCAAGATGACGTTGTGCTCCTTAAGGAGAATCGTCTTCAGGCTGCTGTGCGAGCTGCACGCTACCAGCAAGCTTTGCGCCGCTATCATAGCCGCAAAGTTCATGCCCGAAGCCTTGAGGAAGGCGACCTTGTTCTTCGGCGGATTCAGTCCGCCAAGAATTCAAACAAGTTGACGCCAAAGTGGGAAGGCCCTTATCGGGTAGTACGAGTCACCAGGCCTGGCGCTGTCCGCCTGGAGACCGAAGATGGCGTTCCAGTGAGCAATTCCTGGAATATCGAACATCTTCGCAAGTTCTACCCATAAGGCGCGGTTGCCGGGGGCTCCCGGCAACCACCCTTTTGTACAAGTCTTGCCGGCAAGGCATGTGATCCTTTGTACAAAGCCAGGCGCAGACCCTGAGCACAGATGAATAAATTTAAGTGTTATACATTCCCTTATTGATTCCCATGTTCATATTTATATATATGCATGTTTATCTAAGATGTTGTATGACACATGATCCCGGTAAGTTCTAACGAACCACCAAGGTTTCATGTCTTTATTTTCTCTTCTTTCTTTTCCTCAAAAGACAGAAGGATTCCTCGCGTGCACATTTGCCGGGGGGAAGGGAGATATGAATACCAGTTGGCGACGTTCGGAATCAACGCTTGCCGGAGAAAGAACAAAGATAGAAAGCTAAGTCCTAAAAACTCAGAGCAAGTTTTTTCTTTTTATTACAAAGTTATTTCCTTGGACGATTCCGACTCTTGTATGGAAAATCTGCACGCGAAGGAACCCTTGTTGTAATCGATCGCGCCCTTATTTTGTTTCGAGCCTGCTCAGCAATTTAAGTGGCTACACTGAGAACACCAAGGAGTCTTGCCAGCCGCTGCGCCTCCAGCAGGCTGCTGAAGTCCCGCACCCAGCGCTCGCGGCAGGTTGCGCGCCGGCAAGTTTTTCAATAAGCGTAGGATGAACTCCATACATAAAGGAATCAAACAAGGAAAATAGCAAGCGTGGGCCTAAACATAGTCAAATTGTATTACATCCATGAGTTGCCGTAATTCTAACTTGAGACTTAATTGTCTTTTACATGGGATAATGACGGCAAGAAAAGGGAAAAGCACTCAATCCCTGCGCTGGCCTTCGATCCTTTTGATGGAGTCCACCTTCTCAAGGATAGGCGCGATGCACTCTTCAAGCGCCTCAACATTTGCATCCTTTGGCAGATGGCCGAGCGCGTTGGAGAGGTCGATGCCGGGATTGCTGTCCACCACCTTGATGAGCACCTTGCGGAGGACGGCCCGGCAAAGCCGGCGAGTCTCGTTCGCTAGTTGGGTCGCCCGGCTAGACTGGAGCGCCCTCAACGCGTTGATGATGCTTTCAAAGAACATCATCAACCTGGCACTTGGAGATATTCTTTCCTCGGAAGAATACTTGAAGTTCGACAAGCCCATGGTTGACAGTTCTGCGGTGAGCTTCTCCGCGGTGGCGATGAGACGGCCAGTCCAGATCTCCACTCCCTTCTCGTACTCGTTTTGGGCAGCGGCGGCACTCTTGAGCAGGTTCCTCTCTCCTTGGAGATCCTTGAGTAGAGCCTTCTGACGGGCCTTGCCGGCCTCGAGAGACTTCTGCAGCGTGGTCAGCTTCAGCTCCAGAACCGCGATATTATCAGCCGCAGAGGAGAGCTGCTTGGTCTTGTCGGACAGGGCAACTTGCATCTCCGCCAAGGAGTGGAGGGTTTTTTCCCTGTCCCCCTTGAGCGTCGAGAGCTCCTTGCCGTGCTCTTCGAGATCTGTTTCCAGCCTCTTCACTTTGTCGTTCAGCTCGTTCTTGGCGGCCTCTGCAGCCTCGGCAGCATCGACGGCCTCCTTGAGCTTGCCGGCGTGACTTGTAGTCAGAGCTTCGAGCGCCTCCTTATGTTTTCGCTCCAGCTCCTGGGTCCGCCACGCGACAAGATTTTCAATATCCTCATCCTTGCTACGAAGCTTGGCGGCGAGCGCCTGCTCACGTGCGGTGAGATCTTCCTCATGGGCATCAAGAGCAACGCGGCGCCCCATCAGGAGGGCATCTTCGGCAGCAATCCTTTGAACAGCTTCATCATGCGCCTTCTCCATATCGGATTGCTTCAGGAGGATCTCATTCCACTGCTGGCTCACTTGTTCTCGGCCGGCAACCAAATCTTGTAGGGCCTCGGCGTGCCAGATCTGCATTTGTGCGACGCGCCTTTGAAAATCCGCTTCGGCCGCCTCAACAACTGCCATTCTGGAGTCCGCTTTCTCTTTTCGGGTGCGATGGAGAGCCTGGAGCTTGCGGAAATTCTCGCCCATGGCCTGAAGGAGCTGATCCTCTTCAGATTTGCCGCTGCTAGTGCTGGGATCGTCGACAACTTCAAGCCCGGCAGCAGCGATGATTTCTTCGAAAACTTCTCCTTCGGCTGGTGCCCCAGTGCTTGCCGTCCCCGGCAAGTTGATGAACAGATTCTCGCCGACCTTGAGGTACTTGCTGGATGAGGGGCCTTCAGATGTTGGTGGCTGGTCTTCAGTAGCCGCCTCACCAGTGGCAGGGGGCTCTGTGGCCGGTGCAGCGCCTGGCGCTCCTGCTGCAGGAATGCTGTCAGTGCGGTCCTCGGCCTCCCTGTCGCCCCATTCAGTAGGTTCTTCGGCGGCTTCCTCTTGTGCTGTCTTGGCGGCCTCCCCGTCAAGAGCACCACCAGCCTCGACAATGTCATCCTTGGTGGCCTTGCTGGCAGCGATCCTGTCTGCTTCGGCAGCGGCATCCCTGGCGGTCTCCTCGATGACAACGTCGACGTCCATGTGTTCCATCACAGGGAACTCTGAAGGGCGAAGGAGGAAAACAGAATAAGATCGAGGTTGAAGTTTGAAGTGACTAAAAACAGAGAGACAAGAGAAAAAGAGTAACAAGCACTCTGAGGCAATCGAGTACCTGCGTCGAGCTGTTGGGAGGCGGCCTCGCCCCTCCTGGCAACTCCGGTTGCCGGGGGCTTCTCGCCGGAGTCCGCGCTTGCCGGCTCCTTCTCAGTTAGGATGGGCTCATCGGCAGGATCCCTTGCCGGGGACGTGCTGGTGGGCGGAGCAGTCGATGAGGGAGGCACGATGGGGATGTCTTCTCCTTATTGCCGTTCTTCTCCTGCGAACCCAAAGATATCAGCGGCAAGAACGAAAGCCTCAGCATCAGTCAGCGGAAAAAGAACAATGAACTTACGCTGGGGGCTGTGCTGGGGGCTGCGCTGGGGGCTGTGTTGAGGACTGGACTCCGGGCTGACAATGACAGTTTCTGGCATGCTCATGGAGCCTGCCGGGGGCTCGTCACCCGTAGAAGTCCTTGACCTCTTCGTCATCCTCTCCAGCAAGGTTTCTGTGTCGCTGCAGAAACAGTACAAGCAAGTCAGTAAGATTGATCCAAGATTGGAAGGTAAAAGTTGTGGCAAAGTACTCACTCTTCTTCCTCTCGCTCCGGACTAAAGCCGGAGATGTCGAAGTCGACCTCTGTTGCGATGTCTGAGTGGGGAGGCGGGGGAGGAGTCCTAGGCCGCTTGGCTGTGGCAGGCGCCGGGGCAGCTTCCGGTGCGGCAGTAGGAGAACCTCCTGCCGCCCCAGCAGGGGCCGCTGGTGTGGGTCTCGCACGCCGCGCAGGCTGTTGACGAGCCCCCTGCCGCGGTCCAGTCTTGCCGGCCACTTTCTTGCCGGGGGCTTCGCCGCTCGAAGAAGGCTGGCTTGCCGGGATGCTAGATGCAGCCTTCTGAAGAACGCGCTTCGTCTTCTTCGGAGGTGGGGGCTCTTCTCGCGTCTCTTCTTCGGCCGTGTCCTCGCCGGACGAGCTCTCAGCAGCTGCGCTGCTCTCTTCCCCGGCAACCTTGTCCTCCCCGGCAGGCTTTACCTCCACTACCACCTCTGCGTCGTTGGCTTCCCATTCTGTGAAGTCGACGCTGCCGGCCTCCGCGGCAAGATTTGCCTCCTCCACTCTAGTAGCAATGTAAGCTACTTCCTGATCAGTGGTGGCTCGGATAAAATCTGACTCTTGCCGGACAGGCTTCTCCGTCAAATTGTCAAAGAACTTCTGCGCTTCCTCCTCGCTTGGCTCGGCCCAGGTCGGGTCAAGGCCGTGGGCATTGAACATCGGCATGAAGGCAATGATTGACCCCAAGGAAGAATTGTTGCACAAGGGGACAATCCTTGCCGGCAGCCGGTGCTTGTCTTCGCGCTGGAATAATTTCTGACGGAGAGCGCCAAGCTGCATGGCGGTCAGATTGTTGTTCAGCCCAGGGCGCAATCTCATGACATCTGCCGCGTTCTTGTACTCCCAAGCTGGCCTTCCCCTATTCTGCAGAGGGGCGATGCAGCGGCGGAGAAAGTCGAAGCCGATCATCTCCATCGTCAGTCCGGCAGCCTTCAGGCGAAGGATCCCGGTAGTGGCGATTGTGAGCCTCTCGTCCTCCGCTGCGGGGTCGCTCCAATCCTTGCCGCGGACCACCTTCTGTTGCCGGGGATGACAAAATGGATGGGGATCTGCTTCCTGGATCCAGCACCATTCGGCCCGCCACTCGTCCCACTTTTCGCTGTAAACTCCCTCTGGGTATATTTCCTTGTTCCAAGCCCTTGGAATCCAGGCAATAGAACAAGAGAGAGCCTCTCCCTTTTGGATACGAGGGAAGAAATAATGGCGAAAAAGAGCAGAATTGGGGATCACACCAACGAAATTCTCACAGAGATGGGCAAAGATAGACATGCAAAGTACTGCATTCGGCGTGAAATCAAGAAGACGGAAGCCGTATGTGTACATGATGTCATTGAAGAAGTCGGAAAAGGGGGGACAGAGCCCGCAATAGAAATATGCAGTAAAGAAAGGGTATTTGTCCGATCCGCCTTCAGAACAAGCACCTGGGATTATGCGTGTGGCGGGGTGAGCTTGCGTTCCCTTCGCCCACATGCATTGGTATCGCCCCTTCAAAGCTTCAGCATCGAGCGTCGAAGGGAAGACGACGAGCCTCTTTCGCATCTTCGCCAGTTCGCTCTCCGGAACTTCGGCTTTCGCCTCCTTGCCCTTGCCTTTGCTGGCCTTGGGCACCATGGCGACGGTGAGAGCGGAAGCGGGGGATGAAGCGAACGCGGAAACAGCGGGCGGAAGAGGAAAAAGCCTTTGCTCTGAGCTCAAGAGGAGGAGGGCGATGGCGATGGCCAGATTGAGAAGAAGAGGGGGGTAAATAGGTTTGTGCCTCTGCGGCTTCTCCTTTTTATGGGGAAGGAGCGGGGCCGCCTTTTTTATTCCCCAATATGAATGCGCCTCTATAGGCGCGAGACAGTTGCAGCCTTTTTGGCATGCTTCCCACGTCGCGCGCTCCGTGCGCATAGTGGGGGGCACATTAAAACGACATATTTACGAGCAGTTAATCCCCTGCCACGCGTGCTCGTGCACTGTTTGGGCCTAGCCCAACAACGCCTCGCACTCGTGTATGGCCTAGGCCCGGGGGCTCCTGTCGGTGTACTAAGTATTGGGCCACTAGTACCCCGTACTTGTGCACGGGCAGTTGTAGCCGTCCTCGCGGCAAGGCTTGCCGGGAATAGCTCGAGGTCGATTCAAGCCATCAAGGAAATCATCAAGTCAGAGATCTGAGGATCAGCAGATAAGCAAAGCTGGGATTCGAAGGCCAGCTTCCCCGGCAAGATCCTTGCTGGGATGGCCTGTGGACCCCGGCAAGGCTCGGCGCCCGGCAAGACTTGGTTCCCGGCAAGCCCTGGCGCCCGGCAAGGCTTGGCGCCCGGCAAGGACTCGGCGTCTGGCGAGATTCTCCCACTGTGCCACCGCTTCGGCACAGTAACAAGTCTGACATTCTGGGTCCTTCCCTGGATGCGTGGCGACGTGCCAGTGAAGGAGAACTTCTGGCCCATTCTGCATGCGTAGCTGCTCTTTGAACGTACTGTTCATTGTGAGCGCTCCTGAAGGCTGGGCTCAAGAACATCAATAAGAACACAAAGCAGGAGTAGGGTTTTACGCTGATCAGCGGCCCGAACCTGGGTAAAAACTTCCCGCGTTGATCACTGGTTCTGCTCTTTGCGTATACCTCTCCCCCCGCCGAATCGTAAAGGGGTCTCTCGGGATCCCATAGGTGTCGTACCCCGACATAAATTTTCAGGGCATTTGGAGAACTTTTATTTTTGGGACTTTTTTTTATTGCATGGATAATTCAGAAAACAGACAGATAATACTATTTTTGATTTATTTATTCTAAATAACAGAAAGTAAAAAGTGGGTACAGAAAGTTGTGCTTCTAAATTCATCCATCTCATGCTCATCAAAAGGAATCCATTAACAAGGTTGATCAAGTCTTATTAACAAACTTCTTTCGAATAACATGAAACCGAAGAATTTTGGGATAACACTAGGTTACCTCAACGGGGATATGCATGTCCCCAACAATAAGAGTATCATATTTCTATTTCTTAGTAGGGAGAGGGAATTCAAAACCTCCAATAGTAATAGTTGAAATTTTTCCAATAGAATTGATACTATGAACTTGAGGTTGCTTCTTCGAAAAGTGCACCGTATGCTCATTACCATTAACATGAAAAGTGACATTGCCCTTGTTGCAATCAATAACAGCCCCTGCAGTATTAAAAAGGGTCTACCAAGGATGATCGACATACTGTCGTCCTCGGGAATATCAAGAATAACAAAGTCCGTCAAGATAGTAACGTTTGCAACCACAACAGGCACATCCTCACAAATACCGATGGGTATATCAGTTGATTTATCGGCCATTTGCAAAGAGATTTCAGTTGGTGTCAACTTATTCAATTCAAGTCTACGAAATAAAGAGAAGGGCATAACACTAACACCGGCTCCAAGATCACATAAAGCAGTTTTAACATAGTTTCTTTTAATGGAGCATGGTATAGTTGGTACTCCTGGATCTCCTAGTTTCTTTGGTATTCCACCCTTAAAGGTGTAATTAGCAAGCATGGTGGAAATTTCAGCCTCCGGTATCTTTCTTTTATTTGTAACAATATCTTTCATATACTTAGCATAAGGAGACATTTTCAGAATATCAGTCAAACGCATACGCAAAAAGACAAGTCTAAGCATTTCAACAAAGCGCTCAAAATCCTCATCATCCTTTTTCTTGGATGGTTTAGGAGGAAAGGGCATGGGTTTCTGAACCCATGGTTCTCTTTCTTTACCATGCTTCCTAGCAACAAAGTCTCACTTATCATAACATTGATTCTTTGATTGTGGGTTATCAAGATCAACAACAGGTTCAATCTCCACATCATTATCATTACTAGGTTGAGCATCAACATGAACATCATCATTAACATTATCACTAGGTTCATGTTCATCACCAGATTGTGTCTCAGCCTCAGAAATAGAAATATCATTTGGATTCTCAGGTGTGTCTATAACAAGTTCACTAGAAGCATGCAAAGTCCTATCAGTTTTCTTTTTATTTTTATTACTAGGACTAGGTGCATTAGTATTAATTCTCTGAGAATCTTGCTCAATTCTCTTAGGATGGCCCTCGGGATACAAAGGTTTCTGAGTCATTTTACCACCTCTAGTCATAACCCTAACAGCATTATCATTGTTCTTACTACTCAACTCATTAAGCAAATCATCTTGTGCCTTAAGTACTTGTTCTACTTTAGTCTTAACCATGGAAGCATGCTTACTAATAATTTTCAGATCACTAACAGTTCTACTCATATAATCACCCAAGCAGTCAAGCATGTAAGCATTATGTTTCAATTGTCTACCAACACAAGCATTGAAGTTTTTTTGTTTAACAATAAAATTATCAAACTCATCCAAGCATTGACTAGCAGACTTATTATAAGGGATATCACCTTCATCAAATCTATAGAGAGAATTTACCTCTACTACCTGTGTCGGGTTATCAAGACCATGTCTTTCTTCAATAGGTGGTAAATTATTAACATCTTCAGCTTTAATACCTTTTTATTTCATAGATTTCTTTGCCTCTTGCATATCTTCAGGACTGAGGAATAGAATACCTCTTTTCTTTGGAGTTGGCTTAGGAGTTGGTTTAGGAAGTGTCCAATCATTATCATTACTCAGTATATTGTTCAATAGCAATTCAGCTTGAAAACAAGGCCTAGGGTTCATACTTTCACTAGTGCAAGTTCTCTCAACAATGATAACATAATTAGATCATATGGAAATCCCGCAACGTGTGACAAAAGTCACTCCAAAATTCCTATCGTGGAGAACATAAGATGGAATTGCTTGTAGGGTACGAAACCACCTCAAAGTTATTCTTTCCGATCAATCCATTGAGCTATTCCTATAAGTGTCACAAACAGCCCTAGAGTTCATAGTAAAATAACACCATATGACACACATCAATCAACCCTAATGTCACCTAGATACTCCAATGTCACCACAAGTATCCGTGGGTCAATTATACGATATGCATCAAACAACTTCTGATTCGTAATATTCAATCCAACACAAAGAACCTCAAAGAGTGCCCCAAGATTCCTACCGGAGAAACAAGGACGAAAACATGCATCAACCCCTATGCATAGATTACCCCAATGTCACCTCGGGAATCCGTGAGTTGAGTGCCAAAACATACATCAAGTGAATCAATAGAACACCCTATTGTCACCATGGGTATCCCACGCAAGACATACATCAAGTGTTCCCAAATCCATAATAGTATTCAATTCGATAATAGTGAAACCTCAAAGGTAAAACTCAATTCATCACAAGAAGATAGAGGGGGAGAAACACCATATGATCCAACTATAATAACAAAGCTCGCGGTACATCAAGATCGTGCCAAATCAAGAACACGAGAGAGAGAGAGAGAGAGAGAGAGAGAGAGATCTAACACATAGCTACTGGTACATACCCTCAGCCCCGAGGGTGAACTACTCCCTCCTCATCATGGAGACCGCCGGGATGATGAAGATGGCCACCGGTGATGGTTTCCCCCTCCGGCAGGGTGGCGGAACGGGCTCCCAATTGGTTTTCAGTGGCTACAGAGGCTTGCGGCGGCGGAACTTCCGATCTAGGTTTATTTCTGAGGTTTATGGGATTTATAGGAGGTGTTGGCATCGGGGACAAGTCAAGGGGGCCCACGAGGCGACGACAAGGCAGGGGGGCGCGCCCTAGGGGAGGCGCGCCCTCCACCCTTGTGGTTGCCTCGGGACTCCTCTCCGATATCTTTTCGTTCCAGTATTTTTTATATTTTCCAAAAATATTCTTCGTAAATTTTCAGCTCATTCCGAGAACTTTTATTTCTGCACAAAAAATGACACCACAGTAGTTCTGCTGAAAACAGCGTCAGTCCGGGCTAGTTCTAATAAAATCATACCAAAATCATATAAAATTGTTGTAAACATGGCATGAATACTTCATAAATTATAGATACGTTGGAGACATATCAGCAACCCCAAGCTTAATTCCTGCTCGTCCTCGAGTAGGTAAATGATAAAAGAAATAGTTTATGAAGTGTGAATGCTAGCAAGTGCACGAGTTTGATCAATAATAATTTCAAGCACTTTTTCTAGCATCATTATAAATCATAAACAGTAGCTCATCTCATAAAACTTCTCATGATCAAGTAGCAAGCTATTCACATGTTAAAGCATAGATCATAAACTTCCTTGAAAATTAACAAACTGGGTTCTCAGTCATCAAACAATTGCAATTCATCTTATTTTCAGAAAGGGTCTATGTAAGAGCTTTGATTTAGCAAATCCCACATACTCAACTATCATATAGTCTTCCATGATTGCTACCACTCAAAGCATATTTTTAGAACAAATAGCATCCATCGAACACAGAGAAAGATAGGGGCTTAGTGTTTCACCTCCCAACTTATTTATCATATAGATAATTGTCAACAATAATAATTCATGATCAAATATATTTGAATGGCCATATATGCTTAGATCTTTCCCCACCACATGATGCTTGCCAACTAAAGAATAGGTTGGAATAAGAAATTGACTCAACAAAAAATAAAAGTAAAAGATAGGCCCTTCGCAGAGGGGATCAGGGATTTGCAGAGGTGCCAGAGCTCGAAGCTTTTAAAACAGAGATGAACATAATTTTGAGAGGTATGCTTTCATTGTCAACATAACAACCACTATCTTCCATGCTAGATACATTATAGGCGGTTCCCAAACAGAATGGTAAAGTTTTTACGCCCCCTCCACCAACAATCACACTCCACGGCTGGTCCGAAACAACGGGTACCGTCCAAACCAACAACAATCCTAGGGGAGTTTTGATTGATATTATATTTTGATTTGACTTTAAGCATGAGACTGGGCATCCCGATTACCAGCCACTTTCTCATGAATGACAAGTGAATCAACACTCATCGTGAGAATAACCGACCTGGCATGGAAGATACTGACAGCCCCTAGTCGCCACATGAGCAATTCGGGCATACAAAACAGATTATTATTTGAAGGTTTAGAGTTTGGCACATGCAAATTTACTGGGAAAGACAGGTAAATACCGCATATAGGTAGATATGGTGGACACTCATGGAGGAAACTTGGTTCAAGGATTTTGGATGCACAAGCAGTATTCCCGCTTAGTACAGAGATTTTGGCTAGCAAAAGATTCTAAATAGCAAGCACCACATGTTGGAGGATCCATAACAATATAACTTCTATACAAATATACCCAAGCATAACTCATTACGTTGTCTTCCTTGTCCAACTTCAACTAATTTGCTCAAGTTTGAAAATAATTAATGGGGCTCACAATCATAGAAGATGTCCAAGATAGTATATTTATATGTGAAATCTCTCTTCCTTCAATATTCTTTCATGAATTGTTCAAGTGACCAATACTATGTTTGCTAACTTTCAATAAATTTACCAGCTGTACTTCTTATATGTGAAGCCATTACTCCCCATGGTATAAGCATATGAAGCATATATAATTTCAGATTTATGATATTCAATTCATTCAACCATTTACTCATAGGATATAAGTGAAGCACGTGAGTAAATGACAAACTACTCCAAAAAGATATAAGTGAAGATCAATGAGTAGTCAAATAATTAAGTAGCTTTGTGAAGACTCTCTCTCATAAAGAAAATTTAGATCTTAAGTACTTTATTCAAACAGCAAGCAAAACAAAATAAAATGACATTCTAAAAATAGCACACATCGTGTGAAGAAACAAAAACTTAGGCTCAACCGATACTAACCGATAATTCTTGATGAAGAAAGGTGGGATGCCTACCGGGGCATCCCCAAGCTTAAATGCTTGAGAATTCTTGAAATATTATATTGGGATGCCTTGGGCATCCCCAAGCTTGAGCTTTTGTGTCTCCTTAATTACTTTTATACGATGGTTTCCCTAAATCTTAAAAACTTCATCCACACAAAACTCAACAAGAACTCGTGAGAAAAGTTAGTATAAATCAAATGCAAAACCTTATCATTATCTACTGTAGAAAATCACTAAAATTATTATTTAACATTGCATACTAAATGCCTCTGCATATTTAATACTCTTATCCTCAAATAGATTCATTAAACAAGCAAACATATGCAAACGATGCAAACATAACAGCAATCTGTCTAAACAGGACAGTCTGTAAAGAGTGCAATTTTACTCATACTTTCCTAACTCTAACAATTCTGAAAAATTGGGACAACGTAGAAAATTTGTATATAAATCCTCTGTAAAAAATTCAGAGTTTTTGCACGTTCCAGTAAAAGATAGGAATTTCTGTACTGGACGCAAAAGTTTCTGTTTTTGCACAGAATCAAATCAACTATCAACCACACTATCCCAAAGGCTTTACTTGGCACTTTATTCAAAAAAAAGCTATAAAACATGATTACTACAGTAGATTAATCATGTGAACACACAAAAACAGTAGGTATAGATATTGGGTTGTCTCCCAACAAGTGCTTTTCTTTAATGCCTTTTTAGCTAGGCATGATGATTTCAATGAAGCTCACATAAAAGATAAGAATTGAAACATAATGGGAGCATCATGAAGCATATGCTAGCACATTTAAGTCTAACCCACTTCCTATGCATAGGGATTTTGTGAGCAAACAACTTATGGGAACAAGAATCAACTAGCATAGGAAGGTAAAACAAGCAAAACTTCAAGATTTTCAACACATAGAGAGGAAAGTTGATATTATTGCAGTATGTAAAAGCATAAGTTCCTCTCTCATAATAAATTTCAGTAGCATCATGAATGAATTCAACAATATAACCATCACATAAAGTATTCTTTTCATGATCCATCAGCATAGAAATTTTACTACTCTCCACATAAGCAAAACTCTTCTCATTCGGAATAGTGGGAGTATCATAAGAAACTCGAATACTATAAATTGTTTCCACATTAAAAGAATAATGTTCAGAAAAAGGGTAATCATAATTATGACAAGCATTATGAATATAATCATCACTACTTTTTATAAAATAAGTGTCATCACAATAATCATCATAAGTAGCAACTTTGTTCTCATCATAATCAATTGAAACCTCTTCCAAGATAGTGGAATCATTACTAAATAAAGTCATGACCTCTCCAAATCCACTTTTATCATTATAATAAGGTTCAACACCCTCCAAAATAGTGGGATAATTATTATCTAAAGTTGACACTCTTCCGAACCCACTTTCATAAATATTGCAATCATCATAAATAGGAGGCATGCTATCATCATAATAAATTTGCACATCAAAACTTGGGGGACTAAAAATATCATCTTCATTAAACATAGCATCCCCAAGCTTGGGACAAACATTAATTGCAGCAAATAAATTCTCAAACATGTCATTCTCATCAAACATAGCATCCCCAAGCTTGTGGTTTTGCATATCATAAGCATAATCACTCTTATCATTAATAGTATGAATAACACCAATAGTATAGCAATTATTATCATCACAATTTTCTAAGTTGGTGCCAAAAAGATTCTCAAGATTATAACAAGTATCATTACTTTCCCAATCATAATCATCACAATGAGTAATAGGCATAACAATAATAGGAGCAACATTATTTGGGAGGGATACCTTTTTACCTTTGCTTCTCCATCTTTTCTTTTTATTCTCCACATCATGTGTGGGTTTAATCACCTTTTTGGAGCTCCTTATTGATGAGATTGGTTGAATAAAACGCTCCTCCTCATTACCTGATTCATCATAAGAAAAAATAGGAGGATATAGGGAAACCTCTTCCCCTTCATTAGTATTCTCTTCATCTTCTATTTGTTTTCTTGTCTTTAAGTAATTGGCAATATAAAGATTCTCAATGCAATTTACTGCACAATACATATAAATTTCCTCTAGATCAAAATCAAGAAATCTCTTAAGGTTATATTCTGGAATACCCTTAGTTATACGTTTCATTTCTTCATATCCCAGAAGCAAACTAAGTTTATTATGATGCGCAAGGGAAATCAAGTCATCACAATTTTTGGACACGATTCGATCATGAAACAATTTGCATTGGAGATTTAAATGACCACGTTCATTGCAAAGTTCACAAGGATGGCGAGAAAAATTAGATTTTTTAGCACAAACATCTAGCCTCTCTTGCAACCATTTAGTTTCTAAATACTTATGCCTCTTGCAAAATCTATCTTCCCTTTTTGGTATGTCACTGCAAACTCTACGCACTCCACAAAAATTGACATGCTTATAAGAAACATTTTTATCATGACTAGTGCAATCATCATTAGTACTATGGATATTCAAAGAATTCATACCAACAACATTGCAATCATGCTCATCATTCAAAGATTTAGTGCCAAACATTTTATTAACTTCTTCTTCTAACACTTTGGCACAATTTTCCGATCCATCATTTTCACGAAAGACATTAAAAAGATGAAGCATATGAGGCAACCTCAATTCCATTTTTTTGTAGTTTTCTTTTATAGACTAAACTAGTGATAAAACAAGAAACTAAAAGATTCAATTGCAAGATCTAAAGATATACTTTCAAGCACTCACCTCCCCGGCAACGGCGCCAGAAAAGAGCTTGATGTCTACTACGCAACCTTCTTCTTGTAGACTCGTGTTGGGCCTCCAAGCGCAGAGTTTTGTAGGACAGTAGCAAATTTCCCTCAAGTGGATGACCTAAGGTTTATTAATCCGTGGGAGGCATAGGATGAAGATGGTCTCTCTCAAACAACCCTGCAACCAAATAACAAAGAGTCTCTTATGTCCCCAACACACCCAATACAATGGTAAATTGTATAGGTGCACTAGTTCGGCGAAGAGATGGTGATACAAGTGTAATATGGATGGTAGATATAGGTTTTTGTAATCTGAAAATATAAAAATAGTAAGGTAACTAGTAACAAAAGTGCGCAAAAATGGTATAGCAATGCTTGAAAACAAGGCCTAGGGTTCATACTTTCACTAGTGCAAGTTCTCTCAACAATGATAACATAATTAGATCATATGGAAATCCCTCAACGTGTGACAAAAGTCACTCCAAAATTCCTATCGCGGAGAACATAAGATGAAATTGCTTGTAGGGTACGAAACCACCTCAAAGTTATTCTTTCCGATCAATCCATTGAGCTATTCCTGTAAGTGTCACAAACAGCCCTAGAGTTCATAGTAAAATAACACCATATGACACACATCAATCAACCCTAATGTCACCTAGATACTCCAATGTCACCACAAGTATCCGTGGGTTAATTATATGATATGCATCAAACAACTTCAGATTCATAATATTCAATCCAACACAAAGAACCTCAAAGAGTGCCCCAAGATTCCTACCGGAGAAACAAGGACGAAAATGTGCATCAACCCCTATGCATAGATTACCCCAATGTCACCTCGGGAATCCGCGAGTTGAGTGCCAAAACATACATCAAGTGAATCAATAGAACACCCCATTGTCACTACAGGTATCCCACGCAAGACATACATCAAGTGTTCTCAAATCCATAATAGTATTCAATCCGATAATAGTGAAACCTCAAAGGTAAAACTCAATTCATCACATGAAGATAGAGGGGGAGAAACACCATATGATCCAACTATAATAACAAAGCTTGTAGTACATCAAGATCGTGCCAAATCAAGAACACGAGAGAGAGAGATCAAACACATAGCTACTGGTACATACCCTCAGCCCCGAGGGTGAACTACTCCCTCCTCATCATGGAGACCGCCGGGATGATGAAGATGGCCACCGGTGATGGTTTCCCCCTCCGGCACGGTGCCGGAATGGGCTCCCGATTAGTTTTCGGTGGCTACAGAGGCTTGCGGCAGCGGAACTTCCAATCTAGGTTTATTTCTGAGGTTTTTGGGATTTATAGGAGGTGCTGGCGTCGGGGACAAGTCAAGGGGGCCCACGAGGCGACGACAAGGCAGGGGGCGCGCCCTCCACCCTTGTGGTTGCCTCGGGACTCCTCTCCGATATCTTTTCGTTCTAGTATTTTTTATATTTTCCAAAATTATTCTCCATAAATTTTCAGCTCATTCCAAGAACTTTTATTTCTGCACAAAAATATTCTCCGTAAATTATGTCGGATGGCATTCATCATGCAACAGTCATAACCTAGGGTGACACAGAACTAGCTCCAATTCATCAATATAATGTAGGCATGTATTCCGAATATAGTCATACGTGCTTATGGAAAAGAACTTGCATGACATCTTTTGTCCTACCCTCCCGTGGCAACGGGCTCCTAATGGAAACTAAGGGATATTAAGGCCTCATTTTAATAGAGAACCGGACCAAAGCATTAGCACTTAGTGAATACATGAACTCCTCAAATTACGGTAATCACCAGAAAGAATCCCAATTATTGTCACTTTGGGGTATGCGGATCATAACACGTAATAGGTGTCTACAACTTGCAAGATAGGATCAAGAACACAAATATATTCATGAAAACATAATAGGTTCAGATCTGAAATCATGGCACTCGGGCCCTAGTGACAAGCATTAGGCATAGCAAAGTCATAGCAACATCAATCTTAGAACATAGTGGATATTAGGGATCAAACCCTAACAAAACTAACTCGATTACATGATAAATCTCATCCAACCCATCACCATCCAGCAAGCCTACGATGGAATTACTCATGCACGGTGGTGAGCATCATGAAATTGGTGATGGAGGAAGGTTGATGATGATGATGATGGCGACAATTTCCCCTCTCCGGAGCCCCGAACGGACTCCAGATCTGGCCTTCCGATGAAGAACAGGAGGTGACGGCGGCTCCGTTTCATAAAACGCGATGAATCCTTCTCTCTGATTTTTCTCTCCTCGAAAGTGAATATATAGAGTTGGAGTTGAGGTCGGTGGAGGTCCAGGGGACCCACAAGGCAGGGGGTGCGCCCTAGGGGGTGGGCACGCCCTGCACCCTTGTGGACAGCAGGTGGGTTCCCCTCTGTTGATTGTTTCGCCAATATTTTTTATTTATTCCAAAAATATTCTTCGTGAAGTTTCAGGTCATTCCGAGAACTTTTATTTCTGCACAAAAATAACACCAAGGCAATTCTGCTGAAAACAGCGTCAGTCCGGGTTAGTTCCATTCAAATCATGCAAATTACAATCGAAAACAAGGGCAAAAGAGTTTGGAAAAGTAGATACGACGGAGACGTATCAGTTCGCATGACATAATTCGCATACATGTTATCTAAGTAATCAGGATCGCATGATTTAATTCACATACATGATTTATATGCTAAGCAGAGGGCATTCACATATATGATGTCTGAACTAAGAACATGGTGTTGAATATTGTGTATATGATGTCTAAACTATGCAATGCAAGACACCATATGCATGATATGAGCAGTATAACTGTGCCAAGTTAGAGCATACGCTCGGTGGGGGAATAGGATTGGTCATCTATCTCTGAATCCATCTCTGAGGAGCTATCGGGACCCAGCAAGAGATCTGCTTCGACAGGTAGCACTGTCTGCTCTGAAGACCTTGTTTTTTCTCCAGATTTTTCCATCACCCACTCAAATGGCTGATTCACAGTAAGAGTAGTTTAATGTACAAACATTGTCGGTAAATAGAAATGTAATGAAGAAAAGGATGGGCAAGATATCATTCAAATATATGATGCCTGGTTAAACAGGATGGCATTGCATATTTCACATATATTATGGCTGGCTAAAAGAGATGATATTGCATAATTCCCATATATGATATAGAAACTAAACAGGTGGCATTACAGAACATGTCTAAACTAAGCAGATGACATATATGATGTCGAAAATAGGCACTGCAAGGCAACATATGCATGATATGACCAACATCATCATGCCAAGTTAGAGCAAACACCTTGGGGGGTAAATAGGAGTGGTCAGCTGCGTCTGAATCCGCCTCAGAACAGATATCTTCCTCTGGATTACAATCTGAAGAGGGGGGAAGGGTTTGCCATTGAACCCACCATGGAGCGATGTCTGCATGACATTGTATTGCCGCGCAAAACTCTTCTCTTTTTCTCTACATGTTCAGCATGACTGTGTACAATATCTGACATGCATACGAAAAAATATAGTGAGATTATGTAAGGAGAGCATGCAGAAATCTAGAGTGATGGTAACAACCAGTGGATGGATCCAAAAACAATGATAGCAGGCTGATGATAGCTTTAATTTAATAAAAAGACAGATGATGATTGCTTTACTATTTGTTTCCCACCCAAGATGAACAACATAGGCATACCCTAGGTGAACCAGATAATAGACAGAGATACTATTCATTGTTGCCTCGATATGTGCCCCACAAGTAATTTTAAAACTCAAGTTTGAACATTAATTTGGACCTGACTTGGAGTCTAAGAGGTGAACAGGACGATAAAGTAGCAGGTAATATTAAGCAATGCATAACATAAGCAGAAACAAAAGAGTGCGACCTCTCTTGTGGACCCGTGTACTCCTCAGGTTCATCTGCTGAGTCGATGATGATGATGCAGTTGCGGTGGGTGCCGGCGGCAGGGAAGGAGATCTAAGGCGGCGAAAGACGGTCAGGAGTCGTGATGTCTGGTTTGGTGGATGCTTCTGTCGATGGAGCAGCTCAGGTGAGGTGGACGACGTCGTGGCAGGAGCAGGACAAATCACACAAAGTTTTCTTCGACACCTACGTGTAACTGAAGTTATTCTATAAGGGCTCCTTTGGCTTGCAGGAATCTAAAAACGCAGGGATAGGAAAAACACCGGAATAGGATAGGAATGCACGTGGGAAACAGAGCATTTGTAAACACATGATTTCTGTCATCTTGGGTGTTTGGTTCACAGGAATTGGAAGAGCAGAGGAATGCAAAAAAACATGGCCAAATTAAAGTGAAACCATATGAAAGCATGTACAGTTAGAATGTTATTCTGCCACTAATGCACTTGGTCTTGTTTTCATGCATAGGATTTTGAAAAGTAGGTCCATGTGGATGTTTTGCTCCATTCCTTTCAACAAAATGCATGAATAATTGAATAGTAGAGTGCCATAGGAAAATTTCCTATTGCTATATTTTTCCTTCATGTTTTCCTTTGAACCAAAATAGCCCTAATGGATCGACATGAATGTAGAGTAATACGTGATGCGACAAGTGTACAACCTCTTTGCCGTAGCCGTGTCGACCTCAACATCATTGGGTTGGTCACTAAAGAAGTTGCGGCAGAGGTGGCTATCAGAGGTGTGGAGGAAGATCTGAGGAATCTGTAGATGGCGTCCAGGGCACTGCTTTGTTGTGATGGATGATTTCGTCGTTGGAGCAGCTCCGGCGAGCCGTAAGACATCGAGGCTGAAGCAGTACAAGATAGACATCATTAATCTCAAGTGTGATTCTAATAGAATCTCCAATAGATGATGTAAAATACATTACCAAAAAGTGATAGATGTAAAATTTACATCACCAAAAAACACCTGACTACAACAGATGAGGTAAAAACTGTTGACTCTGAACTTAACTGTCGCAACTGAAATTTACTGTGGAATCTGAATGTTACTGTCGAAACTGAAGGCACTGGTAGCAGAGAGGCACTTCACATGTAGTTTAGGTCGCTCGAGCACTAGTAGTAGAGAAACAACGATCTAAATCAGCAGGCGATCAACGGGGAACACAGTAGCAGATAGCAGTCGGAGCAGCAGCGCCTGGAGGAGCAGCGCGAACTAGAGCCAGAGCAGCAACTCGTGTAGCTACAGCAGCCCGTGTACCAGCATCAGCAGCGCAAGCGAGAGCAAGAGCAGAGCAGCAGCATGAGTGAGGGGGAGAGCAGAGCAACAGCACGGGCGAGGGGGAGAGCAGAGCAGCAGCGCGAGCGAGCGAGAGCCGGAGCAGCAGCAGCAGCGTGAGCGAGCGAGAGCCGGAGCAGCAGCAGCACCGCGAGCGAGCGAGAGCCAGAGCAGCAGCAGCAGATCCGGCTGGTATGGACGCCACCGCCGAAGGGGCCTCGCACTGGGGGAGAGCCGCCGTGGAGATGTCGCCCGCGGCGCCGGCTTCAAGGTAGCCATGCCATGGGGGTGCGGGATGGAGCACTGTCGGCCCCGGGACGTCGAGTTAAGGAGAAGGTGCGATGCAATGAGTGTACAACCTCTTTGGTGGCACCGAGTAGGCCTCGGCTTCGTCCGAGGAGTCAGTGAGGATGCTGCGGTTCCGGTGGAGCAGGTTAAGGTGGCGTTGTGGGTATGGATCAGCCGCGCCGATCGTCGGAGCAGCTCCTTAGAGGTGGAGGACGGGCCGGTTGAACCGACGGGACGATGAGATCGACGACGGATCCTCATCCCGGGAGGTGGATGAGGGACGTCGTGCTGTTGCGGTGGACGACGCCATCGGGGAAGAGGCTCCGGCTGGGCAGCGGTGAGGTGGCGGACGGAGGACGGTGGGGTTTCGCGGCTGGAGCAGAGAGGTTATGGCGGCCTGGGATTTCGAATGGCGAAAAGGAGGCGATGGGAGGGGGAACCATGACTTAGGGACGCGCTTGTCCAAAATGTAGGGTGTGTTACAAAAGTACCCCCACCAATTTGAACTAGCGGCCCTTTCGGCTCAGGGTTAGAAGGGTGATTTCATGTGTCAGGATTTGGCAGCTGGAGGGAGTTTTCGTGCGCGTTGTAATTTCGGGATAGCAAGGCGCGGGTTGTGAAGGCGCGAGTTTTGGGAGCACGATATCTGAATTTTCGGATATAACAAGGCGCGGGTTGAATTGTATTGTACGTACCAAATCAATTCGCACTTCCCTCAACGAAAAAACAAAAAAAATAAAACTATTCGCACCACACAAAGAGAGAGTCTTGTCCCGTTTTACTGTACAAATGCTATTCAAAGCTATGAATCCATGTTATGTCCAATTAAATTTTTTCGCTGGCTGTATAATGTGTAACACCCCCAGTGGTTAACTACAGTAATCCCCTTTTGATTATGCCATGTCATCATGATTATCAGTGCCTAATCATCATTTGCATCATATTGCTTTTCAACTCCTAACTCAAATTCAATTTTAAATGAAAGTGGAAAATAAAAGTTGTCTGGCATAGAAACTAAAATGTTCAGTAAGTAACAAATATTACAGAGACTATTCTAAAATTGTAACCAACAATTAATAAATTATTTAAGTGGCTCTAACATGATCAAAATAGCAAAGTTTAATGCATTTTATTTATTATAAAATTTGCGTGAGCTCCAATTGTCTCCAAACCAATTTTTGGCAGTGGTAGATAATGCCTGGCATTTAATGGAACAAGTGCCATGATTTACAAAATTCAACTTGAGGCCTAACTAATTACAAAACAGAGGAATAAGAATAAATAAAAAGAAAAAGACAAAACAAAACAAAACAAATAAAAAATTAAAAGAAAGGCAAACCCCTTCCCCCCCCCCCCCCGGCCCAACTGGGCCTCGGCCCACTCACCCAGGCCTATTTAGGCCTCCCCAAAAGCCCCCACCAAACCCTAACCCACCGACACCTCCTCCCCCCTCGCTCACTTCCCCCCTTCCCCCAATCCAGGTCGCATCGGAGCTCGACGCCACGCCGCCGCCCGCCGTCGCTGGAGTGCTTCGCCTCCCCGACCTCCTCCTCGCCGGACTACCCCAGGCCTCGCCGCCCTTCGCCTCAGTAGCGCCAGTGAGCGCCCCCTCCTCTTCTCTCTCCCCACTCGCGCGCGCCCGTCCCAGCGTTCGCCGGCTCCGCCCGCGCCTCCCCGTGGCCGCACCGCAGCCGCACGCCGCCCGCTTCGCCCCCCCCCCCCCGCCCGCGCGCTGCTCCCGCTCGAGCGCGCCCGCTGCCGCGCCCGCCTCGCACTCGCCGCGGCCTCGCCTCGCTCGGCGCCGCCTGGCACTGCCCTGCTCGCCGCCCCGGTCCGCGCTCAGGCGCACGCGCCGAGCCGCGTCACCCCTTCCCGCTCGTCGCTCGCCCGTGCTCGCCTTCGACCGTGGCTGCGCGCCGTCATCGTCGTCGTTGCCGGCGGCCCCCACGTCGCCAGCCACTGCGGGTCGACGCGCGCCACCGCCCCGTCCCGTAACCGCTCCCGGTTGACCAAAAGGTCACCGGAGCAGCGAGTCCGGCGCCCCGCCGTCGCCGTGGCCGTGCCCCTCGCCCAGCCGTGGCCATGGGCCACTGACGTAGGGGCCCCGCCCCTCTGGCCCTATGACGAACGGGGCCCAGCCCCTAAAAACGTTTTAAAAAGAAAAATGTAATAAAAATAAATAAATATTAATTAAATAATTAATTAACTTAATTAATTCTGTTTAATTAAACTAATTATCTAGTTAACCTAATTAATCTGTAATTAGTATAATTAATCCCTAATTAGCCTAACGTGACACCGACAGGTGGGACCCACTGGTCCTGACATCACAGTGACGTCATGATGATGTCAGCATAACACTGTTTTGGATAATCCGAATTTATATGATTAAATAAATTCCAGAAATTGCTAAAATCTTTAGAAAATCATATAAAATAATCCGTAACTCCGATGAAAATACTTTGTACATGAAAGTTGCTCAGAACGACGAGACGAATCCGAATACGCAGTCCGTTCGCCCGTCACACGTCCCTAACTATCCGAACATGGAACTGTTCCCCTCCAGTCATCTGTCTGACAAATGTCCGGAACCAGGAAAACATTCCCGGATGGATTCCTCCTTTCTCGGTAACGTGCAACCACACGTTAGAACACACCCGGCACTGCATATTGTCATGTCGTACATTGTGTTGCTCATGTTTGCTTTATATTTACTGTTTCCTCCCCCTCTTCTCTCTCGTTAGACCCCGACGCAGTTCCCGGTACCGACACAGCTCCGGAGCCTGGCGCCACCGTTGGCGACCTTGCCTTTGCCGCAAAGCAACCAGGCAAGCCCCCCCTTTGATCATCCCGATATCGCCCATTCTATTTTCTCATGCTTGCATTAGAATTGCTGCTGCTACTGCTTTACCTATTCTGATGCATAGCCTGTTATTGTAACCTGATGTTGATAATTACCTGCATATCCTAAACTGCTTAGTATAGGCTGGGTAGAGACCTATCAGTGACCCCACTAGTCCCGACCGCCCCGCTGGATTATCAGAAGACCCGATCAACGGGATTGAAGACCAGGCCCCGACACCGCACATCACCCCCTTAGTTGTAACGACACTGCAGCGTTACTATCAAGTGCCGAGGGTGATACCTCGTGTAGCACTTTTGATGTTAACTCTGTAGAGTAGCTATTCGGTCGTGGTCATCGAGGGTGATTCCTCCTTCACCGCTTCCGATAACGACGCCGTCGTACAACACCTCAAGTATGAACCCAGCGAGGGTGATTCCTCCGAGTTCACCTTGACGGATACATCGAGTAGGAATCCAACAAGGGTGATACCTCGGATTCCCCTGATGTTATGGACACACGGATACTTGGACTGTACTATTGTTACTTGGAAAGGCGGGTCGACCCTGAGGGGTACCCGCGTGTGATGTGAAGACGGGTTGCCTGTATGGTGCCCGAGTGATGAATACGAGGCACGGTCGGGCATTCTTAACCTTTGCAGCAAGTCCTCGAGACGGGGCGATGGGGTCACATCTTTCGTGAGTCTCTGCTCGTTACCGCAAGCCCAAGGTACTAACGATTTGGATATTTGATCCGAGCAGGCCTCTGGCCTGATAGCACTAACCATCACGTGGGCATAGTATGGGCGTTCTGCATCGTATGCATCAGCCGAAAGCTCTGTCAGACGTCCAGTTCAGCATGGCGGCACGGTCGGATCGTGTCGGCCACCCGAGGTGATGCTGGTATCCACCCTGTGCGCAATGACCCGGAGGGCGAGGGGCAATGGCCAAGACCCCCTTGCGCTTAGGATGTAGACCGGCGGGGACCTCTCTGCTGAGCTGTAGGTAGGGTTGCGATGTATCGTTTGGCCGAGGCCGGGCATAACCCAGGAAAGTGTGTCCGGCCGGAGTTAATCGAGCGTGTTGGGTAAGTTGGTGCACCCCTGCAGGGAAGAAAACTTCTATCGATAGCCGGTCCTATGGTAACGGACACTCGGAGTTGTATCCTGATTGATACAATTAGAACTGGATACTTGGATACTATGGCTCTGGGATTGCTTCTCGCAGGGAGTCGAGAAGGGATCTCAGGACGAGGTTGATGACTGTATGGCTCTGGGATTGCTTTCTCGCAGGGAGTCGAGAAAGGATCTCTGGGTGAGGTTGATATCATTATTGCTACCTTATATTGTACTGTTCTACTCTCTTCTATTGCTGCAAGACCTCTGAAGATGCTAGTCTTCGATAGGACTAGGCCTTCTCTCTATTCTGGCATTTCTGCAGCCCAGTCCACATATACAACCTCTCTTTGAAAATGTTGCATATGTAGTGTAGATCCTTGCTTGCTGAGTACTTCTGAGTACTCACGGTTGCTTTGTTTTCCTTTTCTCCCCATATCAGTTTGTCGTGACCAGAGGACGGAGCCCCCTGAGACAGATGCCCCGTCGATCGACTACTACTACTACCCCGAGGAGGGATACTACTACGAGTTGACTGACGACCAGGAGTAGGATCGGAGGGTCCCAGGTAGGAGGCATACGCCTTTCGATCGTAGTGTTTTATTTTGCCCCGCCTTTCTAAAGGCCTTTCTGTTTCTGTTTCATATCTGTACTCAGATATCTGATGCTTCCGCTGACGCTTGTACGTAAGCTTATGTATTCGAGCCCTCGAGGCCCTTGGCTTGTAATATAAAGCTTGTATGACTTTATTTATGTTTTAGAGTTGTGTTGTGATATCTTCCCGTGAGTCCTTAGGCTTGATTGTGTGCATTTGCGTGTATGATTAGTGCACGATTGAGCCGGGGGCGTCACATAATGCATGTAACCTAGTCATACCAACATTTTAGTGCATTCCAAATGTCTATACTACCGCTGCAATTCGAACTAAATTTGAATGCGTTTCTCTATTTGAATAAGAATCTACAATCATGATTGTTGCCAACTTAAACCATCATTCGTGTATTATCTTAACAACACATCACATGATTACTATAGAGATAGATATGAACTATGTGTACTATATGAACTCGAATTTGAAATTTTGAATACACTTGATGTTGATTCCAAATAATATTACATTTGATTTACTAACTAGATATTCATAATCTAAGCCATGTTCCATAAGTACACCGTGTTTATCACACAAAGTATAGTGCCCCGCCCCCTACATTATGACAAGTATTTCGCCCTGAGCTGCAAAAGCCACACATTATCACAAATTATAATCAATGTTCTATATATTATATGTAGTATAACATGTTCATAACCATACCATGCTTATCACCATTATATATATTCATTCATGCATGCGTCGGTTTAAAACACTATGATATCTTCCTCAAATATCCGAATCCACTTTTTTATAATGAATTATGATCTCTGTTCGTCTTTTACACCCACATAGTCCTCTTCTCTTTGTAGCTAGCGCTAACTTTCTATTGTGCATGCACACGCCCGCCCCCCTCTCACCCTCCCTCAGCGTCCCCTCCATCGCGCACATTTGTTATTTCTCTTTAGGTCGTTCACCCACGGTGTGTGTAGGCCCCCTGGCTCCTTTCCGGCACACACCGGTCGATATACCTCTCTAGCCAATTGTGCCTACCACAAACACACACTTCCCCTCTTCTCTTCTCATCGTCCATGCCCCCCTATGTCCAATACGGTTCCACGCAGGTGCACACTCCCGCCCCTCTTTTCATCGATCTCATACTCGCACACTCCTCCCCACTCGACATAGTAGGCCTCTCGCACCACCTCCTAGCCGCACCCCTCTCCCCCTGTCCGTCTCTCCGGACCTTATTTGCTTCTAACACATGCATGCATGTATACCTACCGATCTCCCTACATATAGCTAGGTCGACTATAATTCTTTTTCCCCACGCACCGATCGACGTACCTCACTAGTTATGTCTCTCCCTTTCTCGGACACACGACGATTGATCTTCCTATGCAATTACGTCTGCTTACCACAAACATAACGTCCCCCCTCATCATCCTTGCATACCTCCCGACCCGTCTCTCACACGCACGTGCATAGACAGGCAGACATCCCCTCTCTTATTGATATTGCACTCGTACCCTTCGTTTGTCTAGCAGGCCTCTCCCACCATTTGTGAGAAGCAACTCCACCACCAACCCTCCGACACTCTACCTTTGTCTCTCTCCCAACCTTATTCCTCTGCTACACATATGCATGGATGCCGATCAATCTCCCTCAATACATAGCTAGGTCTCTCTCCTTCTCCACACATATACTAGTCGATCTACCTCTCTATATATAGGTCTCTGCCCCCTCCCCCCCACACACACACCGATAGTCGAACGTTGTAGGTAGGTATCCATGCCACAGAGACAAACTACACCTCTGCCCTCTCACATTCCAGTAGGCCAGCCGCCCTGTATCTTTGATGTGGGCAAACACAAATTCGAAGGCACTCTTTATCGATCGTGCACCCACACACTTCATCCCTGTTTTCGATTATATTGATATCTTAGGCCGATGATCCCTCCACTCTCTTCTCGTGGATCGCTCCCTCTATATATGATATATCCATGACTCTGTTTCACACACATTGCATATGTTACATTTTTTTGTTTGAGATATCATTGACACATTGCCTCTGTTTCGCACAAACCATCTCTCTCACACCCACCCACGTACGTACCTGCACGTAAAGAAGAGGTGCATGCACGACGCACGTACTCATGTCTCGTTCCCGGCCACACCCGCGCGGGTACACGGTGGAGTTCATTTCTGTACGAAAAGGAAGCCCACGTGATAATTTGATGCGTGTAGCGGTTGTTTACTCGAAGGAGGGTCGTGTACCACGCATAGACGGAACAAAGTTCGACTTGACACGTTAGTATTAAATAAAGTTATATTCCTCAATGGCACGTATAGAATATAAAACAATTGTCATCGGGAAAAAAGAAAAAATCGCTCCACTATATACAATGGAGCCTGCCTGCCGGGGTTTGTCTCTCGTCACACTACGACACACAAGGCGGCGGTGGCCTCTCTCTCTCACCCGTTGGTCACTGATTCGGCCGCATCCCGTCCGCCGGCGGAAAGGGAGGATGTGCATCGTTTCTCCGTTCGACGGTGTTGAGGCAGCACGTCCCGATCTGCGGTACCCGCCGTTCTCTCTGAGCAAGCTCCGGCGCTGTAGGGCCTTCGCCACTTGCTCGATGCCGCAGTATGGGCAGATCCCGGCCGCCGGCGCCCTCCTAGTTACATCCCGACGACCCTCAGGTACAGCTTCCTCTGGCCTTGCTCCACTGCCCATCTTCCCACGTTGCTGCATGTGGAAAATCCTGCATGTGGATCTTCTTTAGTTGTTTGCTTAAAACATATCTCGGCCGGCGTACTTTCCATCTTGCAATCTCGTCCTCAAACCGTTTTTGATAAACCACCATGCTGCTATCTTTCCCTTATTACATGGAATATGCTTCTTTTTTGTCAGCGTATGTGTCTTCAACTCCTGTTACTGGGCAATAATTGTTTCCTTTCTACCTCTTTTTGCAAACAGGGCTATCCATTTCACCTCATTGCTATTGCGACCTTTTGGTGAACTGCACAAATCACTTTTTTCTTAAGAGTGTTTTGTGCAGTTCCGCCAAAATGTCACACGGGCAACGTTTTTACATTTATGTGGGACTACAGAAAGGGAGATTGGTTTTGCTATCCTCCTCATCCAACTCCGTGCCTAATCTTCTCCAACAAGTAATTAGTCCTAAAGAGAGATCGCAGAGGTGATCGGCTTCTATTTGTGTGTGTTATGTTTCATCATCTAGTTCCACTATTATTGTAATCACACTGACTGAATATCTTTGCAAACAGGGATGATCAGCTCGATTTTAGTGGAACTGCACAAAATGATCGGATTGTGATGTCCTCCATACACCTCTTTTTTGGCTACAGAGCTGCTTGAAACTAGCTGCCAACCAATGAACACTGTGCCCAGGAAATGTAGCCATGCCTACGAACAGCATCGATCAATTATATATTTTTCTTTATTTGTACACCTTCTCACAACTTTGTCTTCAGTTGTGATGTGAATATTGGCGCTGATCTGCGAACCATTGAGATGCATTAGCAGACATGGTAGTTTCATTTGTATTTGATGGAATGTTGTAACGAGACAATCTTGAGGCAAGAGGACACATGAATCCTAAGTTGAAACCTTTTTTTTTCTGCGGGAACCAAAGGTGAAATCTTCATAGCATCACAGTACAATTTCATTATGCTGGAAAATTATGCGTACATATAAACAAATCCTGAAAGATTGATAGCAATGCCAGAAACAATTCAACTTCATTTCGCCGACATGTGGGACATCCTTCATCCGGCTCCACCTACCATGCAGCAATATTGGGTGCACAACTGCAAGGAAGATTCACCCCAGTCGTTGCGCCGCAATAATAATGACTAGTGAGCAGTCAAATCACAGAGCCCCACCTTCGCCACAGTAAGTTGCTCGGACGAAGCAACCATCATTTCTCTCTTCGTTGAATCCGCTGGTACTCCAATATTCCTAGAGTAATAAGTTGCCCGGGCGAAGCAACCATCACTTCACCTTTCCCACAGTAAGTACTACCTCCTTTTTTATTCTAGAAACAACCACACGCGAATATTGGACGGTAGCAGCACAACAACTGAATCAAAAATCGAAACCAACCAATGAACTACTACTAATGGTGAGCGTTTGCTAGTATCATGTAATCCGTCTGTCCATGTATATAGGGCTTAAAGCATTTTCCGAGACTAGCTTTGGCCCTGTTTGGATCCATGGGTTAGAATTAGTTTGAGCTAGCTGGGGCTCAAATAGCCCTAAAGTATCCAAACATGAGGGTTAAATTGGAGCAAGTTGCACCTAACCCACCAAAAAAAACTATCCCACCCAAGAGGTGCTAATTAGAGCTAGTTCTCATTGGGCCCACTGAAAAATCACTTTTCTCTCTCTATCCCGCCAGCCAAGTGGTGCTAATTGGAGCTAGTTCTCGTGGGGCCCACTGAAAAATCACTTTTCTCTCTCCATCAAGTGCATTTATTGTCAATCTAACCCAGTCATCCAAACTCCTCTTTGGCTAGAGTTAGTTCAGGGTTAGTCATGAGTTAGTCTAACCTCTAGCTAAGTTAGAGTATCCAAACAGGAGCAGTATAGGACATGCAAGTTGCTCAAAGCATACCATCAAATTCGTACGTGAAAGGATCTTCGAATGATATAATTTTCAAATTATATAAAATCTTATCAATAGTCAAAGGCAACCTCGAAGAATACATTAGGCCCTATATAAAAAATCTTATCAATAGTCAAAACCAAGTGTTACTACTACACCAAACAAGTTCAAAACGAGAAACTGGACCCACTCACGGCACGGCACGCCTGTCTCGTTTGGTCCGTCGGTTAAAGCGCTTCCTCTTCTTGGCATGACAATAGAGTACAGTAATTTTTTTAGAATGCTCTTGTCATGTCGCTAACATGTGATGAGTAAACCGACCTCAATAGACGGCAAAATCGCCAGCCCGCCGCACTTTGAGAGAGACGAGGAGCGAGAAGCGATAGGGGCTGGTGGATTACTAGAGCTAGGTGTCGCACAGAGGCCAAGAAATATGGTGATAGCGTGGGTTGGCCATGTATGATGTAACTACACTGGGCTGCCGTGTTTCGGACTCTTCCGGTCTACTATGGAGAAGATTGGGTAGATTTTATATCGCTGAATAAAAATATTAAAGAGTCCAGACGCTCCACCGCGAGGTTTCTTGCTCCTTCTCGGTCGTCGGAAAGCACTCTTCTAAGTTTTGCCGACACATGGGACATCCAGCATCCAGGTCCACGTGCCATGCAAGAAAATGGAGTTAAGTATAGTAGGAGAGTTCTCGCAAAAAAAGTATAGTAGGAGAGACTCACCAACAGTCACTAACGTAGGTGGAGTACATGCATGAATCACCCGAAAAAAAGGAATACGAGCATGAAGAGAGGAGGTGCAGGCACCGACGCAGGTACTCTTTGCCTCTTTCCCTAATACTCACGCGCGGGTACACGGTGAGCTCATTTCTGTATGAAGAGGCAGCTCACCTGATAATTTGGCGAGTGTAGTAGTTGTTCATGGGAACCACGCGTGGACGAATCAATGTTCGATCATGACGCGGTGGCGCATTTTTTATAAATTAAGTTATTCTATTCGATGGCACGTACGCAACATTATTTTCTCAATGGAACATGAATCATGCACGCACTGAATGACGGAGCACGGGATGGTAGCCATGGACATGGTCAGCCCTTTTTGGAGACTAATACACTACTTTTGATGTGTCCCGTCAACTCGCAAATGAGGAGAAGCTTTGCTTACTACTAGTACGACCTCTCCCTCGCTTTACGATAGTGTGCTTAATACAGGCAGTGGACGTGCATCAGTTCATTCGGTGTCAGATTGCCAGAAGTATCTATACTGTAGTAATACCATCATCATTGTTCGACTTCTGAAAGAGGCGAAGAGCCAAGCGCACGATCACCTACTCACAGTATAACTGGCCGTGTTTGCATGATTTTTTTAACGTAGAACAATCTGAGTGGATTGCTCCAGTGGTCATCACACGTGAGCCAATCGATTCGCACCCTTCCGCGCTCCATTTTGTCTTGCGTTCCTTCCTCTGTCCAGCACGCTGACAAGTGGGCCCCATGCTCATGTATGCCAACGTGGTAGTCAATTATTTTTCCAGAGTCAGCTATCACACCCTTTCGATGCCACATCAATGTACCCACTAGAAACAAGTTAGACTTGTTCGGTTCAACCGCCTCACTAGGTGTTTGAAGAGGAATTGGCCGGCACGAGGCGGTTCTATAGGTGGGCAAGTGGCAAAAAACAGGGGAAAACACGCGAACCAGCTAGACGAGGGAGGGAAGCTTCTACATTAGCGGGGGACGTGGCATTGGCCATTGGGTGGCAACATGCGGTCATCCGGGTACGCAATAAAGGATGCGAAGAGGCTTCCTATATCGGCAAGGACCAGCTTCCCTACCGATTGCTCATTCAATAGAACTCCCAAGTTAACTGTGCTGAGGCTAGAGTAGTCATCAGATGGGTCACCGAATGGGAAGTGGACTCGATGTTAAAACTAATGGGATGGGTTACTATAGACGTTTAATTGGCTTAAATGTATATGGTGCTCCGTCCTATTAGTTGAACCTTGAGGTCTTTGTTTTGTAATTTTTGACATTTTTTGTTTTTTGAACACATGTTAATCGAAGGTCTATCGCGTTACTTTTTGATAATTTTTGTTTTTTGAACACATGTTAATTGGCTTGAAAGAAGGTCTATCGTGTTACTTCACGACATCTTTCTAAAAAAAAGTGATATGACTTTTGTCAACCTATAAGGCATGTCTGTCAAATTAACCTCGAGGTACTTGTTCTCAAATTAACCTCTGGGTGTTGCAGGAGTACTTGTTTTTTGAACACATGTTAATCGAAGGACTATCTCGTTACTTTTTGATAATTTTTGTTTTTTGAACACATGTTAATTGACTTGAAAGAAGGTCTATCATGTTACTTCACGACATCTTTCCAAAAAAAGTGATATGACTTTTGTCAACCTATAAGGCATGTTTGTCAAATTAACCTCGAGGTACTTGTTCTCAAATTAACCTCTGGGTCTTGCAGGAGTACTTGTTTTTTGAACATGTTAATCGAAGGTCTATCGCGTTACTTTTTGATAATTTTTGTTTTTTGAACACATGTTAATTGGCTTGAAAGAAGGTCTATCGTGTTACTTCACGACATCTTTCCAAAAAAAGTGATATGACTTCTGTCAACCTATAAGGCATGTCTGTCAAATTAACCTTGAGGTACTTGTTCTCAAATTAACCTCTGGGCCTTGTAGGAGTGTTGCAATGTGTCAGCGTCAATTGCAAGATGAGCCAGCAAGCTAGCAGTGGAGTTGCCAACATGCTCAAAGTGCATGCAACATTGAGTAGAAAGAAGCATGCCCAGGAAATTAATGTGTGCTTAGGGAGGCCTTTGCTCAAAGAGCAAGTGTATATAAGGTACAGTCGGCAGGCTATAAGGACGAGGAGCGAAAAGCGATACGGGCTGCTGGATATACTCTAACTAGGTGTCCCACGGAGGTAACATTACAACCAACTTACGAAAATAACGGTAACCGGTTTTACGTGTTTATAATGGTATTATCATTGGACTGCCATTTAGGATAAATGATGAGGTGGATGAGAGAGACAATAAGAAAATGCATGTCTTCTCTTGATTAATAGATGATCTATTAGCAATAATATGTCTCACCAAATATTTATCATGTTATCAAAGATAAGACTAAAAATAACCCACTGCAACATATTTTGATGTCTCCTGTAGATTACGTGACAGGCTTAAGATAAAACTATCTTATCAAGCACTGTGCATGCTCTAAATAGTAACAAATTAACATTTGGGTTGTCGACAATAACATGTGAGATTATGAATATATCTTTTTGCAAATATATCAGAACAAAATGTTCTTTTTTTTGCCGGTAGAAAAGAATGTTCAATGTGACTGATTAACTCCATGCTGGTTTTGACTACTTTAATTTAAAAATGAACCACATGTTTTCTTTGGTAACACAAAATTAGTAACTAAATGGTGATTGGACACCATGTCCTGCCACGTACGTATGTGCAGCAAGCAAGATTTATTCATGTTCCTTCTTGACGTGAGCTTTGTTCATCCTTTTGCCAACACGCGGGACATCTAGCATCAAGGTGCACGTGTCATGCAAGAAAATGGAGATAAGCAGTGCGTAAGTGAGTCGTGCACTTCGATGGCACGTACCACGCAATATTTTTTCTCCTCGATGGCACATGAATAGTGCATGTACTCAATGACAGAGCACGGGATGGTAGCCATGGACATGGTCGGCCCTTTTTGGAGAGAGTACTAAATAACTTTGATGTGTCCCATCAACTCGTAGAACGACGAGAAGCTTGCTTACTACGCCTTCTCCCTCGCCCACACATGCGCGGTGGCTCGCAGCACAAGGAGAAACTTTTGCTTACAACCGGTGGACGTGCAGCAGTTCATTTGGTGTCAGATTGCCAGAAGTACTACTATAGTACCATCATTATTGTTCGACTTCCGGAAGAGGCGAAGAGCCAAGCGCAAGGTCACCTACTAACCTAGTATAGTATACTATAGCCAAAGCTGGTCCACCTTTTTAGAGCATGGTTAATTAATATAGGCGGCTCTTGCAGCGGCACATCATTTAGAGCAAGTACTCTCTTCGTAGGAACTTAAAACGCAGGAATAGGAAAAATAAAGGATTGGAGTGGCATGTCCACTTGAATCCCATAGCATTAACACAGTGTTCCCCTAAAAAAAACCAGAGTGTTTGACACAGGAAAAACAAAGGAAGTGAAAAAAAAGTTGGAGTGGATGCTAGATTGCCAATTAACACATGATTTCATAGGAAAAAAAATCCTATAGCATTCTATCCTATGAATCAAACGACCAATGTAGGAAAATTATGAGGGAGGTCTCTCCAACAGTGTTCCTCGTCTCGCACCTAGCATCACGGTGGTCGAACTTGGAGTCATTCATCTGGTACATGTGGCATCTCAGATCTGGACACAAGGTGTACACCGTCAAGGTCCAAGGATAATGTTGTCGTCAAAGCCGGACGTACACGGTCAAGGGGGTCAGGGCGGACGCGACCTCTCACTGCGTCCGCCATTTGAAGCGGCGCGCCGGTCGAGGGCGCCGCCCACTGCACTCCCAGCTGTATCCGGCTCCTCGCCGCATTCAAAAACATACATTTAAACCCGCATGGAATGCGAGAAACCCACTCCGGCCACACATATCCGTTCAGGAGCGGGACACCGGCCAAGCTCCTCCTTCCACCATTTTCTCCACTCTTTCGGCGGCATCCGACGAGCAGGAAGAGCAGTTCTCCGGCATAAAAGCCGTCTGGGTGGCCCGCCTAGCCCGGCAGTTACGAGCGAGGCAGCTCACTGCTCCACCTACCTCGCCTAGCCCGTCGGAGGCAGTTGCCGCACTAAGCCAGCGCGTGGTTCCGCAGCTGGCCGCTCCAATATAGCTCGAGGAAGAGTGCCGAGTTGATCCATGCCGGCTTGTCCGGGAGCACGACGGCACGGGCATCGTCGCTGCCCTCGACGCCGCCGCGTCGTACAGCGCCTCCAGTGCCTGCGACTGTGCCATCCGCTGTCGACGCGCGCGTAGCCGCGCCATGCAGGCAGAGAAAGAAGCCGCCGCGGATGTCGACGAGGTGATGTGGCTACGCGGCTGCGCGGATGTCGATGAGGTGATGGCCAACACGTCCCTGCCTGCCACCATCATCGAGGAGAAGTAGAACACGGGAGGCCGCCACCGATTGTATCCCATGAAGGCCACCGCCGAGGCGACGCCGGCGAAAACAACCGGTGTCCTGCACGATTCTTCTTCAGCCGGATGCTGGAGGAGGACAAAGAGATCGGGCGGCGACCATTTAGATTAGGTATATTAATTCTACCAGGCTGGTTGTAATGGGAGTATCATAAGTAGTATCATGCATGCCAACTAGGCAAATTTGATGAGGTGGCGTAGAATTAAATGAAGAAAGAGAGGGTTGAGTATCATATTATGATACCGTATGGTATTAAGTTACTCCCACTATGGTTAGTCCTAGGCCTTGTTTGGTTCAACCTTCTCCCAAGGGGTTTGGAGAGGAATGGAGGGGAATTTGGCTTCTACATGATTTAATCCCCCACAATCCCTGTTAATCCCCGTTAAAACCCCTTGAACCGCACATGCCCTTAAGGTTAAAAATGACCGGGATTACAGAGGACAGGGTACAAACTTCAAGGATTTAAAGGTGAGGGTTTGTTTCCGACTAGCCCTACAACCTCAAGGTTTATAAATCGGACTTCACTCTCTCCTCACGCACACGCCCGGGTACACTCACGATGGAGCGCATTTGCACGCGAAAAGGCAGGTAACGTGACAATTTGAGACATCTAGCCGTCCACTTAATGTGGGGTCTGGGACCAAATGTCAGCCATACCAAGTGCGACCTGAACGCGGTAGCGCGGTTATTGATCGAGTTTCTTTTTACTGGTACGTTAAATGAAAAAAATATGGCTGCGTGCATATTCAATTTAAAATGATCGCTACGGAGGGAAAAATAATTACTACTCCACTAGTCCACTTCGGGACTTGCTTGCTAGGGTTGTTCTCTTCTTCTCACTCTCTCATCCTCTCCAGATCTAAACAAGACCGTGGTGTCCACTCTCTTTGTCTCTCTCTCTCTTCTCTTCGGTTGACACAGATCCGGCCAGATACCTTCCGCTGGTGGTCGCCGGTGGCGAGGGAGGAAGCCGATGCGCACCATCTTCTCTGATCTGGCGCCGGCGTGGGAGGTCCTCCTCACCCTTGCTCCCCGTTGTCGAGTTGGCAGATCCCGCCACCTGCCTCGCCACATCCCGCCGACCGGAGGTATAACTTTTTTTAGAACCGGCCTTGTTCTAATGGCCCAGCTCCCCACGTCGTTGCATCCCTTTTTTTCATCAAGTTAGGATTGCTCCCCACGTCGCTGCATCCTGCATGTGGATATTCTTCTAGTATTACAAAGCTCTCCATGTAGCTAGCTCTGTCGGCTTGTCGAACACTCGAACACCACCTAAATTTTTACTATTAGAGGAAAAAAAGGTATTGCAGATACTGGCTAACGAACCGATCTCTTGGTTGGAAAGGGAAATAAAGATGCTGGCCTGACCGGTCTCTTGGTCGAAAAAGGATAGAAAGTGGGGGGTGTTGGGTCGACAATGCAACCGAGAATGAGCATGTCTAGCTTTCTTGTGGTCACATAGGAAAGGTCACTGACGAGAACAAAAAATGCACAAATCCAGACATGCTTTGCATGTTTGCCGCACTCGGCAACACCTCTGCCTCACCACTTTATGCCTCGGTGGATGTAAAACGTGCTTGTGCCTCCCCTGTCCCTATACCCTTACTGCTGATGTTAATCTAACATCACGGGTAAAATGAAACAATGCCACTGTTAATGTGATGTCGCTGTTAAGTAATGCTGCTGTCAATCTATTGCCATTGATAAAATGAATCAATGCCACCACCGTTTTATGAAATGCTTCTGTCTTGCTTTATTTCTCATAAAGAGTGTTTTGGGCCGTTACACTAAACTCTGACACCGGTAACATAGCTGCATCTCCGTTAAACTGCACAAAATTTAATTGCACAATGGTTGGCACGATGATGTGTTTCTCCTTTCTGTATCACCCTTCGTTAGAACGATCGTTCCTGTTAACCGTGCACGTACGTACTAATCAAGTGCTACTCCTAATCTGTCATCACATAGTCATAATGCAATTGTTATGCATGTTAATGTAAGCCCCCGTTAATCTAGTGCCAGTGTTAATTTGATGTGATGGCACTTGTTAGATAATGGCACCTTTTCATACTGTCACTGTAATGCCATTGATAACATATGAGATGCTGCTATTAATCATATGCCGCTGCAAAAAAATGACACTGCTTAAATAATCATGTTACATATTTGTGCAAACAGGGTTGTCTATCTCCATATGGTGTCTATTTGTGCAAACGGAAGCACAAACCTCAATTTTAGTGGAACCTACTGTCAGCTGACCTCACGGTGCTCCATGTATTCCTACATTTTTAACTAGGTAGAATGACCAACGCAAGATGAAATAAGCTTGTTCATACGTTGACTTGTTGTTTGCAGTGTCGAACGAGCCTGTCATGTGTGGAGGAGCAAACAAGCACTGCAGCCGCTCCGTCAACGCAAGATAAAAGAGACCGAGTCATTGATGGCCTGGCCGGCGAGTAGGGGTCGTGCAAACAGCGGTGCATTACTTTAGTGGAACTGCACAAAAAAGATATTGGGGTTAGTCAGACAAATTTTCTACAGCCAGACGGAAGGAATTGTGCTCATCGATTGCATAGAATTTCCTCCGTGCCATCATAGGAGATCCCAAGGTGGAAATAAACTAACCACCTATAAAATTATGCATAATCTTCCTCACGCAGGTCAGTATCCCCTTCGTCTAGATGATCGTGTTTTTTCATGCCGAGCTATTGATATCTGCTACTGTTTTGCAACACCGTTTAAGTACAACGCTTTCCTATCTTTTCACATTCAGGACAATGAAGATGATTTCAGTGGAACTGCACAAAATGGTCTGATGTTGAGTGATCTCTATTGCCTCCTCTGTTTGCTGCAATGTGTCAGTGTAAATTGCAAGATGAGCCATCAAGCTAGCTGTGGAGTTGCCAACATGCTCAAAGTGCACGCAACATTGAGCAGAAAGAAGCATGCCCAAGAAATTAATGCGTGCGTAGGGAGGCCCTTTGCTCAGAGAAGCATCTATCATTTTATCTTTATTTCTACACCTTCTCACAGCTTTGTCTTGGTTATAGTCTTGTGAATCATTTAGATGCGTAAACATGCTGAACTTAAGTGCTTGTGAATGTTAGCTAGTATGCATACCGTATCTTGTGAAGCTTAGTTTAGTGTGAATGTTAGCGTGTCAACCTTTACAATCTATGTATATTGTGGGCATGTTATTTAACCCCTCATTTTGCCGCGCTACGACCAGTGTGAGTGTCTGCATGTAGTACACTATCCTTTAATTTGGTGGATGCCAAGCCGGCCCGAAAAGGAGCTATAACTACTTTTCAAGTTGAAAAATGTTACCGATGAGGAGCCATAATTAAGCTGGAGGCGTCTCTTTTTTTCTTTCGAATGGGCAATAAGCTGGAGAGCTAGAGAGTGTCTCTAATGGGCTGCCTCTAGTGTTAAGGCCGTCCAGTACGAAACACGGGCAGCCGAATGGGCCGATACAAAAGCCTATCCATCTTAAAGCCCATTTGTTTTTGTTTTTTGCGAGGAAAAGCCCATATTTCTTGAAGAGGGGGCGATCCCAGAAATACCCTCCTTCCTCCTCGCTTCCGCTTATACTGCAGCTCGCTGGACTCTCCCGCTTCCGTTGCCCCCAATTCCCCCCGCTCCCCATCTTCCTCACTCGTACAGAAAACCCCCGCTCACCTTCTTCCTCACTCGTACAGAAAACGCCTGCTCCTCTTCTTCCACTCCTACAGAAAACCCCAGCCCTCCTTCTTCCCCACTCGCACTACCACTAGGCTCGTCTCTGGCTACTTTGCTCAAACACGTGAGCTTGGCGCGACGCCCGCAAGGAAAATGGAGTCGGCTGGCCCCAGCGCCAAGAAGATGAGGCTCCCGCCAGCGGCGACGCCGGTTGTAGATCTCGCACCTGGCAGCGCGGGGAGAAGCGGTGAGCCCCCCCCCCCGGGATCTGAGGAACCCGTAGAATCTCCGATGGACCGCATCAGTGATCTCCCGGACGACATCCTTGGGAAGGTCATCTCGCTTCTCCCCACCAAGGATTGCTGCCGCACACAAGTCCTCTCAACTCGGTGGCGCCCTCTATGGCGCACCGCACCCCTCAATCTCGACTGTCGTCAGATATCTGTCCTTCCTGAATTTGATCTCCTCAGAGCCATCGTCCCCCTCCCACCAGGGCCCCGTTCAACGCCTTTGCATCCCGACACGCTACCTGTTGTCCATACCCTGCACGATGGACGCTTGGCTGACATCCCTTGAATTCGAAAAACTCCAGCAGTTTGAGTTCTACCATTACCACGAAAGTTTCATACCATGAACCGAACACCAAGAATTTGTGCCCACACCACCGTTGTCCATCTCGTGGTTTTCCTGCTCTCTCCACACCGCCACCTTCGCCCGGTGCCATCTACCAGACGATCTGGTACAAATGCTTCGACTCCCACTGCTAAAAAAACTTTCGCTTATGGTGGTTTATCTGTCGGAGGCCTCACTGCACAACATCATCCACTCCAGTTGCCCTGCCCTGGAGCGCTTGCTGATTGTTTTGGGAATAGAAATCCCTATCAGTTGTCTCCAAATAAAGTCACCTCACCTTAAAAGCATTGGAATTTGTTTTGAAGGACAGCAGCTCATCATCGAAGATGCCCCTTCACTTCAAAGGTTGCTCCTTCATTATTGTTATAAACCTTCGCAAATAAATGTTGTCTCTGCGCCCAAACTGGAGACCTTGGGTGTAATTCGTGATCCGTTTAATGATCACAAGTTGGTGTTTGGCTCCTCACTTATTCAGGTACCATATATTATCATCTACACATTTGTAATCATAAGCTGCATTTCTCATTTGTGCGCATAAGTTTTATATCATCTTGGAGTACACTTTGGGTACTAATATTATGTTATATGCTCAATGAAGAGTTCGTCCATGGATGCCTATCAATGTTGCTGGATTCTCTCAAGATCTTATATATCGGAATGTTTAGTTATGATCTGAACATAATTATTGGCTTGCTGCGATGCTTTCGATGTCTGAAGAATTTATATATAAAGGTGATGATTTCATGCACATTCAAAGCCTGTATATATTGTACTAGAATTAACCGTTCAGCTGTCGCTCTTTCGACATACTCTTTTTTCAGGCCTTAACTGTTTTCAATCTTCATGTCTACTTAGGCACTAACACATGGAGAAAAACATATAACCAATCGGTGGCGTAATAAGCACCAGGATTTTCTCAGTTCTCATGACATTCGTTTGAGGACAATAACGATGGAAGGATATGCGAAGCTTTGTCACATTCTTCCTATTGAATGTGAGGTTACTATTGTCCATGAGGCTTAAGTTTTTCAACAAGAAATTTCTCACGGACGGACATGTTGAACAGCAAAAAAAGAAGTTTCAGGTGGACAAATAGGCTTCTGAATGTGCTCGGCTTCTATTTACAACAACTTGTGGTCATGCTCCAATATTTTTTTTTGCACAAGATGTTGATTTTATGGATCAGACCGATCCATTTGTTTGTGACTGCCAAAAACAGTGATTGGGTTAGATGTTATTGCCATGTTCAATCTGGGTTTTGTCTAAATTTGATGAACAATTAATCCTTGGGCTTTTTGTACCGTTTGTAAGCTTGAGTTACATGTTGTTGCCCTCATACTCCCCTCCGCCTGCCACTACACTGCCGCATCTTCCACGGATCCTGTTCGTTCCCGTTCGAGGCCTCGCCGTCGTTCTTCGCCTTGGTTCGCTCGCTGTGCCCACCGCCGTATGGCGTTGTCAACATGGTCAACAACCGAGAGGAATCAGGAGATGACTGTATGTGGAGAGGCTGACAGTAGGGACCCACCAGGGTCATGGCATTACGCAAGCAGGTGCCTCATTATTACAAGCAAAAAAAATACTTCCTCCTAATTTTTTGACAAATAGGTCCCACGCCATTGCCATTGTAGTCAATAAATGAGAAAATTACACAACGAGCGGATAACACCAGGGACCCAGCAGCTCGCCCAGTTGTTTTTTAGTTTTAGAGACGGAGCTCAACTACGCGTTGTGCGGGGGCTGTGGCCCGTCTAGCCCACGCTTACGCTTTTATTTAAGCACATGACGAGCCCAGTTGATATCTTTTTTCTTTCTGAAAATGGCTAGCCCAGTTCTATCTTTTTTTGGAGAATACCCAACCGAGGCCTACTTGCTTTTCTAAGCCCTGCTGGGCTGCAAATCTTTCAAGACGAGGAGGGATGTATTCGGCTTCCCCAGAAAATGGGCTATAAGTAGTAAGAAATGAGCTGTAAATTTTTAAACCAAAGCCAACCGGCAATTACATTCAAATATCGTTTTTTTTTATTTCAAGATTTTAAATTTCATTCATTTTTTTTGCGAAGATTTTTTTATTTATTTTAGTTTGATATAATTTTTTAAAAATTATTTTTAACGTGACTCGAAATTTCGTGATTAAAAGAGTTCGGACCCCACCGAAATATGCAAAATTTCGTTGAATTTTTTAGCAGTGCCCAGAATATGGTCTGTAATGCTAATAAAAAGAATATGGGCTTCAAAATATCCTTAAGAATTAGCAAATGGGTTGTAAATTATTGAAAATAATGGCAAATGGGTTGTATGCTGTTTTCCACCGATTTGGAGGCTGACTAATGGGCCTACTAGGTTGACGATGACGCTGTCCTAAATTTTTTTTTGATGCGTATGCAAGGCTTTGTCAACTTAGTCAACACAGAGCAGTGACTGTTGAATGTCCATCCAACGGCCGTCGTGCTTCTTCAATCTCTGATCTTCCTGCTTCAGCCGCCCAAACCAGCGCCGGCAAGACTGCCTGCTCCCTCCTCCCATGGCCGGCTGTGCTACCGCCAGGCCATCCCTCTACCCACCAGCACATCCTATTATTTTCCGGCGACGCCAGCCTCACCCCGCAGCCGACCAGTCAGCCCTCATACTCCCCTCGGTGTGGGCATCCGCTGCTGTGGCTTCGCCGGCTCCGGGTCGTTCCCTTCCTGGGCCTCGTCCTCGTCCAGCGTGTTTGTGCTCTCGGCGCGGCGTGGTCAACATGGTCAGCAAACAACAGCCATCGGAAGAGGGATGTAAGTGGAGAGGCTGACAGTAGGGACCCACACAAGCAAGTGCCTCCTTATTACGCGAAAACACTGGGGCTTCTCCGGGTCATTCTAGTCTGGGGCCTCGCCGTCGTCCACCGGCCTTGGTGCGCTTGGCACGGTATGGTCAACATGGTCAACAAACGAGAGTCATCGGAAGATGACTATACATGAGAGGTTGACAGTGGGGACGCACCATGCCCATGGACGCATGCATGCAACTGCATCCTTTTTACCCTGAAAAATAATGTTTTCTCCCCCTGACAGCTGGGACCCACCAGCTACATCTTCGCACGTAAGAAAGTGCGTCCTTATTACGGGCAAAAAAATGATTCCTCCCCCTGACATCTGGGACCCATCAGCTATATCTTCGCACGCAAGGAAGTGCCTCCTTATCCTCCTTGACAGCTGGGATCCACCGGGTCGAACTGTACGTAGGGTTGTCTCTCTGGTAGCGAACGTGTACGTACATACTGGTCGATCGGTCTCTCTGCAAGGATGAACCGTGGCCGAGCAAGGAGTGACACGTGTGACATAGCAGTTGAGGCAGTCCTGTATAAATCATGTACATGTACGTACAGCCATGCTGCAAGAAAGTAAATACGGCTACGTACGTACATATGGGCGGGGTCTCGAACGCGTACAGCAACGGCATCCTGTTCATCGGCAGCCAACCGGTTGGGTTGGAACGGAGAAACTGCGTCGTGTTCATCGGGAGGCAACGGAATGCGTCCTATTCATCGGGAGCCAACTGGCTTGGACGAAATAGACGAAACGAGGCCTGACGTACCGCAGAACGGAGGAAACGGCCTTCTGTTCGACCGCCTACCGCAAAACAGAGGAAACGGACTTCTCTTCGACCTCCTACGGTCGAAATGGGGTCCTGTTCATCGGGAGAGGTGTGGCGTACCGCAAAACAGAGGAAACTAACTTATCTTCGACCTCCTATGGTCGAAACGGGAGCCTGTTCATCGGGAGGGGTGTGGCGTACCGCAAAACGGAGGAAACTGACTTCTCTTCGACCTCCTACGGTCGAAACGGGGTCCTGTTCATCGGGAGGGGTGTGGCGTACCGCAAAACGGGACTCCATGGGCTATTGTTCATCCACCGTCTACTGCCTCGCTCCAGCCTCCACGGCCTACTGTTCATCCACCGTCGACCTTCTCCAGCCTCCACCTGCTACTGTTCATCCACGGCGTCTCCCTTCTGCCTCCACGGGCTACTGTTCAACCAGCCCTCCACCGGCTACTGTTCAACCAGCCCTCCACGGGGTCCTGTTCATCCAGCCTCCACCGGCTACTGTTCAACCAACCCTCCACGGGGTCCTGTTCATCCACCCCCAACCGGCTCGATTGGGGTCCTTTTCATCCAGCGGCAACGGCCTCTACTACCACGGGGTCCTGTTCATCCAACCCCCACCGGGAACTGTTCATCCAACCCCCAACAACACTCACTGTTCATCAAGAGGCAGCAGGTTCAATTCGATCGGCTTCAGTTAGCAGCAGTAGCGAAGGAATCGCTCGATCGGGTTCAGTTAACAGCCAGGGATCGATCGATCGCTCGGGTTCAGTAACGCATAGCCAGTGCAATCGCTCGGGTTCAGTAAGCGAATGCCTTGCTCGGGTTCAGTTAGAGCCCAATGCCTCGCACCCACACGCGTACGTGTACGAGAGAAACGCGCAATCCCTCCGTGCATCGCTCAGCCCCGACCACCCACCGTAACCGGGAACTCCCCGATATTTTCCTTGCCCTTGCTTCTACCATGATTTTTTCCGTCATGGACGGCCCAAAGAATGTCATGCAGCTGCGTCTCCGGCCCGCCCAGGACAAAAAGCCCATTTTCTGTCATGATTTTTTGTCGTAGAAGTAGGAGCCCACCACATCTATGATGATACCAGGTTTGTCACAATTATCGTCATAGAAGTGTCATAAGCATGATAGAAAAAATTTTGTTCGGCCCAAAATGTCATGGATGTGTCTTTTTTTTGTAGTGGTTAAAATAGTAACATTTGCAACTACGACAGGCACATCCTCACAAATATCGATAGGTATAGCAGTTGATTTATCAGTCATTTACAAAGAGATTTCAGTTGGTGTCAACTTATTTAAATCAAGTCTACGATATAAAGAGAAAGGCATAACACTAACACCGGCTCCAAGATCATATAAAGCAGTTTTAACATAATTTCTTCTAATGGAGCATGGTATAGTTGGTATTCCAGGATCTCCTAGTTTCTTTGGTACTCCACCCTTAAATGTATAATTAGCAAGCATGGTGGAAATTTCAGCTTCCGGTATCTTTCTTTTATTTGTAACAATGTCTTTCATATACTTAGCATAAGGTGACATTTTCAGAATATCAGTCAAACGCATACGCAAAAAGACAGGTCTAAGCATTTCAACAAAGCGCTCAAAATCCTCATCATCCTTTTTCTTGGATGGTTTGGGAGGAAAGGGCATGGGTTTCTGAACCCATGGTTCTCTTTCTTTACCATGTTTCCTAACAACAAAGTCACTCTTATCATATCTCTTATTTTTAGGTTGTGGGTTATCAAGATCAACAGCAGGTTCTATCTCCACATCATTATAATTGCTAGGTTGAGCATCAACATGAACGCCATCATTAACATTATCACTAGGTTCATGTTCATCACCAGATTGTGTCTCAGCATCAGAAATAGAAATATCATTTGGATTCTCAGGTGTGTCTACAACAGGTTCATTAGAAGCATGCAAAGTCCTATTAGTTTTCTATTTCCTTTTAGAAGGACTAGGTGCATCAGTATTAATTCCCTGAGAATCTTGTTCAATTATCTTAGGATGGCCCTCAGGATACAAAGGTTCCTGAGTTATTTTACCACCTCTAGTCATAACTCTAACAACATTATCATTCACCTTATTATTCATTTCATTCAACAAATCATTTTGTGCCTTGACAACTTGTTCTACTTGAGTTTTTACCATGGAAGCATGTTTACTAATAATTTTGAGATCATTAACAGTTCTACACATGTAGTCACCCAAGCAGTCAAGCATATAAGCATTACGTTTCAATTGTCTACTAACATATGCATTGAAGTTTTCTTGTTTAACAATAAAGTTATCAAATTCATCCAAGCATTGACTAGCAGACTTATTATAAGGAATATCACCCTCATCAAATCTATAGAGAGAATTTACCTCTACTGCCTGTGTCGGAATATTAAGACCATGTATTTCTTCAATAGGTGATAAATTCTTAACATCTTCAGCTTTAATACCTTTTTTCTTTCATAGATTTCTTTGCCTCTTGCATATCTTCAGGACTGAGAAATAGAATACCTCTTTTCTTCGGAGTTGGCTTAGGAGGTGGTTCAGGAAGATTCCAATCATTATCATTACTCAATATGTTATTCAATAATACTTCAGCTTGTTCAACAGTTCGTTCCCTGAAAACACAACCAACACAACTATCTAGGTGGTCCCTAGAAGCATCGTTTAATCCATTATAAAAGATATCAAGTATTTCATTTTTCTTGAGAGGATGATCAGGTAAAGCATTAAGTAATTGGAGAAGCCTCCCCCACGCTTGTGGGAGACTCTCTTCTTCAATTTGCACAAAGTTAAATATTTCCTGTAAAGCAGCTTGTTTCTTAGGAGCAGGAAAATATTTTTCAGAGAAGTAATATATCATATCCTGGGGACTACGCACACAACCAGGAGCAAGAGAATTAAACCATAACTTAGCATCACCCTTTGACGAGAAAGGAAACAACTTAAGAATATAGTAGTAGCGAATTTTTTCCTCATGAGCAAACAGGGTGGCTATATCATTCAATTTAGTAAGGTGTGCCACAACAGTTTCAGATTCATAACCATGGAAAGGATGAGATTCAACCAAAGTAATTTACTCAGGATCGACAGAGAATTCATAATCCTTATCAGTAACAAAGATAGGTGAAGTAGCAAACTTAGGATCATATTGCATTCTAGCATTCAAAGATTTTTCTTTCCACTTGCATAGTAATTACTTAAGATCATGTCTATCCTTACAAGCAAGAAAGTCCCTAGCTACCTCTCCATCCATAACACAACCCTCAGGTATAACAGGCAATTCATATCTAGGAGAGCTAGGTCTAGGAGGTGTTTCAAAGTGTTCAGTTTCAATAATTTCATCAGTTTCTGAAATATCATCAGTTTTAGTATTAACTCTAGCAAATTGTTCATCAAGAAATTCACCAAGTGGCACAGTATTATCAAGCAAAGCAGTAGTATCATCGTAAGCATCATGCATAGCAGAAGTAGCATCATCAATTACTTGCGACATATCAGAATTAATAGCAGGTGTAGGTGTCGCAAACTTACTCAAAACAGAAGGTGAATCAAGTGCAGAGCTAGATGGCAGTTCCTTACCTCCCCTCGTAGTAGAGGGAAAAATCTTGGTTTTGTTATCTTTCAAATTCCTCGTAGTGATCAACAGATATAAATCCCAAGTGACTCGGAGAATAGAGCTATGCTCCCCGGCAACGGCGCCAGAAAAAGGTCTTGATAACCGACAAGTATAGGGGATTGCAACAGTTTTTGAAGGTAGAGTATTCAACCCAAATTTATTGATTCAACACAAGGGAAGCCAAAGAATATTCACGAGTATTAGCAGCTGAGTTGTCAATTCAAACACACCTGAAAGACTTAATATCTGCAGCAAAGTTTTTAGTAGCAAAGTAGTATGGAAGTAACAGTAACGGTGACAAAAGTAACAGTAGCCGTTTTGTAGTGATTGTAATAGTAGCAATGGCAAAGTAACTTAGCAAATATCAATATGTGAAAAGCTCGTAGGCATCGGATCAGTGATGGATAATTATGTCGGATGGCATTCATCATGCAACAGTTATAACCTAGGGTGACACAGAACTAGCTCCAATTCATCAATATAATGTAGTCATGTATTCCGTATATAGTCATACATGCTTATGAAAAAGAACTTGCATGACATCTTTTGTCCTACCCTCCCGTGGCAGCGGGGGAAACTAAGGGATATTAAGGTCTCCTTTTAATAGAGAACTGAAACAAAGCATTAGCACTTTGTGAATACATGAACTCCTCAAACTACGGTAATCACCGGAAAGAATCCCAATTATTGTCACCTTGGGGTATGCTGATCATAACACGTAATAGGTGTCTACAAATTGCAAGATAGGATCAAGAACACAAATATATTCATGAAAACATAATAGGTTAAGATCTGAAATCATGGCACTCGGGCCCTAGTGACAAGCATTAAGCATAACAAAGTCATAGCAACATCAATCTCAGAACATAGTGGATACTAGGGATCAAACCCTAACAAAACTAACTCGATTACATGATAAATCTCATCCAACCCATCACCGTCCAGCAAGCCTACGATGGAATTACTCATGCACGGCGGTGAGCATCATGAAATTGGTGATGGAGGAAAGTTGGTGATGATGATGGCAATGAATCCCCCTCTCCGGAGCCCCGAACGGACTACATATCAGCCCTCCCGATGAAGAATAGGAGGTGGCGGCGTCTCCGTATCGTAAAACGCGATGAATCCTTCTCTCTGATTTTTCTCTCCCCGAATAGGGTTATATAGAGTTGGAGTTGAGGTCGGAGGAGGTCCAGGGGGCCCACAAGCCTACATGGCTTGTGGCCTCTGGGTGGCCCCCCTCTGGATAATTCTTGCGCCAATATTTTTTATATATTCCAAAAATATTCTCCGTAAATTTTCAGGTCAATCCGAGAACTTTTATTTCTGCACAAAAATAACACCATGACAATTCTGCTGAAAACAGCGTCAATCCAGGTTAGTTCCATTCAAATCATGCAAATTAGAGTCCAAAACAAAGGCAAAAGAGTTTGGAAAAGTAGATACGATGGAGACGTATGAATGATCCACCGAGAGTAGGTTGTACTTCCGTATTAGGTGCAGAACAGAGTACACTGTTGAATGGCCCCGTTTCATTGCCTGCCGTCACTGAGCATTGCCGCTGCGATGATCTTTACATGGTTGTCGATGCTTTGTTGGCTCATAGTTGGTGACTGAATTTGTGCTGCTTTCGGCAAACTGAGATTTCGAAAAGCTGTGATATATTCCTGCTACTATGTTTACTGATTTTCTGCTGTGATTTGATGGTTACTAGATGGTTCTCCTGATCTATGCAGAATGATTGTGCTGTTGTAGCAACGTAAATGTAAAATTTGTGCTTTCATGATCTATTGACAGTAGGTTGGTGCAAAAACAGAGTGATAGTGTTCATTAACAGGGTAGTAAATATAACTCTTTGCTTTTTGAAATGAAGGATTCACAACTGATGTGAGCTGCCACAATAGCATCTATACATGTACGACTATTTTTTTTACAACATGTATGTCTACATGCCTATGTATAGTATATGAATAATTTTGAATATTGGCTGTTGGAAATGAGAAACCGACCCCCGTGTCGTCCTCATTCGGCGACTCAGGGGAGCTAAACCTAGTGCCGCCAGCTACCCTCCTTCACGTTCCTCCCCTCTCGTCCATGTCGTCGGCAGGCGACACAGCACTCCCTCAGCGCCGTCTCTCCATCATTGGTGCTTAGCCCTAGAAGCGAAGATGCAATTCTGATGGATCTGGCCAGCAATCGGACACGCGCACCCATGGCATCCTCCATGCCGATGACCGTCGTGAGTTGCGGCGTGACCGAGGTTGTTGTCTCCACTAGCAAGTCTGGCGAGTCCTTTGTTATCGTTGCTCCTCTCCACCTTGGGGCCCTGTCACACCTGAGTCTGTAGACACAGTGGACTAGGAGATGCCGTGGGCATGTTGGACTGTAGCCTTCTCGTGAGTGTGTGTATGGCCGCATGTGGCCCTACACCGTGGTGATATATGTGTGTGTGTGAAACACTGGAGGGTTATAGATAACGAGAATATTCTGAAACTCCTCTCTGTTCCTCCGTTTCTCACCTACACTTCTATCTTTCTGTCTTTCTCATCGCTCACCTACCCTGTGCCGATCCCCTTTCTTAGGGTTCGTCACATGCCCCTTCCACCGACGGGTAGATGCCTTTGAGCCCGGGCGAGAGGGGAAGCGGCTTTGTGTGTCAGTGATGGTGACAACTGAGAACCCGGTGCTTCGGCCAGTCTCAACCTTTTGTGCAGGTACTATTTCCTGTTTGTGCCATGATTTTCTCCGTTTGTGACCATGCTCAGCGATCTCCGTCTTGCCCTGTGGTTAAATCATGGACCCCGATGTCCGTAAGATGACTCTGTAAATTATTTTCGTAAATGTAGCATTGCTCGGGTGATGCTAGTGTGCAATACGAGAAACAGTTTGTGGCAAAAAAACTAGCACGCTCTTTTTTCTCCGGATTAAAGCACAAACATAATCTACAAGAGGACACGAGCAACTCAAATTCAGACACGAACAAGAAGAGGGTCGCACCGGAGAGAGTCTGGATGCCACGGTCACGCCTGCGCCGGCTAGCAGCAGCCAACCAATGGGAACGCAGAAACCCCCACGCCACGGATCACTTCCCCACGATCCGCGTGACACCAAATCTTCACCGTCCACTCGCTGCGGATCCAACGCTCGAAAGCCCACCTCCCCTCCCGAAACACCAAAGCACCGAAAACGCCAGGCTCGCTCGCTCGCGCCCACCCGCCGCCCACTCCTCTTCTTCTCCTTAAAACGCTCCCCGAACCGGCTAAATCTCCATCCACTCCAATCCCCAATCTCCCTCCCAACCAATCCACCAAGGAAAGGAAACCCTAGCCTCCCGCCCCGATGGCCCGCACGAAGCAGACGGCGAGGAAGTCCACCGGCGGCAAGGCGCCGAGGAAGCAGCTGGCGACCAAGGCGGCGCGCAAGTCGGCGCCGGCCACGGGCGGCGTGAAGAAGCCGCACCGCTTCCGCCCCGGCACCGTGGCGCTCCGGGAGATCCGCAAGTACCAGAAGAGCACCGAGCTGCTCATCCGCAAGCTGCCCTTCCAGCGCCTGGTGCGGGAGATCGCGCAGGACTTCAAGACCGACCTCCGCTTCCAGAGCTCCGCCGTCTCCGCGCTGCAGGAGGCCGCGGAGGCCTACCTCGTCGGCCTCTTCGAGGACACCAACCTCTGCGCCATCCACGCCAAGCGTGTCACCATCATGCCCAAGGACATCCAGCTCGCACGACGCATCAGGGGCGAGAGGGCCTGAGATGGTGCCTGTCTCTTCTGCAGGTGTAGGGATTAGCATGTGTTGTGTGGTGGAGTGATATGGTCTTGTGGTAGGGAGATTCCTCGTTCGTGCTCTGTTAGGTGTGCTGTGATGTTCTAGTGCATTGTCTGGTGTTACCATCTTGTTGTCATCAGCAATCTGAATGAAAGCTGGCTACCAGATCTCTCTCCATTTTGTGCTTTTGTTGTCGGTAAACCTTAAAAATCAACGAATTGTTTCTCTGCTCCATATTGTTACGGCTTAGAAAGTCTTACATCTTGTTAGTATTTAGATACGTCTGACCAACTGCTTGATAAAAAAAAACAGGATGGTTCATTAGATCCAGTGGTTTCTCCCACTGGATAGATTTCTCGCTGAAAATGACTCCAAAATTGTCTGGGTTTCAGCTTCAGTGAATGTCATGGCCGTGTCAATTTTCAGCACCATGTTTGCTCTACATGATGCCAATGAATCCGATGAACCTAAATGACGTTCATATACTGAAGTTCAGTTCAATCTGTTCCCTGCTCATGTGCCTGCATAATCGCCAAGCTGCTGTCTCGGGCTCCTCGACTTAAGACGGTGTCTTTCTTATATACATTTGACCATGGATAATTACATACAATTCAAGCCCAGCAGAAGAAAGTCCTACATTTAGTTATTTCTTATATACACTTGACCAATTGCTTGATAAATGACAGTCTGGTGCATCAGATATTATGTGTTGACTGTAGCCATTCAAGTCAGTATTCCATACAATTCAAAAAAAGAGAGTCAGTATTCCATACAACAGTCCTTCCAAACCTATATATTTGCATAATTTTCATAGCCAAGAAAAAAAGAAAAGGTATGCAAGACAACTCTAAAAGTACTATTGAACAGATGTCTTCTCCCTGATTAACCTGAATGACGCTCATATGCTTCAGTTCAGTTCAGTCTGTTCCTTGTTCACGTGTTGTATAATCCCCAAGCTGCTTAAGACGTGTCTTGTCACCGATGATGCTCCAATCCATTTCAGGTTGTTGTATGTATCACACCGTTCAGTATGCCCCCTGCTCACTTAATTCAGGCACGCGTGGTAACAAGATTCCTTGTTTGTGCTATGTTGGATGTGTCTGATGCAATGTGAAAGCTGGTATCAGTATCAGATCTCCATTTGTGCTTTTGTGACACATCTTGTTTGTAAACCTGAAATAACATCCATGGTGTTGGCCAAAGTTTCTTGGAATTTAAGCCGAAGGCCCCAACCAAAATTTCAGTTTGTTCCATAATGTCCCAATCTACCCAATCTAGTACACTTCGAAGTTTCTGGAATTCGTCGCAGTGCTGTCTACTGAACGTCTCTGGCTTCTCAGCATAGTCAGTCCTACAGGATGTCTTGGTGTTAATCTGAACCATTGCATCTGCCGTAATTCATCACTAGTGTTCAGTAATTATTCATTGGTGGCTTGATTAATAATAACGGTTCAAGGCAGCTTCTTTCGATTGATATTACTTGCTTGTTGCATTTCTACTGAGATTAATTATCTTTCGGCTTGCAGACTTCATACTAGGAGTAATATTTGGCAAAGCTATGAGCCGCTGCTTGGCAACTTGGCAAGCAAGGCCTGCTAAATTGTATGCTTATGTAGTTATGTGATCCAATCTTTGGAAGACCCCACTTTCCTCTCCTGAATGAACAAGTAAAAGTAAGATCATGGCATGTTTTTCTGACTGTAAACTGTAGTGTAATTGGCATGTTTCATCAATTGTTAGGCTAATCTTCGATCATAATCCACAAGCCCAGCAGAAGAAAGTCCTGCATTTCGTTATTTTTTAGATACGTCTGACCAACTGCTCGATAAACAACAGGATGGTTCATCAGATCAAGCAGTTTCTCCTACTGGATAGATTTCTCGCTGATGGTAGGAAGATTCCTTGTTCGTGCTATGTTGGATGTGTCTGATGTTACCATCTTGTTGTCATCAGCAATCTGAATGGAAGTTGGCTATCAGATCTCCATTTTGTGTTTTTGTTGTTTGTATACCTCAAAAATCAACGAATTGTTTCTTTGCTTCATCCATGGGGTTGCTCAAGATTTTCTCGGAATTTAAGCTGGAAGTCCCAGTCAAAAATTCAGTTTGTTCCATCTAATGTCATGCTTGAGTTGCTTCCCTGTCATGCTAATGTCACAGTTAGTATACTTTGAAGGTTAGTGGACTGATATTTTTGTTTGACAACTACTGCAACTGAAGTTTCTGAAATTCCTTGCAGTACCATCTACTGAATGTCTTGGTGTTATTCTGAACCGTTTGCATTTGCTGTATTTCATTACCACTGTTCATTCTTCATTGGTGGCTTTGTCAGTAACTGTTCTGGCTGGGCAGCTTCTTTCAATTAATATTATGGCTTGTTGCGTTTCTACTGATACTACGTAGTATCTTTCTGCTTGCAGACTTTATACAATAGGAGTAGTAATTTATATGCTTATGTAGTTACGTCACGAATATCCAATCTTTGGAAGACTCTATTTTCCTCTCCTGAACAAGTAAAAGCAAGACCATTGCATATTCTTCCTGACTATTAAACTGTAGTTGTAGTGTAATTCGCATATTTCATCAATTGTTAAGCCAGTCTTTGATTATAATCCTCAAGCCCAGCAGAAGCAAGTCTTTACATTTCATTATTTTTCAGATACTCCTGAGCAACTGCTCGATAAATGACAGTATGGCTCCCACTGGATAGATTTCTCGCTGAAAATGTTTCCAAAACTGCCTGGGTTTCAGCCACAGTGAATGTCATGGCCGTGTCAATTTTCAGCACCATGTTTGCTGTACATGGTGCCAATGAATCTGATGAGCCTGAATGATGTTCATATACTTCAGTTCAGTTCAGTCTGTTCCCTGCCCACGTGCCTGTATAATCGCGAAGCTGCTGTCTCAGGCTCCTCAACTTAAGACGGTGTCTTTCTTACCGACGATGTTGCTCCAAAACATTTCAGGTTGCTGTATGATCACGCCGTTCAGTATACACCTGCTCACTTAATTCAGGCACGCGTGGTCTCTTCTTTGGCTGTCATGACTCTGGTATTCAAGAACCACAATTATGTGTGTTGTGTGATTGGCCGGCAATCTTTGGGAGACCGATCTCTCCTTGTTTCGACAGTTCGTGCAAGATTACGACATACGAGGCTAAGGGGGGAAGTTCCCTCCCTTGAGTGGAAACAGGGCACACTCGCCATTGCGCTAGGAGGCTCTCCTTGCAAGTGACCCTGCCTTTTGAAATGACATGATGAAGTTACAATTCCATAGATCCATAGCATGGAAACAGTTCAGAATAATGAACACTGGTGATGAAACAGAAACTGATGTTGTGCTAGGAGTTTGTTGATAGGAGTTCTTCATGGGCGGCACACAAACAAAATATGGAGGGGTGTAACCTTATTGGCGGATGCTTCGGTTGCCAGACTACATCTGAAGTTTGAGGTTGAATTATCTTCTACCAAAATCTGTTAAACTTTTTTTTTAATACAATGCTTCTTACAACTATAACAGATTCAGTTTGACTACAATGTGAAGGTGCAAATGCCGCATAAGAACAAGATTTTCGCATGATGCGCTTTAGAGAAATAATGCAAGCGACCAAAGATCTTCTAAAGAAGGGGTGACACAGGCAACTGGTGTCACACCCTAACACTAGAAGATTTGGTACTCTTACGACACAATTTTGAACATCCCTTTGTTATAACAAGAATAGATCTGGAAGAATTTTCGGACCATGGGATTAGGATAATATTGCTTTGGCCTTTTTTTTTGTGAGAAAGTACCCGTATAAGTCTGCAAATACAGTACAAACACGAGTACATACGCCATACAAACAGCAACCACAGAAGCAACTGGACCGCCGTCCACTCAAAACCAAACAGAGCATCCTGGGAAAACCAGAAATTGCACAAAGGTCCTTGATTCCTGCTCATCTTCAACCTCAATCGACAAGCGACCAACCCAGCCCTCGCCGGAGCGAGGTCGAGCCACCGCCGTCGAAACCATGGGCATCAGGAGCACCATCGCCATCTTGGCTTTGTGAGCCGCATAAAGGTCCCGCCGCACGGACGGGAACCAGAGGCGGGTTCCGGTACATCGGCCGGGGACAAACCCCATGCTCCCCTGTCCTCAGTGGCGGACCCAGGAATTGAAGCTAGCCGGGGCGAACATTTTTTTAGATGCAAATGCACGTGTATTGAATGGAAACTCATGGCATTCAACTACCAAAAACATAAAAAGTTCTTAGAAACTACTAATAACATGGACTCTTGTGCTCCATACATTTTGCGTTCGATATCTTGGCATGTCATGTTCTTTCAAAAGCCCGATAAGATATGACTTCATCATGTGATTCCATTTGATCTACCACAATTCTTGGTTATATGACATCGGAAGTGCAATTTTAGCATCAGAAGCTATTTTAAATGTTGCATACAACAGTACAATATTGGTAATACCTGGATGTAACGTGTCTGCTCATTTTACTAGAAGTAACCAGACAAAGCACTTTGTTGCCAGCACTTGATCAATTGCGACATAGCTTAGCCTAGAGCGGTGTTGGCACTTGGCACTATAGTTCATACACTGATAAAGTATTCAGGAAGGCTATGAGCCAAAGAGTAGAACAAATCAAAATACGCGAGAGATATGTTGCACACTACTCGTAAGATGCCATGAGAACGGCAGTTGGAGACCGATCGATTGTATTGGTGGCTGCCAGCGTGCGCGTGGTCTTTGGGCCTTAAGTGCAATTGTGCAAACGCTGCAGCCCAGCCCAAATTTCTTTCTCTCCCTCACACGGTCACCCTCACGGCCTCGCGTATGGCTTCGCAGAAACAGAAACATCCACGCCGCCATGAAAACTGCCCGCCACTGGAGGAAATTGGGAGGAGCGGATGAAGGATAGGTAGGCAGGGGTCGATTCTCCGCCGCCGGCGACCCGGGGCGGCCGCCTCAGCTCGCCCCAATGGTAGATCCGCCACTGCCTGTCCTCGAAGCTGCCACCGGCTCCAGTCCGCGCCGGAGAGGAGCAGTAGTTCCGACCGCCTTGCCCTCCACACCCCACAGCAGCCAGTCGCCCGCGGCGACCGGATCCGGGGCACACCCCGATCCAGCCCAAAAGCTCCTGTACACCTCCATGAAGCAAGCACTCCGGCCCGGAGGAAGGCCGACCTCCCTAGCCCCACGGCGCCGCCGGAGACCGCACCGCCGCGACGGGGAACGGGCTGGAGGAAGCTTTATTCGCCCGCATCGGCGCCGCCACCGCCCGACCGCCGTATCTACAACCCCAGCGCGACCAGCCGTGGTCTCCCCCACCTCCCGGTGCCAAGCGGCCGCCGGAGGCGAGGGAGACCGACGGGGACAGTCCACCGGAAGCCCCTCTCTCGCGCCGCTTTTTTCGCCCTCAAGCACTGTAGCTCTCTGGAACGACCGAGAGAAACTGTTGGAAGACTAACGGCACTTGTGTAACGTGAGGACAGAGTCCTACGCAGTTAGGCTCACGATCTCTCCTATCCAGTAGCGCACGATGTGCATGCCCTCGTATAGCTTGGGCAGTTATTCTCTGTACTCTGTATATGACCCCTTCGTGGGCAATGGAATGAAATTACGCAGTGTTTCCATAATCCAACTTGGCACCAGAGCCTTCCTTCCTGCGACCTACCCTCCATGGCCACCGACGATTCCTCCGGCGGCCCCGCGAGCTCCTCTGCTCCGCCTCCCTCTCCGGCACTCCCCTCTTCCGGACTCCCCACCCCCATCGCTACTGCTCCACCGGCGACCGCTCCCGCCCCCATAGCTACCGCACCACCGGCGACTGCTCCCGCCCCCATAGCTACTGCACCACCGGCGCCTGCTCCCGCTGCCATGTCCGTGCTGCCCTTCGTGCCGCCGGCCGCCCACTCTGACGTCGCATCTTCCTCTTCCGCCGCCGTCCCCTCCATCCACAGCCTCAACAACATCGGCAACTTCATCACCTTCAAGCTCGACGTCCAGTCCGGTAGCTACTCCAAGTGGCGCGAGTTATGGCGCTGCGTTCTCATGATGTACTTACTCGAGGGGCACGTCGACCACTACTCCAACCCCACGCTGCAGACTCCGGCGTGGCGCCACACCGACCTGACCCTGCTTCTGCTCCTCTATGCCACCATCACCGACGCGCTGTACGAGGTCCTCCGCGGCGGCGGGAACACCGCCTACCGCGTCTGGAACCAACTCCGCGAGTTCTTCCTCGCCAACCAGCCCGCCCAGGCCGTACACTTGAGAGCGGAGTTCCGCGCCCTGACACAGGGCGATCTGCGGGTCGCAGAGTACTGCGGCCGCCTCAAGTCGCTGGCGGACGCCCTCGCGGACGTCGACGAACCAGTCACCGATCGGACTCTCACACTGCAGCTGCTGCGCGGGCTGTCTCGTCGATTCCAGGTGATCGCTACCGTCCTTCCTATGCAGTCACCATTCCCGACCTTCAACCAGGCCCGATCGCGCCTTCTTCTCGAGGAAATCTCTCAGGATGCCCGCGATCTAGCTGACGGCTCCTCCGCCCTCTCCATCGGCCTCGGCGGTCACGCCTCCCCCTCCGGCCACAACACCAACTCCGGTGCCCGCGGGTCCTCCAGCAACGACCGCAGCAAGGCCCCCATGGAGCGCGGCAGCAGCGGCGACGCGAGCGGCGGTCATCCTGATCGCGGGCGCGGCGGCAACGGCAGTCGTGGCCGCGGAAACACTGGCGGGCGTGGTCACCCCGTCCCTCCTCCCGGCGCCGGCCAAACCCCATGGATGGGGTACTTCGCTCCATGGGGGGCGCCCTTCCCGCAGCCGGGGCGAGCGCCGTGGATCCCTCCCTGTGACGACCCCGGCTAAATCGTGCACTAACCATACACGCAAATGCACACGATCAAGCCTAAGGACTCACTTGAAGATATCACAACACAACTCTAGAACATAAATAAAGTCATACAAGCTTAATATTACAAGCCAGGGCCTCGAGGGCTCGAATACATAGCTCGATGGCATACAAGTGTCAGCAGAAGCGTCAGATATCTGGGTACAGATATAATACAGAACAGATAGATAAGTCTTCACAGAGGCGGGGCAAAATAAAAACTACGATCGAAAGGCGTGGGCCTCCTGCCCTGGACCCTCCGATCCTACTGCTGGTCGTTAGTCGGCTCCTCGTAGTAGTAGTACTCTCCGGGCTGGTAGTAGTAGTGTTCGTCGACGGGGACATCTGGCTCCGGGGCTCCGTCGTCTGGATGCGACAAATGGATAAGGGGGAAAAAGGAAAATAAAGCAAACGTGAGTACTCATCCGAAGTACTCAGCAAGCAAGGATCTACACTACATATGCAACATTTTCAAAGAATGGCTATATATGTGGACTGGGCTGCAGAAATGCCAGAATAGAGGGGGAAAGCCTAGTCCTATCGAAGACTAGCATCTCAACATCTTCATCAGTCTTGCAGCAAAAGAAGAGAGCAGGATAACATAATGTAAAGTATAGTAGTAAAGTCATCAACCTCGGCCGGGGATTCTTCCTCGACTCCCTGCGAGAAAGCAATCCCAGAGCCGTACTATCCAGTTCTCATCTCAAGTTCTAGTTGTACCGATCGGGATACAACTCCGAGTGTCCGTTACCGTAGGACAGGCTATCGATAGAAGTTTCTTCCCTGCAGGGGTGCACCAACTTACCCACCACGCTCGCTTAACTCCGGCTGGACACACTGTACTGGGTCACGCCCGGCCTCGGCCAAACGATACGCCGCAACCCGACCGAATACCTAACAGAGAGGTCAGCACGCCGGACTAAACCTATGCGCCCAGGGGATTTGGGCCTTCGCCCCGGGAACTCCTGCACGTTGCGTACGCGGCTGAAAGCAGACCTAGCAACCCCTTATACAAGTGCAGTTGCTTTACCAGTCCAATTCAGCGCGCGTCGCTCAGTCGCTGACGTCCATTAAGCTCCGGCTGAAGTATACGACGCAGAACGTCCATACTATGCCCACGTGATGGTTAGTGCTATCGGGCCAGAGGCCCCTCGGATCAAATATCCAAACCGTCGTGGATTAGGAGCGCGCGGTAACGAGCAGAGACTCACGATCGATGTGACCCCGTCGCCCCGTCTCGAGGACTTGCGGCAAGGGCTAAGAATGCCCGGCCACGCCTCGTAGTTATCTCGCGGGCACCTCTCAGGTCAACCCGACTCCACATCACTTCGCATTCATGTTCGCGCGGGTACCCCTCAGGGCCGACCCGTCTTTAGTAACATGTTATCATGGTTCCGTGTTCAGTCATAGTAACCAAGTCTCCGTGTGTCTGACACGAAGGGGGAACCCTGGGGAGTCACCCTCGATGGAATTCCCGCTCGATGTTATCATCAAGGTGAACGAATGAGGAATCACCCTCGAGGTCCACACTTGAGAGGTCGCACGACGACGTCGTTATCGGGGGTGGTGTAGGAGGAATCACCCTCGCTTACCACGACCGAATAACTAACCTACAAGGTTATCATCAAAAGTGCTGACGAGGTATCACCCTCGGCACTTGATAGTAACCCAGTAGTGTCGAGCAACATAGGGGAAGTGACGTGCGGTGCCCGGGTCTGATCTTCGATCCCGTTGCTCGGGTCTTCTGAGAGTCCAGCGGGGCAGTCGAGACAAGTGGGTCTCTGATCAGGCTCTACCCATCCTATCTAAACAGTTTAGGATAACAGGCAGGTATCAACAGTAGGCTACAATTAAACAGGCTATGCAACAGATATAGGATGGTAACAGCAGCAGTAACATCTAATGCAAGCATAAGAGGGAAGAGATTAGGTGATATCGGAATGCTCAAAATGGGGGTGCTTGCCTGTCTGCTCGACGGCAAGGGCAGGGTCGTCGGGGACGTAGTCGTACTCCGGAGCGGCGTCTGCCTCAGGAGCTACGGCAACGTCGGGGTCTACCGAAAGAGAAGAGGGGGAGGAATCAAGTAAATATAATGCAAACAGATGCAACACAGTGCGTGCAATGCTATGATGCAGTGCAGGGTTGCCTAAATATGCATCTAAGTCATTTTAGTTAATCTTAGAATTAATCTGGGATTTATCAACCGGTGTGTGTGCACTATTCATCTACTGAAATCGGGCTCGGAGTTACGAGGTCTCCTACGTAGGAGGTTCCGACAAGGAAACAGACGGCACGATCAGACTCGTCTTGTCGTTCTGAGCAACTTTCATGTTTTAAGTTTTTCGATCTGAGCTACGGTTTAAAAGTTATTAATTTTTAAAGATTTATTGATTTTCTGGAATTATTTTTATTAACAGAATTGGATTATGATGTCAGCATGATGTCATGCTGACATCAGCAAGTAAACAGCGGCTGTACAGGTCAAACCTGACCGGCGGGACCCACCTGTCAGTCTCAGAGGGGGTTAATCAGTGCTTAATTTAAACTAACAAAGAGGTCAGCTTGTGGGCCCGGACTGTCAGTGACTAATTAACTTAATTAATTTAGTTTTAATAAAAATCAGTTTAATTAGTTGACTAATTGAAGCGGGCCCACACGTCAGTGACTGTGGGGGCCACGTCAGCCCGTTGACCCGGTCAACTGGGTCCGCGGGACCCAGTTGCCAGCGACTCAGGGCGGCCCACTGGCCAGGACACGTAGGACGCCGGCGCCGGAACGATCTCCGGCGAGCGTCGAGTGCGGCCGAGAGCTCCGGCGAGCTCGGATTTCACGTACACTGGATCATTTCGCGCGCGGTTTGTTGCTATCGAAAGGGCACTTCGAGCCGCATCGATCTAGCCTATCCGCTCGAGCTACGGTGGCCGGAGTGGAGCTGGACGTCGTCGGTGGCGGCGGTGAGCTTCGGGCGATTTCCGGCACGCGGCTACGAGGTGCCTTCGCGTGTGTTTTCGGTTGCATCCGAGCGAGTACGAAGCGCTGCATCGATCTGGCATGTTAGCAAGAGCAACGGCGGGCGGAAACGTTCGGCTACGGCAAGCGCGGTGGCGGTCGGAATCAGGAGCGCGCAGGCGCGCGGCTATGGCTCGATTCCGAGCAGGCTAAGTGGTTAGGCGGCAGCAGCAGTCCACCAGGAGCGTGCTATGGGGACTAGGTGGAGCAGGGGGAGCTTGGTAGCTCGTGTACAGCAGCAATGGCGGACGGCGGAGCCCGGCTTCGCAGAGACGGTGGCGGAGCGCGCTAGAGTAAGAAAGAAAGGGAAGAAGTGCCACGGGGGCTCACCGAGGGGACACAAGAAGGTCCGGCGAGCAACGGTAGCGCAGAGGGAGGTAGAGGTCGCCGGTGATCGTCGGTGGCCGAGGCGGATCCCGGCGAGGGCAAACGGGCGGCGGCGCGGCTCGGGATAGTCCGGCTTGCTCTGCTGCCCGTAGTCGAAGGAGTCGACGCCGGTGGTTCGTCTGGACACGGCGGAGGAGCGGATGGACGCCGGTGGCCACGGGATCGACCGGCGCACGGCGACGACCGCGTTCGACTGGGGGAGGAAGAGAAAGGGGAAAACGAGGGGGAGCGAGGAGAAGTGGATGAGGTATCCAGGGGGGAGGCTGAGGGGGCGACCTTATCCCCTCGCGCTCGCCTGCCTCGTCGCGGTGCCGAGCGGCGGTTGGCGCGAGCGCGGCCGACCACGGAGACGACGACACGGAGGGAGGAGCAGGTGAGTGATGGGCTGGGCCGGCTTGGCCCGGTAGCCAGGTAAGTGGCCTGTCGGCCTTCTTTTCTTTTACTGTTTTCCTGTTATTTAGTTACCAGAGAAGGAAAAAGATTTATTTGGGCATCCAAATAATTTTAGAAAAATATGCGTCTAATCCTAGTAAATCCAATACATTTTTTAGGCACTGTCACAAAAAGTTTGGAGGCCAAAGGAATAGGTTAGATATTTTTAGAAATTAAAAAGGACAGATTAAATGCTGCTGGACTACTGTTTAAAGTCCAAGGGCATTTTTGTGAGTTCCAGAAATATTGGTTTCAATTTTATAATGACCTTAAAAATATTTGCTACCTGATGGACTATTTTGTTTTGCTGTTTGAAGAAATATTTATTTGACTCCCATTTGTAATTTGAAATTGAAGTTGAAATATTTTCTAATGAAATTTTATTAGAGTGATCATGATGACATGGCAGGTTAAGTAGCTTAACCAGAGTGGGGTAACCTGGGGATGTTACAAGTCTCCTCCACTACAAGAAATCTCGTCCCGAGATTTAAGTGGGGAAATAAGGAGTAACTTCGAGAGAACTGATCCTTATAGGATCGATTAGCTGATGGACAATTCAGGGAATGCGGCAAAAGTTTCTCTCGAGTTGAAACTTAGGAAACATCGAGAGCAAAGTATGAAGGTTCAATAAGAAGTATTAATCGAATGGACATTCAATCGATACCTGAACAAAGTGTGAACAGGGGTTCAGGGTATCGAGGGTAGATCATCTCTCGAGGGGTGACTCGGGATAACACACATAGTCAAGATCAAAGATTACTTCGGAATCAAGAATATACAGGAGAGTCAGGTTCCGATCCTGTGGAACTGTGGTGGGGTGTCGATCAAAAGTAGGAAGAACGGTGGCATCTTATCGTTCACAACAATAAGACATGTCAACGAAATAACTGTGAGCTTTGTCGGCAACAAATTCGGTACCAAGGGCGAGGGACGAAGAGAACCATTTTCCTGCTCGTTGAAACGAGGCGGACCAATAGGCGAGGTTCTCGTCCATCGGGGGTTACCAGAATGTCTTCGACGATAGTAGCAGGGTCTCACTGACAGGGTTGTAGACCGATATGTTTTCATAAGCATAGAATTTGTTTCTTCCCAGACAATTTAGATTACAGGAAAGGTTAAACAAAACAATGGAAAGGAAAATGTGTTTGCACACATGAACTAGGGGTATCTCATTTCCCATGGATAAACGGAGCATGATACACCTGATAGATCAGCAAGTCCAAAAGCATTTAGACAAAGGGGCGAGGAAAGAATCATGATGTTTACCCGAACAATGGTGTTTGGGATAATTGATTAAGGAACAGGTGGTATGGATCTTCCATTGTTCTAAAGGGCATTCAGAATACCGTAGTCATGCTTCGAGGAAGCAATAATATGGTGTCAAGTAAAGATTGGGTTCGAAGATCTCAAGAGGTACCGAGAAACAATTTTTAAGGGTATCTCGGAACGTAAGGAATAACCAAACACAACCAGGTTTGTGTTGGTTGAAAGTCAAGGATGTCATCGATGATAACACAAATCATCGAAGAGCAAGGATGATAATTCTCACCATGAATTTAATCGATAACTTGGAACAAGTCAAATATGGGCGATGATCACATCACATTTGTCGGGAGGCTCTATGAAGATGCCATCGAACGGTGACGACATCAACTGTAAGGAACGATGAGGCGAAAAGTTTATTGGAACCACGGATACGACACAAGCTCGAAATCAAACTTGTTGCTCGAGATGAAATGATAAGATGAGGAGGATCGACGTAAGCTTCGCTCATCGTCGGAAGTAGCTCCGGGCATAAGGACCAGGTAGCACAGTTGAAAGTTGGCACGATAAAAATATAGCCGATCCGGCTAGGAATGTTGTGATGGGGTGTTAGACTTCCCCAGTAACAAGTACTAGGGGTAGCACCGGAAGGTAAGTCAGAGCAGAGGTTGGACGGGGAAAATGATCTGCAGAGGACAAGTATTTTAACTTATCCGGGAAATGAACTCAAAGAGGAGATATGGTCGGAACCATGTTTGCAAAGGATCAATTCTTAGATACAAGATGAACTTGTACCAGGGAAATAATTATTTTTACGAGCAGCTTCCATGATAAGTTCTACATCGGGTCCATGGGCATGAACACAAAGGTTCAAGGTCGACTCCCACTTCTTCAATGCACAACCTTTCATTCACTTCTCGTTTTCGAAGAAATTGTAGTGCTGAGAATTTATCTGGTGACGCACCAGAAGAGTATGACTCGCATAACCTTCGAGTTCACACGAATTAGGGAAAGCATAGGTTCAACCCATTGGGACATTTTTACGAATCTATACAACCATCAACCAATGCAAGGGTTGCGAGTTCGAAAGCAGAGTATCGAAGTCGAAGCAGATGATACAATTTACCGGAGGTATCAAGTACCAAGAAAAGAGCTCACAAGATGTTTGAATATGAAGGATACAGTTGGATATTAAACCAACAAAAGATCAGGTAAACTACAAAGGATCTGAGGTGAGTAGCGGTACTCAACCAAAAGAAGAAGGATGTGACGGCATAAGATTATAGAGACATCGGAACAATCCGACATTTAAGTACAAAGGAGTTGTGGTTCAGAAACGAAGGATTAGAAGCAAAAGCTCTGATCAAAAGACGAACAGGTTGAATAGAACTAGATGGGCAACTTTAGCGCTCCGTCTTGCAGAGATCTCCACCCATGTTTACGGGACATGTCCTGGTCAGTGGTCAGTCCCAAGTTAGTATGGAGAAGGAATGCACTGCCTTTCCGTGCCATGCAAGCTGGGCGGATATACAGATGGCAAGAAGTAGAGAATGCTTCAGTGCCAAAGGCAATGTCAACGGGGAAGGAACCGATAAGGTTCTTAGAATGGAAAAGAATCGGTCGGATAATTGTCCACATAAGGAATCAAGTGATCCGTGAGAGCTAACGGGGTAAGGTTTTAACAATTGGTTCCACCTGACAGTTCCCCGAGGAAGAACAGAAGGCAAGCATATCAAATTAAGGAAGCACTTGAACAACCCAGGTATAAAATTCAGAGGGTTCACGATTTCCAAAGCCAGGGGTGACAATTAGTTCACCTGGGCAGAGGGACGAGTGATTTGTACATGCTTAGTTGGACAATCAATCAATACTTGATTGGTCGAGAACCAGCTCATGACCGGAATGACGTCTGAGCCGGTGGGACGAATTCTAGGAAGTAATTGATGATGGCAAGCATTTGCACACATAATGAATCAATAGGCTCAGGATGACTGTGACAGATGATGTTAATGAATATTGCCAGTCATATGGCGTTAACCACAATGTAGACGGGCAAGAATTTCCAGAGCAATAGGTTGCAGTGGATTTTCGGAACATCAGACGATATTTCAAAGTGTTTTAGAAATCACAAGAACAACTGGGGATGATCAGATCCCCGGTACTGTGAGTAATTAATCGCAATGCGAAAAAAGCTGCACGGCAGTAGGCTCAAAGGATTGCCGGATTAATGAGGAGTATTTCGGGGTATCTCGCACATAAGTGAGTGACTAGGTATGAGGATACTAACGACAAGAATGGTTAGTTATCCTTGGGGGTTTGTCGGTGGTCCGGAACTGCAAAGCAGTGGAACAGGGTCTCGGTTAACGTCGAGGAGTAACTTCAGAATCTTCTGATGAAGCAGACGATCATCCGTAGTGAAGGGGCTCTCCGAGAGGAAATGGTTACGAGATCCTAATGTTGGAGTTAGTAAAATCTTTAACCCGAATAGAAGAGAGATCAGAGTCCCAGAGTATAGGTCGAGGAGTAAAAGATCCTAATACCACCCAGTTGGCGACGTGGGGCCATAAGCCACACAGCCAAGTTAGTAAAACAGTTTTGGACTACTAGACTCAACTTCGGCCAAGGAGTTGGAAAGGGGGATACCTAGAGGCAGTCGGCTCTGATACCAACCTGTGACGGCCCCGGCTTAATCATGCACTAACCATACATGCAAATGCACACGATCAAGCCTAAGGACTCACTTGAAGATATCACAACACAACTCTAGAACATAAATAAAGTCATACAAGCTTAATATTACAAGCCAGGGCCTCGAGGGCTCGAATACATAGCTCGATGGCATACAAGTGTCAGCAGAAGCGTCAGATATCTGGGTACAGATATAATACAGAATAGAGAGATAAGCCTTCACAGAGGCGGGGCAAAATAAAAACTACGATCGAAAGGCGTGGGCCTCCTACCCTGGACCCTCCGATCCTACTCCTGGTCGTCAGTCGGCTCCTCGTAGTAGTAGTACTCTCCGGGCTGGTAGTAGTAGTGGTCGTCGACGGGGACATCTGGCTCCGGGGCTCCGTCGTCTGGATGCGACAAATGGATAAGGGGGAAAAAGGAAAATAAAGCAAACGTGAGTACTCATCCGAAGTACTCAGCAAGCAAGGATCTACACTACATATGCAACATTTTCAAAGAATGGCTATATATGTGGACTGGGCTGCAGAAATGCCAGAATAGAGGGGGAAAGCCTAGTCCTATCGAAGACTAGCATCTTCAACATCTTCATCAGTCTTGCAACAAAAGAAGAGAGCAGGATAACATAATGTAAAGTATAGTAGTAAAGTCATCAACCTCGGCCGGGGATTCTTCCTCGACTCCCTGCGAGAAAGCAATCCCAGAGCCGTACTATCCAGTTCTCATCTCAAGTTCTAGTTGTACCGATCGGGATACAACTCCGAGTGTCCGTTACCGTAGGACAGGCTATCGATAGAAGTTTCTTCCCTGCAGGGGTGCACCAACTTACCCACCACGCTCGCTTAACTCCGGCCGGACACACTGTACTGGGTCATGCCCGGCCTCGGCCAAACGATACGCCGCAACCCGACCGAATACGAAACAGAGAGGTCAGCACGCCGGACTAAACCTATGCGCCCAGGGGTCTTGGGCCTTCGCCCCGGGAACTCCTGCATGTTGCGTACACGGCTGAAAGCAGACCTAGCAACCCCTTATACAAGTGCAGTTGCTTTACCAGTCCAATTCAGCGCGCGCTGCTCAGTCGCTGACGTCCATTAAGCTCCGGCTGAAGTATACGACGCAGAACGCCCATACTATGCCCACGTGATGGTTAGTGCTATCGGGCCAGAGGCCTCTCGGATCAAATATCCAAACCGTTGTGGATTAGGAGCGTGCGGTAACGAGCAGAGACTCACGATCGATGTGACCCCGTCGCCCCGTCTCGAGGACTTGCGGCAAGGGCTAAGAATGCCCGGCCACGCCTCGTAGTTATCTCACGGGCACCTCTCAGGTCAACCCGACTCCACATCACTTCGCATTCATGCTCGCGCGGGTACCCCTCAGGGCCGACCCGTCTTTAGTAACATGTTATCATGGTTCCGTGTTCAGTCATAGTAACCAAGTCTCCGTGTGTCTGACACCAAGGGGGAACCCTGAGGAATCACCCTCGATGGAATTCCCGCTCGATGTTATCAGCAAGGTGAACGAATGAGGAATCACCCTTGAGGTCCACACTTGAGAGGTCGCACGACGACGTCGTTATCGGGGGTGGTGTAGGAGGAATCACCCTCGCTTACCATGACCGAATAACTAACCTACAAGGTTATCATTAGAAGTGCTGACGAGGTATCACCCTCGGCATTTGATAGTAACCCAGTAGTGTCGAGCAACATAGGGGAAGTGACATGCGGTGCTCGGGTCTGATCTTCGATCCCGTTGCTCGGGTCTTCTGAGAGTCCAGCGGGGAAGTCGGGACAAGTGGGTCTCTGATCAGGCTCTACCCATCCTATCTAAACAGTTTAGGATAACAGGCAGGTATCAACAGTAGGCTACAATTAAACAGGCTATGCAACAGATATAGGATGGTAACAGCAGCAGTAACATCTAATGCAAGCATAAGAGGGAAGAGATTAGGTGATATCGGAATGCTCAAAATGGGGGTGCTTGCCTGTCTGCTCGACGGCAAGGGTAGGGTCGTCGGGGACGTAGTCGTACTCCGGAGCGGCGTCTGCCTCAGGAGCTACGGCAACGTCGGGGTCTACCAAAAGCGAAGAGGGGGAGGAAACAAGTAAATATAATGCAAACAGATGCAACATAGTGCATGCGATGCTATGATGCATTGCAGGGTTGCCTAAATATGCATCTAAGTCATTTTAGTTAATCTTAGAATTAATCTGGGATTTATCAACCGGTGTGTGTGCACTATTCATCTACTGAAATCGGGCTCGAAGTTACGAGTTCTCCTACGTAGGAGGTTCCGACAAGGAAACAGACGGCACGATCAGACTCGTCTCGTCGTTCTGAGCAACTTTCATGTTTTAAGTTTTTCAATCTGAGCTACGGTTTAAAAGTTATTAATTTTTAAAGATTTATTGATTTTCTGGAATTATTTTTATTAACAGAATTGGATTATGATGTCAGCATGATGTCATGCTGACATCAGCAAGTCAACAACGGCTGTACAGGTCAAACCTGACCGGCGGGACCCACCTGTCAGTCTCAGAGGGGGTTAATCAGTGCTTAATTTAAACTAACAGAGAGGTCAGCTTGTGGGCCCGGACTGTCAGTGACTAATTAACTTAATTAATTTAGTTTTAATAAAAATCAGTTTAATTAGTTAACTAATCGAAGCGGGCCACACGTCAGTGACTGTGGGGGCCACGTCAGCCCGTTGACCCGGTCAACTGGGTCCGCGGGACCCAGTTGCCAGCGACTCAGGGCGGCCCACTGGCCAGGACACGTAGGACGCTGGCGCCGGAACGATCTCCGGCGAGCGTCGAGTGCGGCCGAGAGCTCCGGCGAGCTCGGATTTCGCGTACACTGGATCATTTCGCGCGCGGTTTGTTGCTATCGAAAGGGCACTTCGAGCCGCATCGATCTAGCCTATCCGCTCGAGCTACGGTGGCCGGAGTGGAGCTGGACGTCGTCGGTGGCGGCGGTGAGCTTCGGGCGATTTCCGGCACGCGGCTACGAGGTGCCTTCGCGTGTGTTTTCGGTTGCATCCGAGCGAGTACGAAGCGCTGCATCGATCTGGCCTGTTAGCAAGAGCAACGGCGGGCGGAAACGTTCGGCTACGGCAAGCGCGGTGGCGGTCGGAACCAGGAGCGCGCAGGCGCGCGGCTACGGCTCGATTCCGAGCAGGCTAAGTGGTTAGGCGGCAGCAGCAGTCCACCAGGAGCGTGCTACGGGGACTAGGTGGAGCAGGGGGAGCTCGGTAGCTCGTGTACAGCAGCAATGGCGGACGGCGGAGCCCGGCTTCGCAGAGACGGCGGCGGAGCGCGCTAGAGTAAGAAAGAAAGGGAAGAAGTGCCATGGGGGCTCACCGAGGGGACACAAGAAGGTCCGGCGAGCAACGGTAGCGCAGAGGGAGGTAGAGGTCGCCGGTGATCGTCGGTGGCCGAGGCGGATCCCGGCGAGGGCAAACGGGCGGCGGCGCGGCTCGGGATAGTCCGGCTTGCTCTGCTGCCCGTAGTCGAAGGAGTCGACGCCGGTGGTTCGTCTGGACACGGCGGAGGAGCGGATGGACGCCGGTGGCCGTGGGATCGACCGGCGCACGGCGACGACCGCGTTCGACTGGGGGAGGAAGAGAAAGGGGAAAATGAGGGGGAGCGAGGAGAAGTGGATGAGGCATCCAGGGGGGAGGCTGAGGGGGCGACCTTATCCCCTCGCGCTCGCCTGCCTTGTCGCGGTGCCGAGCGGCGGTTGGCGCGAGCGCGGCCGACCACGGAGACGACGACACGGAGGGAGGAGCAGGTGAGTGATGGGCTGGGCCGGCTTGGCCCGGTAGCCATGTAAGTGGCCTGTCGGCCTTCTTTTCTTTTACTGTTTTCCTGTTATTTAGTTACCAGAGAAGGAAAAAGATTTATTTGGGCATCCAAATAATTTTAGAAAAATATGCGTCTAAGCCCAGTAAATCCAATACATTTTTTAGGCACTGTCACAAAAAGTTTGGAGGCCAAAGGAATAGGTTAGATATTTTTAGAAATTGAAAAGGACAGATTAAATGCTGCTGGACTACTGTTTAAAGTCCAAGGGCATTTTTGTGAGTTCCAGAAATATTGGTTTCAATTTTATAATGACCTTAAAAATATTTGCTACCTGATGGACTATTTTGTTTTGCTGTTTGAAGAAATATTTATTTGACTCCCATTTGTAATTTGAAATTGAAGTTGAAATATTTTCTAATGAAATTTTATTAGAGTGATCATGATGACATAGCAGGTTAAGTAGCCTAACCAGAGTGGGGTAACCTGGGGATGTTACACTCCCAACGCGGCCGGCGTCCTTGGTCCGCGGCCCGGCGCTCCACAACACGCGTATCCTATGGTGTACGGCGGGTCCTCTGCACCGCCACCTCCGCAGCCGTCGTGGGACCCCGCCGGACTCTACTCCGCCATGAACCAGATGTCCATCCAGCCGCCCGGCGCCGGCGACTGGGTTCTCGACATCGGGGCCTCTTCGCACGTCACTGGTAATGCAGGTACACTCACCTCGTCTTGTTCTGTTTCAAAGCATCACCCCCCCATTATTGTTGGCAACGGATCACGTTTGCCTGTTGTGGCCACTGGTTCCACTTCTCTTCCTTGTCCCTCCCGTCCTCTCCACCTTCGCAACGTGTTAGTCTCCCCTGATGTTGTTCCTAACCTAATTTCTGTTCGTCAACTAGCCATTGATAATTCTCTCTGTTGAATTTGACCCCATCGGCTTCTCTGTGAAGGATCTAGCCATGCGGATTCCACTCATGAGGCGCAATAGCTACGGCCCGCTGCACCGGTACGGCGGCTCGGATCCCTCGGCGTTCTTCGTCGGCACCGGCGAGCTTTGGCACCGCCGATTGGGACACCCAGGACGCGCTTCACTTTCCCGATTAGCACAAAACTTTCTGCCACATTGTAATAATCTCCCTACCCCCTCTCATTCTTGTGAGGCGTGTCAATTAGGGAAGCAGCCCCGTCTGCCCTTTTCAGATTCTAGCACGTTTACCACTTTTCCCTTTCAACTCATTCACTGTGATCTTTTGGACCTCGCCGGTCCCTAGCTGTTCGGGTTACAAGTACTACTTGATAATAATGGATGACTTCTCTCATTATACGTGGTCTTTTCCCTTGCGCGCTAAATCTGATGCATGTGGTGTTCTTCGTCATTTCTTCCAATTTGTCCTCACACAATTTCGGATGTACATACAATGCATGCAATGTGACAACGGTGGCGAGTTCCTTAACACCTCTCTCCGCTACACCCTCTGCGCTCATGGCACCTCCTTGCGCTTGTCGTGCCCCCACACCTCGCCACAAAACGGCAAGGCCGAGCGCGCCATTCGCTCCACCAACGACGTTATCCGTACCCTCCTCGTTCAAGCACACATGCCGCCCAAATTTTGGGTGGAAGCCCTCAACACCTCTACCTACCTTCTCAATGTTCGTCCCTCGCGCACCATCCACCACAACACGCCGCACTTTATGCTTTACGGCACACACCCGTCGTATGACCATTTGCGCATCTTTGGTTGTTTGTGCTATCCGAACCTTTACGCCACCATGCCACATAAGATCTCACCCCGATCCACCCCATGTGTCCTTCTCGGACTCCCTCTCGGGCACAAAGGCTATAGGTGTCTCGACCTACTCACACGCAAAGTTATCATATCCAGGCATGTTGTTTTTAACGAGCGCATTTTTCCCTTCGCAACCGGCCACGAGCATGCAGCACCACACCCGGCTGCAGACGATCCCGCACCCATCAACCCGCCATGCATTGATCTCGGGATCCGCCCGCCTATCCCAACCGCGCCAGGCGGATCTTCCGCACCTGCCGTCCGCACCTCCACAGCCCAGCCCCACGCACCAACCATCCCCTCCTCGCCAGCTAGCGCACCCTCCCCGGCCTCCAGTCCGCCCGCTTCGCCCCCACCAGCACCTAGCCCCACTCGGGCCCACGCCGCACCTTCCCCGGATTCCGCACCCAACCCATGCAGCCAATCCGCTTCCGCTCCGCCATGCATGCCCAGCGACGCTGATCCACCCCCAGTCTCTGTTGCGCCCACCTCACCTCCCGCGCGCCCCCTTCCACCACGCGCTATCCCCGTTCTCCCTCCCAAAAACCATCACACCATGCGTACACGCGCCAAAGCCGGTTTCCTCCAGCCCAAAAATCTTTTCAATCTTTCTGTGACTACAGCCACCATATCACCTCTTCCTTCCTCATATAAACAAGCCCTCAAGGATCCCAATTGGTACAACGCAATGTTGGAGGAATATAATGCTTTGTTACAGAACAATACTTGGTCGTTGGTGTCCCCCCCTGCAGGTGCAAACTTGGTGACGGGCAAGTGGATCTTTCGCCACAAGCTGAACCCCGACGGCTCTTTGGCACGCTACAAAGCTCGTTGGGTCTTGCGCGGCTTCACACAGCAGCACGGGATCGACTTCCAGGAGACGTTCAGCCCCGTCGTCAAGCCGACGACGATCCGCGTTGTCCTCAGCCTCGCGGTCTCCTCTGACTGGCCTATACACCAGTTGGACGTGAAGAACGCGTTTCTCCACGGCCACCTCGACACCGTCGTCTACAGCCAGCAGCCGTCCGGCTTCGTCGACGCCTCACGTCCGTCGCACGTGTGCAAGCTGCATCGCTCTCTCTACGGGCTCAAACAAGCTCCGCGGGCGTGGTTCCAACGCTTCACTACTTATCTTACTCGCCTCGGGTTTGCTGCTTGCAAGAGCGACACCTCGTTATTCATTCTACATCGTGACGGGGCCACCGCATACCTCCTTCTATATGTCGACGACATTATCCTCACCGCCAGCTCCAGCTCTCTGCTTCGCCGCAACTTCACCATGAGTTTTCCATGACCGACGTTGGCGAGCTCCACCACTTTCTTGGGATTAATGTCCAGCGCAGTCGGCATGGCCTCTTTCTTTCTCAGCAGCAGTACGCTCTCGAGATCCTTGAGCGCGCCCACATGATCAACTGTAAGCCCGGTGCCACCCCCATTGACACGCGTGCCAAACTCTCTGCCACAGACGGACCGCCCGTCTCCGATCCATCTCTTTACCGCAGTCTAGCTGGTGCTCTCTAGTACCTCACTCTCACTCGACCGGACATCGCCTACGCCGTCCAGCAGGTTTGTTTGTTCATGCATGACCCGCGGGAGCCGCACTACACCGTCCTCAAGCACATCCTGCGCTATGTCCGCGGCACCGCACAGCTCGGGCTGCATCTGCGGCGCTCCCCCGACCACCGGCTGATCGCGTACTCGGACGCCGATTGGGCCGGTTGTCCCGACACGCGCAAGTCCACGTCGGGATACTGCATCTACATCGGCGACAACCTCGTGTCATGGTCGTCGAAACGACAGCAGACTGTCTCACGCTCAAGCGCCGAGGCGGAGTATAGGGCCGTTGCCAACGCCGTGGCAGAGGCGTGTTGGTTGCGGCAACTACTTCACGAGCTCCGGCGTCCGCCGGACCGGGCGACGATCGTCTACTGCGACAACGTGAGCGCGATGTACCTCTCCACCAACCCTGTGCAGCATCAGCGGACGAAGCACATTGAGATCGATCTACACTTCGTCCGTGAGCGGGTCTCCTTCGGCGACGTCCGTGTGCTCCACGTTCCGTCCACGTCGCAGTTCGCCGACGTCTTCACGAAGGGGCTGCCGTCGACCGTCTTCCTCGACTTCCGGTCCAGCCTCAATGTGGTCGACGCCCCCGTTGTGACTGCGGGGGGCTGTTGGAAGACTAACGGCACTTGTGTAACGTGAGGACCGAGTCCTACGCAGTTAGGCTCACGATCTCTCCTATCCAGTAGCGCACGATGTGCATGCCCTCGTATAGCTCGGGCAGTTATTCTCTGTACTCTGTATATGACCCCTTCGTGGGCAATGGAATGAAATTACGCAGTGTTTCCATAATCCAACTGAAACCCCATATTGCTTTGGCTTTGATTTGCCCATAAATGTCCTGATCAAATAATTCCTTAAACTAAAACAAAGAAATCGTATAAAAGAAATCAAAGTAGCACTGATTGAGCTATTTATGCATTAGCAAATAGTAGAGGAACTTCTCCCAACATTCATTAGTCGGAACGAAGATTCTAAACACTGAACCTCAGACCAAAGAGAAATTAAACAACACATAGAATGAGACGTCATGGAAGCAGAAACCCAACGTCGAAATCTCACTGCCTGATGCAACACGGAGATAGTAAAAGGCGTGGACTGCTTTGTCTTATAGTGATTGTGTGCCAGGGGTCAGCTAAGAGCCTGATGCAACACGGAGATAGTAAAAGGCGTGGACACATGCGCTGCGCGAACACTAAAAATGCAAGCAAGGCCAATTGACGGGTGAGCTCATCACAACTTGCTTGAAAAGTACTGGCAAATAAGCTCGTGCGTTGCAACGAAAGAATGATTGACGTTTTGTGCTACCACAGTGTCCCATAGCACCGAATTCACTACGAAATACACACAAATTATCCTGTATACCAAACCATTCAACAATGCATCATCCAAACAGTGGCACCGGGTGACAGGAGGGCACACGCCAAGGTCTTGAATGTACATAAAAAATAGGATGTGGATATTTAGCCGCATTCGTATTTTCTTTGCGAGGCATAGTCTTCCATGAAATTCCGTTTAAATACTCTTATCTTCAAAGCAAAGTGCATGTCCTTTAATTAGCATGCAAAATCCACGTTCTCACCCGTTTAAACAAATAACTATCCAGCCCACAAATTTTCCCACCCATTTACCACTCTTTTAATTATCTGTATGCATTTAAATTTTTATCGAGCCCACAATGCTCGATTTAATTATCCAATCTGTTTGTCTCCCATAATTTTAATTTTTATTATCCGCATCCATTTAAATATTTTATCAAGCCCATAATGCTTTCTTTAATTAGCCCACCTGTTTACCATCCACAAGTCTTCCTTTGAGCCCACAATCCTTCCTTTAATTATCTCACGTGTTTAATTAGCCCACCTGTTTACCATCCACAATTCTTCCTTTGAGCCCCTCCTTCCTTTAATTATCCCACGTGTTTACTACCATCATGCTTATATTTGGGGTTTCTCCCCCCAAAGGAGCCATACATAATCCTTTCTTTATTGCTTTCTAAGGAGGCTTACTGATTTCATATAAGGAAGCAAGGTGGGATTATTTAATGGGCAGCGCTACGCGTCCGCCGGCGGATAATCTGAAAGGATCCACCCCCTCAACAGCCGTTAGATCTGGTCCATCCAACAGCCTAGCCCCGTCCTCATTATTGCAACAAAGTCAATGTTGCAGAACCCTTTGCAACAGAGATTGTGTTGAATTTTTTTTTTGTCTTCACTTTTTTGCAACATAGATGATGTTGCGGGAGGACTTTTGCAACATGAATGATGTTGTACAAATTAGAGAAAGAACGTCGTGTAGAACGGGAGCTTGGGAGGAACACGGGAGGCAACTGCGCTCGACGGATCCAGATCCAGATCCTGCAACATACGAGTTGTTGCGGTGAGAAGACGGCAACAAGGACTCAGTTGCAAAACCGTAAGAGATAATGCTAGGTGAGCCCACGCAGGACACGCGTTGCACAGACGAAGCGACGGACGCCCGCGTGCGATCCGCCGACTAAACCCAAGCATTTCCCTTATTTAATGTGCGAACGAACATGATAGGATTGCCTGTAGGCTTATATGATGCTACTCTGGCCCGCATGGGCCTTGGGCCGGAGAAAGCTGATCATTCGTAGCTTTGGAGCGTGGATGGGCCGGCCCACAGGGCACATGTACGTTTGGCCTCCATCATCCACCACGTATATATATACAATTTGTCTCTCTAACTTTGTACAAGTTAGTTGCCGGGTGGGCTGGCTAGCTCGCTCTCACAAATAGAGCTTACATCGATTTTTTTGCTGGTCACCGGTTATTAAAGAAGCCCGGTTCAGGTTCGTTGCAAACGACGGACGAACGGATAGGATTGCATGTTGGTTAGCAAAAAACTCAGGGGCTTTTTACAAAAATACCTGACGGACCAAGAATACCTATTCCCTTTAATAGTAGGTATAGATAAAGCCAAATAAATAAACCACAAGCTGAGTGCTAATTTATCGAAGCGAGTCAATGTGCCTTCAATCTTCATGCCAGTTGATCAATGTCCACAAGAATTGGATAAAGATGGGAGCTACAGGTCTAGTTCATAGCTGATCCGTGCATGCTACGTAGAGAGTCCACGTCGGCAAACAAAATGAAATAACTTACATCCAACAACTCATTTCTGTCTCCCAGCCATCAAAATATAGCTCTAGATACCTGTGAAGCAAGCAAGATCATCAGTTAAACAATTTCTACTATTCATTCATGAAAAACAGTTGGGAGTTATTCTCCTCTATTTTGTAGTACGACTCAAAACAGTCACCACTGTGGAAATTATGCCAAAAGCTACAAAGATGAATCACCTCGGTATTATCAGAAAAAACAACATTTGAAACATAGAAAGCACACCTTCTACCTTCTGTTAAATGGAAGGATCATTATTTAGACACCGGTAATTACTCCTCTAATCAATGTCGTAACCAGAGCATTTCAGTCCCAAATTATCCTCAAAGGAGTGCCTTGTCGCCGTGCAAGAAAAAAAACACTAAATAAAATAAAATGAGGAGAGTATAAATAAATGATATTTGGAACCAAAGGCTCGGGACCCTCGGGTACTGTTAGCTATCAATTTCTTGCGTATAGGACTTAATAGACCCATAACCACAGGAAAAATAAATAAAATAAATATACCTATGAGTAAAATTAGTTTGTTTGATTCCAAAGTTTGTTAGTGTGATCCTCAAATCAAACCCCCGGTATCCATATCAGATATATTGTGCCCTTATCTTTATGCTCACATGCTATCACTTGCACTCATGTTTATCTCTTATATTATGTTGTTGCAAGTGTTGTCTTGTCTATAACATATAGGGGGAGTGTTGATCCTAGTGTGTGTGCTTTGCATTCCAAAAGCATACCTAAATAGTGCACACATCTAGGGGGAACCCGTCTATATTTTGTAGATGTTGGGTTTGCTTATTATCTCGTTTCATTCTTTGTGCAAATCCCGTCTTGTCATCAATCCACCAAAAATGGGGAGATTGTTAGGGTATATTTCTCCCTTAGTGGTTTTGGTGATTGATGATAATGCATTTGCGGACTAATCGTGTGCATTGAGCATTTCAGATAATTTATCATATGGCACAAGATGATTGATGCCCCTCGGAGATACAAAGTCAAGACGGTTATTTTTCCTGCGTTTCTTTTTCGGTGGTCTTGAGTCGTAAGAAAATCGTACTATTAAGAGGGGGGGGGGGGGGGGTCTGCATCGGAAAGGTTTGGGTGGAATCATCACGTACACATCTTTCATTTGCACCCTCTTCCGTTCCCGCTTCACTGGAGTTCATCCCCTGTTTCTTCTGTAAATAAGTTATGAGGCAGCGGTAGTACCGCTCTGGGCAGTGGTAGTATCACTTATAAGCGATACTTCCGCTGATCTAGTTCCGCGCGTTCTACTGCTTATTTAGAGCGTTATGTTGTCTATTCGTGCTCAACGGCAGTTGAGCGGTAGTATGCGGTACCTCCGCCTCTACTGCCGCTCCACTTCCGCTGATCTCGCTGTAGCTCAGACAGATAAGCAGAAGTAGAGCGGTAGTACCGCTTATAAACGGTACTACCGCCCAGTCACTACCGATGCTACTACCGCTTATATTTATGCCTCTGGATATGTTTACCACTCCACGGTAGTAGGGCGGCGGTAAGGCAGTGGTAGTATCGCTTATAAGCTGTAGTACCGCCATACTTCCGCCCTACCACCGCTGGTTCCTACATACTGCACCCTAAGCTGTAGTACCGCTCCGACGACACTATCGCCTCGGGGTGCTCTGCCCATGCATTATGTTTTGGTACTACCGCCCGGGCGGTAGTACCGCTCTTAGAGCGGTAGTACCGCTTGTGTGCGGGCTGTGGACAGAATAACGGATGGATTTGTCCCCACTATAAATAGAGGGTCTTCTTTCCCAAGAAGACCCACCTCGTTCTTCCCCAAACTCCATTGTTGCTCAAAACTCCATTTTTGCCCGATCTCTCTCCCTAGCCAACAAAACTTGTTGATTCTCTAGGGTTTGGTTAAGAGGGCCTTGATCTACACTTCCACGAAGAGATATTTGATTCCCCCCACTAATCCCTTGCGGATCTTATTACTTTTGTAGGTCACCTCGGAGCCACATTTCATTATGGTGAAACTTCGTGGTGGTGTTGGGAGATTGCCCCAACCTTGTTTGTAAAGGTTTGGTTGCCGTCTTCAAGTGCACCACTAGTGGAATCATGTCATCTTGCATTATGCGAGGGCGTGAGGAGAATACGGTGGCCCTAGTGGCTTCTTGGGGAGCATTCACTACAAAAAAAACCACTTCCGTGATGATACGTGTTGTAACACCCCCTTGTAATAAGCTCTGTGACACTCTGTTAAAACTGCCAAGTCATGATCAATCGCAGTGCCAAGTCATATGGGTTAATGATCCAACTCAAATTTCACATCTGAAAATCAACTCAAATTCAAAAGTGAAATATAAAGTTGGTCAAACTCTGTTGGGAAAATGTTAATTAATTGGCAAATAATCCAGGAACATTTCGAAAAACCAATATCAAAATATTTGGAGTTGGACAAGTGACTCAAACAAGATGAAACAGCACCCAAAACAGCAATATTAATTCATTTAAAATCATTACAAATTTAAATGGCTTCCAAAACTGTCCAAACCACTTTTTGGTGAGAGATAATATTGCATTGCAATATTTGGGCCAACTTCCACATTTTTCAAAAGAGCACAAGTGGCCTAATCATTTTGAAACAGAAAAAGAATAAAAGAAAAGGAAGAAGAGAAATAAAAAAAAGAGAACGCTACTGTTGGCTGGGCCTAAGTGCACAGTGTGCAGCCCAGTCCAACAGCAGCCCACACCTTCTCCCTCCTCGTGCGTGTCGGCGCGCCCCTGGCCGAGCGCGCGCGCGCCGGCGAGCACGCGACACCGGGGCAGCCACCGACGAAACAGGAACGGGGGGAGGATAAGGAGGAGCCCCGTCCAGCTCCCCTGGTCCCTCGTTCACTCTCCCCTCTCCTCCCTCGCTCGCTCCGCCCCTCGCTCCCTCCCAGATCCGGCCACCGAGCGCCGTCGTCGCCGCACTTCGCCATTTGCCGTGGCCACCGGCGACCCCGTGCTCGTCCACCGTGCCGGCCAGCTCCGCCGTCGTCTTCCTCATCTACTGGAGGCCTCAGCTGGAGCTGGGGAGCACGGAGCCACTAGATCCCCTTTGATCTCAACTGCGTTCACCGCCGTTCGTCTTCGTCTCCGGCGACGCCTCTGCAGCTCCTAAGCTGACACCGGGCCACCTTGTGCCTCCCCGGTGAGCTCCTCGTCCTTCCCTACTCCTTTCTGGTCCTGTTGCGTAGTCTAGCTACCTCTCCCACGTGCGCCCGAACGCAGCGCCGCGGAGCTCGTCGACGGCGACTCTCCGGTGACCAAATGGTCACGGGGTCGCGCCCGTTGTGCTCAGTGCGTCGAGTAGAGCTCCGCTGGCCCAGCCGTTCGCCCGTTTGCGCGCTAGAACCCCGAACCCATCGACACCCGAACTCCGGCGTCCGCCGCGATGCTCGCCGCCGTCGCTGCACGCCGTCTCCGGCCACGCCACCGCCCGGGATCGACGCAGCGTTGCACGCACGTTCGAACGCGACCAAGAACACGCGAAACGGGGCACTACAGAGGATTTCCGATGCCTGCCGGCGTTCGGCCGCCGCGCGTGAGCTCGTCGGAGCAACTCCGACGGCTCCGCTGAGCTGGCACCGGCGGGGCCCGCCTCTGTGACGCTGCCAGTGGGTCCCACAGGCCCAGTTGACCGCGCTGACCGGAGTCAACGCGCTGACGTGGCAGCACAGTGCCACTGACATGTGGGTCCCCCTCGTTTAATTAACCTAAATAAACATTTAATTAAATAAAACTAGTTAATTATCCTAATGACCCAGTGACAGGTAGGGTCCGCCCCCCTAATTAACCCTGGAATTAAAATTAGCCCACTGTTAAAATAACAGAGGCTGACATGTGGGTCCCACTGGACCCACATGTCATATTTGACTGGTCAGCGGCGCTGTTGACCGCTGACATCACAGTGACGTCAGGCTGAGGTCATAATTCATTTTCTGATAAATAAATAAATTCCAGAAAATCCAGATAAACTTTGAAAATTCATAACTTTTAAACCGTAGCTCAGATCGAAAAAGTTAAAACATGAAAGTTGCTCAGAACGACGAGACGAGTCTGATCGTGCCGTCTGTTTCTTCATCGGAACCCCCTACGTAGGAGAACTCGTAACTCCGGACCCGAATCCGACAGATGAATAGTGCACACACGTCGGATATTAAATCCCAGATTAATTCTAAAAATAACTAAAATGACTTAGATGCAGAATTAGGCAACCCTGCACTGCATCATAGTATCACACGCACCGTATTGCATTTGTTTGCATTATTTTTACCTGTTTCTTCCCCCTCTTCTCTCTCGGTAGACCCCGACGTTGACGTAGCTCCCGAGGCAGACACAGCTCAGGAGTACGACTACGTCCCCGACGACACCACCGACGACCTTGCCCTTGCCCCAGAGCAACAGGCAAGCACCCCCATTTTGAGCATGCCTATATCGCCTACTCTCTTCTCTCTTATGCTTGCATTAGAACTGCTACTGCTACTGTTTTCCTATATCTGTTGCATAGCCTGATTATTGTACCCTGCCTTGCTACCTTACTGGTTATCCTAGACTGCTTAGTATAGGCTGGGTAGAGACACGACAGAGACCCCCACTTGATCCCGACTGCCCTGCTGGATATCAGAAGACCCGATCATCGGGATTGAAGACCAGACCCTTGCACCGCACATCACTTCTCCTTAGTTGCCGACACTGCTGGGTTACTGTCGAGTGCCGAGGGTGATACCTCGTCAGCACTTCTGATGTTAACCTTGTAGGTTAGTTACTCGGTCGTGGTAAGCGAGGGTGATTCCTCCTACACCACCCCCGATAACGACATCGTCGTGCAACCTCTCAAGTGTGGACCTCGAGGGTGATTCCTCCTTCGTTCACCTTGATGATAACATCGAGCGGGAATTCCATCGAGGGTGATTCCTCAGGGCTCCCCTGGTGTCAGACACACAGTTACTGTTGATGAGTTGACTTGCACTAAACCATGATACTAAAGACGGGTCGGCCCTGAGGGGTACCCGCGCGAGCTTAACGCGAAGTGATGTGGAGTCGGGTTGACCTGGATGGTGCCCGCGAGATAACTACGAGGCGTGGCCAGGCATTCTTAGCCCTTGCCGCAAGTCCTCGAGACGGGGCGACGGGGTCACATCGATCGTGAGTCTCTGCTCGTTTCCATGCGCTCCTAATCCACTACGGTTTGGATATTTGATCCGAGGGGCCTTTGGCCCGATAGCACTAAGCATCACGTGGGCATAGTATGGGCGTTCTGCGTCTTATACTTCAGCCGAAGCTTAATAGACGTAAGCAACTGAGCGGCACATGCTGGGTTGGACTGGGAACGCAACCGCGCTTGTATTAAGGGGTTGCTAGGTCTGCTCACCGGCGGTGTACGCAACGTGCAGGAGCGTCCGGGGCGATGGCCCAAGACCCCTGGGGGCATAGGTTAGTCCGGCGTGCTGACCTCTCTGTTAAGTATTTGGTCGGGTTGCGGCGTGTTGCTTAGCCGAGGCCGGGCATGACCCAGAAAAGTGTGTCCGGCCGGAGTTAAGCGAGCGTGGTGGGTAAGTTGGTGCACCCCTGCAGGGAAGAAACTTCTATCGATAGCCTGTCCTACGGTAACGGACACTCGGAGTTGTATCCCGATCGGTACAACTAGAACTTGATATGAGAACTGGATAGTACGGCTCTGGGATTGCTTTCTCGCAGGGAGTCGAGAAAGGATCTCAGGTCGAGGTTGATACTACTACTACTACTACTTTACATTATGTTCATCTGTTCTCTTCTATTGCTGCAAGACTGTCGAAGATTGTTGAAGATGCTAGTCTTCGATAGGACTAGGCTTCCCCCTTTATTCTGGCATTTCTGCAGCCCAGTCCACATATACAGCCCCCTTTGAAAATGTTGCATATGTAGTGTAGATCCTTGCTTGCTGAGTACTTCGGATGAGTACTCACGTTTGCTTTACTTTCTTTTTCCCCTATATTCCATTTGATGCCACCAGACGACGGAGCCCCTGAGCCAGACGCCCCAGCCGACGACCAGTACTACTACCCGCCTGGCGAGTACTACTACTACGAGGAGCCGTTTGACGACCAGGAGTAGGATCGGAGGGTCCAGGGCAGGAGGCCTACGCCTTTCGATCGTAGCTTTTATTTTACCCCTCCTCTGTGAAGGCCTATTTCTCTCTCTGTAATATATCTGTACCCAGATATCTAATGCTTCCGCTGACGCTTGTATGCCATCAAGCTATGTATTCGAGCCCTCGAGGCCCTGGCTTGTAATATAAAGCTTGTATGACTTTATTTATGTTTTAGAGTTGTGTTGTGATATCTTCAAGTGAGTCCTTAGGCTTGATTGTGCGCATTTGCGTGTATGATTAGTGCACGATTAAGCCGGGGTCGTCACAGGTTGGTATCAGAGCCGACTGCCTCTAGGTATCCCCCTTCCCAATTCCTTGGCCGAAGTTGAGTCTAGTGGTCCAAAACTGTTTTACTAACTTGGCTGTGTGGCTTACGGGCCCACGTCGCCAACTAGGTGGTATTAGGATCTTTTATTCCTCGTCTTTACTCTGGGATTCTAATCTCTCATCTATTCGGGTTTAATAAAATTTACTAACACCGACATTTAGGATCTCGTTAATTCTATCCACCCAGAGAGTTGGATTCAGTGCGATTTCCCTAACTTTGATCTGATTAGTCTGATAATCATTTTCCTTTCCATTGTTTTGTTTAACCTTTCCTTCTGGGATCGGTTATACTTCTCATTGTCTTATGACAACCCTGAACTTCTCTGTTTCAGATGGATCGACTGTTTCCACCGCGGCCTACGACCCAGCTTGTGCGTCGCACTTGGGCTCATGATGCCCCTGGATTTCCAGCTGTTCTGATCGCCCTCCTGAGTAGACTGGGTTACCGCTGGTATCCCGAGTACATGGTCTTTGAGGTTTACCGCGAGTTCAACCAGGAGCAGTACTATGCTGAAGTTCGGATCTATGATCAGCAGAACAATTCAGACACCGAGCTACACCTTTTTCACGGTATAGGCGTGACGATTGAGATGGCAGTTCATGATGCCGCCTACTCAGCTGTCGCACGTCTCCGAGGAGAGCACAATGCTAACTTGGATGACTCTGTGTTTCGGTACATTCCGTATGCACCTGTTGGAGATGCTACTGGGTACTACACATCTATCTGTGCCCCGTACGAGTCTCGACGCTACGACCCACAGATTCTGATTCAGTGCACTTAGGCTCTGGATCGCACTATTCGGGCTCTTGCCATCGAGTTGTTCGCCACTCGAGCACGCTACTACGAGGCTATGACACAGTTGTTACCAGCTGTTCGTGCAGGGATATATCCGGAGTATATTCTATACCCACGCAGGACCGAGATGCCGCCAGGTATAGATTGGCCTGCAGTGGGAGGTCACACGCCTGCACGTGGACCTCTTCTTACAGTTCGAGACCGGGTTCTGCATCAGAGTGCACATGGAGCACAGGATCCTGCCGCGACGAACATTCGTCGTCCGCACTTGCAGTTACCCCGTTTCAGTGGTTTTCTCCGATGCTGATGTAGCCTTTGCTATGTCACGTTGTGTACTTCCTTACCGCGTGCCTGCGTGCCGCCTAGTGTGTCTCTAGTTTTTCAATTTGCGCCGTTATGCTGTCCGATTGTAACCGACTGTGTATGGATCTGTATGTCTTAATGACTACTTTTAGCATCTATTGCACTCTTTCCATAATGTCGAGTTACCTCATGTTTATTGTTAAACACTTTCATAAGCTATCGCTGAAATACCCCTGTTGGAATAGCAGGATGGCTGACAACAACCCGCCACCGCCGCCACCACCTGATTACATGGCAGCGATGATGCAACAGTTTGAACTCAACCGCCAGTTTATGACGGGGATTATGCAGCAATTCCCTCGTCCTGATGCTAATCAGCAGCCACCATCCATTACCTTGCCAGAATTCATGAGGCTCAGTCCATCGTTTTTCCGCAACACGGTCAACCCACTAGATGCAGATGACTGGCTGCGTGACATCTCTCATGAGATGGAGTCTGCTGGTGTCGCCGAAGTTAACTATGTCACTTTTGCGACTTATCTTCTGAAGGGTCCCGCAGCCCAATGGTGGGCCACCCACCGACAGACTCTGCCGCCTGGTACTGTCGTCACTTGGGCAGAGTTCAAGATTGCTTTCCGTGCCCGCTACATTCCTCTAGCTATTATAGCTAGGAAGAAGGCTGAGTTCCGTAGCCTTGTTCAAGGAAACAAGACCGTAGAAGTCTATCAGTGCGAGTTTCTAGACTTATCTCGCGACGCTGAAGAGGACATTCCTACTGATGAACGCAGACAGGAGAAGTTTCGTGAAGGACTGCACCATGACATTCAGTTAGCCCTTCTTGTTCAAGATTACCCTAATTTCGCCACCTTGGTGAATAAGGCTATTATGGTTGAAACTGGACTTAAGAAGCATAAAGAAGCGTCCAGACGCACCCGAGAAACGGGCTCATCTTCGGGCTCGTCTTCCCAGAAGCGACGCATCTGGTTTCCCCAAGGCATGTTCCGTTCAGCAGCTCCTGCGAACAGGCCCTCTTATGCTGCACCACACCTGCCACCTCCACCACCGAGGCAGCCTTTGCCAGCTCCAGCACCTCGAGCTCCAGCACCTCGTCCTGACAGCGGACTATGCTTCAAGTGTGGCAAGCCAGGTCACCGTGCTAGAGATTGTTCTCAGAATCAGAATCAACTGGCTCTTCCTTCAGCTGGCCGTGGTATTGGCCGTGGTATTCCTCAACAGCGCAACTATAATGCCAGACGTTCTTATGGTCGTGGGCAGAGTTACCACGTCAACATGTCCGAAGCTCCAGATTAACCAGACACTGTGATGGGTACACTTCTCGTTAATTCAGTACCAGCCTCTGTTTTATTTGATTCAGGAGCATCGCATTCATTCATGTCAGAACATTTTGCACTATTGCATGATGTTAAATGTGAAACACTACACCACCCTTTAGTAGTGAATACTCCCGCGGGTCGGTGTCAAGCCACCATATTCAGCCCCGAAGTCAATATTATGATTGAAGAGAGAAATTTTCAAGCTTTCCCCATTATTCTGAAATCTTCCAAGATTGATCTTATCTTGGGAATGGATTGGTTGAAGGCTCATTACGCCTCAATCAATTGTGCCACTAAAGTCGTGCATCTCCTGCACCCATCGAATGAGATAGTGAATTATCAAGCTTATCTCACCCAGAATGCTGAGGCTCAAATTTATGCCTTGAACGCGTTGAATGCTTCTCCACTTTGATGGGATCAAGAATATCCCAGTTGTCTGTGACTTCCCGGATGTTTTTCCAGAAGAACTTCCAGGAATACCCCCTGCTAGAGCTGTCGAGTTCGTCATCGACTTGAAGCCTGGCACCACTCCTATTGCGAAGCGTCCTTACAAGATGCCTCCGCACCACCTCATCGAGCTTAAGGAGGAAATTGATAAATCCTTAAGGAAGGGTTTCATTCGCCCTAGTTCCTCTGCCTGGGGAGCACCGTCTCTTTTCGTCAAGAAGAAAGATGGAACGAATAGGTTGGTCCAAGATTATCGTCCTATCAACCAGGAAACCATTTAGAATAAATATCCACTTCCCCGGATCAACGATTTATATGACCAACTCGCTGGATCTTCGGTGTTTTCTAAACTCGACTTGAGGTTGGGTTATCACCAGATCCGTGTCCGCGAAGAGGATATTCCGAAGATTGCATTCGTTACTCGTTATGGCTCTTACGAGTACACAGTCATGTCGTTTGGCTTAACAAACGCTCCAGCTACATTCTCCCGCCTAATGAATTACATATTCATGGATTACCTCGACAAATTCATCGTGGTATATCTGGATGATATTCTGATTTATTCAAAGAACAAAGAAGAACATGCTGAGCATCTTCGCCTTGTTCTGGAGAGACTTCGAGAGCACCAATTATATGCCAAGTACTCTAAGTGCGAATTCTGGCTTTCTGAGGTAACCTACCTTGGACATGTCATCTCCAAGGATGGTATCGCAGTTAACCCGGAACGAGTTCAGGCTATTCTTGACTGGACCCCTCCGAAGAATGTCAAGCAAGTCAGAAGTTTCCTCGGGCTTGCAAGTTATTGTCGCCGTTTCATCGAGAATTTCTCCAAGATTGCTAAGCCCCTGACTAATCTGCTCCACAAAGGCGTTAAGTTTGAGTGGACAGACAAATGTCAGGAAAGCTTCCAGACCCTCAAGGACAAGCTGACTTCTGCTCCAGTCCTTGCTCCTCCAGACTCTCGCAAAGATTTTGTGATCTTCTGCGACGCCTCTCGCCAAGGACTAGGTTGCGTCCTAATGCAAGAGCGAAGAGTAATTGCTTATGCTTCGCGACAACTGCGTCCACATGAAGAGAATTACCCAGTGCATGATCTCGAACTTGCTGCTGTGATTTATGCTTTGAAGCAGTGGCGTCATTACCTCCTTGGTAATCGGTGTGAGATTTACACCGATCATCAGAGCTTGAAGTACTTATTCACTCAACCGGAACTCAATCTTCGTCAGCAGCGTTGGATGGAAACAATCACCGATTATGACTATGGTATTTCTTACACTCCTGGCAAAGCTAATGTGATGGCTGATGCCTTGAGCCGCAAGTCTTATTGCAACAACCTCATGGTTAAACAAGCTCAACCCCAGCTATATGAAGAATTGCGCAAGCTGAATCTCTGCATCGTCCCGCAAGGTTCTCTTAATAACCTTGTGATACAGCCAGATCTTGAGAAAGCTGTCAAGATTGCGCAAGCTAAAGATGCCGAAATTGGTCTAATGAAGAAAGAGCTTCACCTTGAAAAGTACAGGGATTTCTCGATTGCTGAAGATGGAACCTTGTACTTCCGAGACCGCATTGTAGTACCTCGCTTCGAGCTGATGACTGACAAAGTCATGAAGGAGGCCCATGATACACCGTTATCTATCCATCCGGGCAGTACCACGATGTATCGAGATCTTCGTCAAAGGTACTGGTGGTCTAGAATGAAGCAAGATATTGCTCGTTATGTTGCCGAGTGTGACGTTTGTCGTCGCGTGAAGGCAGAACATCAAAAACCTGCTGGAATTCTGCAACCGCTCCCTATTCCTCTATGGAAGTGGGATAAAGTGCAAATGGACTTCATTACTGGTCTTCCCAAGTCTCAGAAGGGTCACGATGCTATTCTTGTCGTCGTCGACCAACTCTCCAAAGTTGCAAACTTTCTGCCAGTTAAGGAGACTATTACTGCTAGTCAGCTAGTAGAGCTATATATCTCCAGAATTGTTTCACTTCATGGTATTCCCAAAGAAATCAGTTCAGACCGTGGCAGCATTTTCACTGGCCATTTCTGGGAAAGTTTCCAGAAAGCAATGGGAACTCATATCACCTCGAGTTCAGCTTATCACCCACAATCCCAAGGCCAAATTGAGCGTGTTAATCAAGTGCTTGAAGATATGCTCCGAGCCTGTGTTATATCCTTCGGTAAGAAATGGGAGGAATCTCTCCCGTATGCCGAGTTCTCTTATAACAACAGCTATCAAGCCAGCTTGAAAATGGCCCCCTTTGAGGTTCTTTATGGTCGTAAATGTCGAACCCCTCTGAATTGGTCAGAAACTGGGGAACAACCTCTTGTTGGACCGGACATTATTCAGCATGCCGAAGAACAAGTCCAAATTGTCCGGGAGAATCTCAAAGCAGCTCAAGACCGTCAGAAGAGTAATTATGATCGTAAGCGATGGGGTATGATCTATCAACCTGGTGATCAAGCCTATCTTCGTGTCACTCCGATGAAGGGCACCCGTCGTTTCGGAATCAAGGGCAAGCTAGCTCCTCGCTATATTGGTCCTTTCCGCATCATGGCTAGACGTGGACAGGTGGCATATAAATTGGAGTTGCCACCGCAATTCTCCCATATTCATGATGTCTTCCACGTGTCGCAACTTCGTGAGTGCTTCAAGGAATCCCCGCACCATGCAGTGGATCATGAGATGCTCGAGCTACAAGATGATCTTTCCTATAAGGAGCATCCGATCCGCATCCTCGACGAAGCTGAACGTCGAACTCATCAGAAGACGACCAAGTTCCTAAAAGTGCAGTGGTCGAATCACACTGAAGATGAAGCCACTTGGGAACGCGAGGATCATCTTCGGGAAGAATATCCCGGACTCTTTCCTTCTACCTCCTAAATTCTCGGGACGAGAATTTCTTTTAGAGGAGGAGAACTTGTAACACCCCCTTGTAATAAGCTCTGTGACACTCTGTTAAAACTGCCAAGTCATGATCAATTGCAGTGCCAAGTCATATGGGTTAATGATCCAACTCAAATTTCACATCTGAAAATCAACTCAAATTCAAAAGTGAAATATAAAGTTGGTCAAACTCTGTTGGGAAAATGTTCATTAATTGGCAAATAATCCAGGAACATTTCTAAAAACCAATATCAAAATATTTGGAGTTGGACAAGTGACTCAAACAAGATGAAACAGCACCCAAAACAGCAATATTAATTCATTTAAAATCATTACAAATTTAAATGGCTTCCAAAACTGTCCAAACCACTTTTTGGTGAGAGATAATATTGCATTGCAATATTTGGGCCAACTTCCACATTTTTCAAAAGAGCACAAGTGGCCTAATCATTTTGAAACAGAAAAAGAATAAAAGAAAAGGAAGAAGAGAAATAAAAAAAAGAGAACGCTACTGTTGGCTGGGCCTAAGTGCACAGTGTGCAGCCCAGTCCAACAGCAGCCCACACCTTCTCCCTCCTCGTGCGTGTCGGCGCGCCCCTGGCCGAGCGCGCGCGCGCCGGCGAGCGCGCGACACCGGGGCAGCCACCGACGAAACAGGAACGGGGGGAGGATAAGGAGGAGCCCCGTCCAGCTCCCCTGGTCCCTCGTTCACTCTCCCCTCTCCTCCCTCGCTCGCTACACCCCTCGCTCCCTCCCAGATCCGGCCACCAAGCGCCGTCGTCGTCGCACTTCGCCATTTGCCGTGGCCACCGGCGACCCCGTGCTCGTCCACCGTGCCGGCCAGCTCCGCCGTCGGCTTCCTCATCTACTGGAGGCCTCAGCTGGAGCTGGGGAGCACGGAGCCACTGGATCCCCTTCGATCTCAACTGCGTTCACCGCCGTTCGTCTTCGTCTCCGGCGACGCCTCTGCAGCTCCTAAGCTGACACCGGGCCACCTTGTGCCTCCCCGGTGAGCTCCTCATCCTTCCCTACTCCCTGCTGGTCCTGTCGCGTAGTCTAGCTACCTCTCCCACGCGCGCCCGAACGCAGCGTCGCGGAGCTCGTCGACGGCGAGTCTCCGGTGACCAAATGGTCACGGGGTCGCGCCCGTTGTGCTCAGTGCGTCGAGTAGAGCTCCGCTGGCCCAGCCGTTCGCCCGTTTGCGCGCTAGAACCCCGAACCCATCGACACCCGAACTCCGGCGTCCGCCGCGATGCTCGCCGCCATCGCTGCAAGTCATCTCCGGCCACGCCACCGCCCGGGATCGACGCGGCGTTGCACGCACGTTCGAACGCGACCAAGAACACGCGAAACGGGGCACTGCAGAGGATTTCCGACGCATGCCGGCGTTCGGCCGCCGCGCGCGAGCTCGCCGGAGCAACTCCGGTGGCTCCGCTGAGATGGCACCGGCGGGGCCCGCCTCTGTGACGCTGCCAGTGGGTCCCACGGGCCCAGTTGACCGCGCTGACCGGAGTCAACGCGCTGATGTGGCAGCACAGTGCCACTGACATGTGGGTCCCCCTCGTTTAATTAACCTAAATAAACATTTAATTAAATAAAACTAGTAAATTATCCTAATGACCCACTGACAGGTGGGGTCCGCCCCCCTAATTAACCCTGGAATTAAAATTAGCCCACTGTTAAAATAACAGAGGCTGACATGTGGGTCCCACTGGACCCACATGTCATATTTGACTGGTCAGCGGCGCTGTTGACCGCTGACGTCACAGTGATGTCAGGCTGACGTCATAATTCATTTTCTGATAAATAAATAAATTCCAGAAAATCCAGATAAACTTTGAAAATTCATAACTTTTAAACCGTAGCTCAGATCGAAAAAGTTAAAACATGAAAGTTGCTCAGAACGATGAGACGAGTCTAATCGTGCCGTCTGTTTCTTCATCGAAACCCCCTACGTAGGAGAGCTCGTAACTCCGGACCCGAATCCGGCAGATGAATAGTGCGCACACGTCGGATATTAAATCCCAGATTAATTCTAAAAATAACTAAAATGACTTAGATACAGAATTAGGCAACCCTGCACTGCATCATAGCATCACACGCACCGTATTGCATTTGTTTGCATTATGTTTACCTGTTTCTTCCCCCACTTCTCTCTCGGTATACCCCGACGTTGACGTAGCTCCCGAGGCAGACGCAGCTCAGGAGTACGACTACGTCCCCGACGACACCACCGACGACCTTGCCCTTGCCCCAGAGCAAACAGGCAAGCACCCCCATTTTGAGCATGCCTATATCGCCTACTCTCTTCTCTCTTATGCTTGCATTAGAACTGCTACTGCTACTGTTTTCCTATATCTGTTGCATAGCCTGATTATTGTACCCTGCCTTGCTACCTTACTGGTTATCCTAGGCTGCTTAGTATAGGCTGGGTAGAGACACGACAGAGACCCCCACTTGATCCCGACTGCCCTGCTGGATATCAGAAGACCCGATCATCGGGATTGAAGACCAGACCCTGGCACCGCACATCACTTCCCCTTAGTTGCGGACACTGCTGGGTTACCGTCGAGTGCCGGGGGTGATACCTCGTCCGCACTTCTGATGTTAACCTTGTAGGTTAGTTACTCGGTCGTGGTAAGCGAGGGTGATTCCTCCTACACCACCCCCGATAACAACATCGTCGTGCAACCTCTCAAGTGTGGACCTCGAGGGTGATTCCTCCTTTGTTCACCTTGATGATAACATCGAGCGGGAATTCCATCGAGGGTGATTCCTCAGGGCTCCCCTGGTGTCAGACACACAGTTACTGTTGATGAGTTGACTTGCACTAAACCATGATACTAAAGACGGGTCGGCCCTGAGGGGTACCCGCGCGAGCTTAACGCGAAGTGATGTGGAGTCGGGTTGACCTGGATGGTGCCCGCGAGATAACTACGAGGCGTGGCCGGGCATTCTTAGCCCTTGCCGCAAGTCCTCGAGACGGGGCGACGGGGTCACATCGATCGTGAGTCTCTGCTCATTTCCGCGCGCTCCTAATCCACTACGGTTTGGATATTTGATCCGAGGGGCCTTTGGCCCGATAGCACTAAGCATCACGTGGGCATAGTATGGGTGTTCTGCGTCGTATACTTCAGCCGAAGCTTAATAGACGTCAGCAACTGAGCGGCACACGCTGGGTTGGACTGGGAACGCAACCGCGCTTGTATTAAGGGGTTGCTAGGTCTGCTCACCGGCGGTGTACGCAACGTGCAGGAGCATCCGGGGCGATGGCCCAAGACCCCTGGGGGCATAGGTTAGTCCGGCGTGCTGACCTCTCTGTTAAGTATTTGGTCGGGTTGCGGCGTGTTGCTTAGCCGAGGCCGGGCATGACCCAGAAAAGTGTGTCCGGCCAGAGTTAAGCGAGCGTGGTGGGTAAGTTGGTGCACCCCTGCAGGGAAGAAACTTCTATCGATAGCCTGTCCTACGGTAACGGACACTCGGAGTTGTATCCCGATCGGTACAACTAGAACTTGATATGAGAACTGGATAGTACGGCTCTGGGATTGCTTTCTCGCAGGGAGTCGAGAAAGGATCTCAGGTCGAGGTTGATAATACTACTACTACTACTTTACATTATGTTCATCTGTTCTCTTCTATTGCTGCAAGACTGTCGAAGATTGTTGAAGATGCTAGTCTTCGATAGGACTAGGCTTCCCCCTTTATTCTGGCATTTCTGCAGCCCAGTCCACATATACAGCCCCCTTTGAAAATGTTGCATATGTAGTGTAGATCCTTACTTGCTGAGTACTTCGGATGAGTACTCACGTTTGCTTTACTTTCTTTTTCCCCTATATTCCATTTGATGCCACCAGACGACGGAGCCCCTGAGCCAGACGCCCCAGCCGACGACCAGTACTACTACCCGCCTGGCGAGTACTACTACTACGAGGAGCCGTTTGACGACCAGGAGTAGGATCGGAGGGTCCAGGGCAGGAGGCCTACGCCTTTCGATCGTAGCTTTTATTTTACCCCTCCTCTGTGAAGGCCTATTTCTCTCTCTGTAATATATCTGTACCCAGATATCTAATGCTTCCGCTGACGCTTGTATGCCATCGAGCTATGTATTCGAGCCCTCGAGGCCCTGGCTTGTAATATAAAGCTTGTATGACTTTATTTATGTTTTAGAGTTGTGTTGTGATATCTTCAAGTGAGTCCTTAGGCTTGATCGTGCGCATTTGCGTGTATGATTAGTGCACGATTAAGCCGGGGTCGTCACACGTGTTTGTCACAGTAGGTCATGTTTTCTGTCATGCATGTACATCCATGACGATTTTATGACAGAATCAAGATAGTCATACCTGTGCTGTCGTAGAAGTGTTCCATGACAATACCAAAATTACACTATGGGAAACAGCTAATTTGCCGTCAGGGGGCGTCTTTGTCATCAGCTTTTCGTCGGGCAAGACGACAAAGAAAGGTTTGCCGTTATCACCTGACGGCAAAGAAAAACTGACGGCAATATATACTTTGCCGTCTACAAAAAAAAACACAGACGGCAAAGAGCGCACTTTGCCATCCGTGAAACAAATCACAGACGGCAAAGAATCTTTGCCGTCAGTTTTTGTTCTCGCAGACGGCAAAGAATCTTTGTCGTCTGTGTTTTTATTAGCAGATGACAAACTGAGCTCTTTCCCGTCTGCGTTTATTTCTTGCAGACGGCAAAGAAGAAACACAAGACGCGGATTGATCACATGGATCGATGACATGGCACGATCTACTCCACTCATCCCCAGCTCCCCACAGCGCCCCACCCCACGCCCCACGCGCCCCCACCACTATCTCTCTCTCCCTTATCCTCCCGACACCCACCCTCACCACGATCTTTCTCCCTTCTCTCTCGTACCTCTCTCTGCTCTCGATCCACAGCAAGCTGGCGCCCGACACCACCTCGTCCGCCAGCCCCCACCTAGCCCACCGGCCGCGGCCCCTTCCTCTCAGCCCCCCGCGCCGCCAGCCCCAGCCCCATCCCCCGTCGCCCCTGCCGCCTTCCACGCCCCGTCCCCCGTCGCGCGCCGTCCGCCTCTGCCGCGCCACCGGAGCACGCCTCCGCCTCTGCCGCGCCACCGGAACCCGCCGCCGCCCGTGCCACCGGCCGCGCGCCGCCCCCGCAACCGGCCGCGCGCCGCCCGCCTCAGCCACGCGCCCGCGTCCGCCCGCCTTCGCTTGCGTCCGCCCGCTCCGTCCGCCCGCTGGGGCCTGCCTCTGCCCCCGCCACCGGTCGGCGCCGGCGCCGGCGCCACCAGATCGAGCGCGTCCCGCAGTGGCCTACACAAGAGGAGCAGCGGATCGAGAAGCGGTTGTTCGTCTTCACCAGATTGAGGCCGCAGTGGATCGAGAAGATATTCGTGTAATATTGTTGTGTATTGTGATGTAGACATGTAGTACTCCGTATTGTATAATGTGTATTGTGTACAATCTAGTGTGGTATATCTTGTGGTTTTTTTTTTCAATCTTGAAATATTGATAATGTGTATTGTATACGAAGATTGGTAGCGGGGTTTGCTTGACCGCGTCGACCATCCCGTGAAATATTTGCTAGCTGATCTCACCTGTGCACTGTGGGTTCATTTTTATTTGATTAAAAATATTTCTATGCCGTCTGTGATGTTTGAGGTTGATGGCAACGAAGGCGTTTGGCTGATGGCAAAGATGCTTTTCTTTGCCGTCTGTAATTTATTCGGTTTACGGCAAAGATGATGTTTGGCTGACGGCAAAGTCTTGCCGTCTGCCCGATGAAAAGCTGACGGCAAAGTATTCTTTGCCGTTTCGGCTTTGCCATCTGACTTTGCCGTCTGCTTCCTGACGGCAAAATCTTTGCCGTCTGGATTTAGGTCTTCGCCGTCTGTAATCAACAAACGGCAAATTAACTGTTTCCTGTAGTGTTATCATCACGGAAGTGTCCACTTCCATGACGATAAATGGCGCGTCATGGAAGTGGTTTCGTCAAGGGTAACCGACACGTGGCATCCACAGTAACGGGTCGCCATTAAGCTATCAGGTTCCGGTTTGGATCCGATAACCCGTTAACCGGTCGGACCAATGGGGATTTTCCATGTGTAAAATTCTGATTCGCCTTAGTATCCACGTGTCAGCTCCGCGTTGGGACAGGTGTCATCAAGCGAGTGGACGGGACAAGTCTATGGTACGTCGACACGTGGCTCGGCCCAACAGTGGCCCATTTAGGTTAAAAGGCCGGGCCTGTCAAAATAAGCGGGCCGGCCCATTAGCGGCCTACTTGAGTCAGGCCCATCCACAAGCAAGGCTCATACAAGTTACACAGAATCGGCCCATCAAAGGCCCATTCTAGATTTGACAATTTCCAGCCCATCGTCAGTTCCAGCACATTAACGGCCCGCTACGTCTTTGGGCCCAATTACGGCCCGACCTTCTTTCGGCCTGTTAGCAGCCCATCGTCAGTTCCAGCCCGTTAACGACCCGAAATGTTTTTCGGCCTTTTCTTGGCCCATTCTGTAGTTGGGTCAACTTCTAGCCCGTTGTGACTTTAGGCCTTTCCTCGGCCCATTCGGTAAATGGGCCAATTCCTAGCCCATTTGGTCTTTCGGCCTGTTAACGGCCCGCACAACAGTTAGGTCTTTGACTGTGCAACCTAATTTTGGGTCCATTAGCGGCCCACGTTCCGTAGGGCACAATTTCAGCCCGACGCGACTTTCGGCCTGTTAAAAGTCTAGTTTGCAAATTGGGCCTCTTCTGGCCCAAAACACTTTCGGCCTCTTACTGGCCCGTAAAGTAAAAGGGCCGAGACAAAATTGACATTTATTTCGGCCTGCTAGAGGCCCGCGGGCCATTTCCATTTATACGGCCCAATCGAGCTTTCGGCCTGTTAACAGCCTGCTAAGAGCTGTTGTTACGGTGGGCCACATCATTTGGGATCCACTAAATATTAATTTGACCAGCCCAATTAAGGCCCGCTTTGACTACACATGTTTGTTCATTCGGATGGCGTCCAGATAATGTTTGGGTGTGTTGGCCCCCGTTTCAACGATATAGCATATTCAAAGAATTATCCTACTCTATACTATTGCCTCTAAAAACATACACTATACAATAAAGAGACTAAGGCATAGAAACGTAGAATAATCCTACACTATACAATAAAGAAATTGCAGCCGATTATACCCACTGGGCATTATAATTCGGCACAGTAAAAATAAAGCATACACAAACAGTAAATTACATACACTGGGCAAATAAATCTCAAACATCATGGACACACATCAACAGAACTTACCATTTGAACTATAATCTCTTCAGAAAATAGGATTGGCCGGATTCAGATAGCACAAATTTCAGTCTGCAAAATCTCCAATTCCTTCGTGGTTACCTTAGTGTCTCGTTTCATTTTTTTTGACTCCTGCATCTAATACCTGCAACTCCAGTCTCAACTTGTTGACGGCATGTTGAGAATCATGTACACGTTGTCTTGCCACCTCTAGTTGATGCTCAAGAACATCAGCACATTCCAATTCCAATCCATAATCATTTGGTAATGGCCATGCCGCACTGCTCGCAGATCTTTGTGTTGATGTCACTTCATCTTGAAATGTTTCTGTAAGTACACATGACTAGGGCAAAAATATAGTTACAACAGTGAAGCGAGCAAGACAGACTATTTTATACATGGCAAAACAGGACTAACAATAATGTTACACGTCATGAAGCATAAGCAGGTGATATTTTAAAAATTATAAAAATGTTAGTCTGTGCAGCCCGCATACAGAAATCTCTCTTAGCTCACCAGAGGAGCATGATGTTGGGGCCAAATCCAAAACACAGACACGTTACAAATTTAGACCACACGCAGCTACTGAACATATATATTGTGTATAAGTAAGCAAGCAGTTGGCCATTCTATAGCTCAATTAAAGTCTTAGGGAGTATAATGAACAGCAGGGGGATTCATACAAACCTACTACAGCAAGCAAAACTATGCAATCATTAGCCTAGTATAAACTAGATTGTGAGCCTCATGCAGTAATAGTTGGTTAGTAGACTTCAAAGCTTCAGGCACACTTCGCCAGAGTAATTAAATGGTAAGGCCTTTAATTATGTCAACTAATAGTTATACAAGTACCCAACATCAGGCATCATTGTTTGGGCATCTCATTAACTGAGGACAAATAAAGCAATTGAAAAGAGCAATTTAACTATGCCTGAAACAAACAAGCAATTGAACTGTTGAGTTGGCAGCATGCATACATGCACGCCTCGATAAAATCCATGGCCTAGCTACATTTACTATATAAAGGAACAAGTAATGTAATATTGTTTGCCCCCTACGAAGTATCTCAACTAGTATGTAATCAATATCCTAGTAATGATAGGGAGGATAATGATGTGAAAATGCGTTTGGTTATGACATTTATGACATCGACAACTCTACCATGGCAGGAAGCAGTTTCACACTGTTCACTACTATAAGATGTTTTACATATTTAAAAGTAGACTACATCCGTAATGAGCGAACAGACACATTAAAATGTGTTTACATACATCTGATTTACAAAAAAGTTAGAACATCATATAGTAGTGAGCGGAGGGGTTTTTAATCAATGGCCCAATGACTGGGTTACAGGTGAAGAACCCTACGCAAGCACAATGTCAGACAAATAGGATGTCCTGGTAATTGTAATACAGTGACTTACCATAACTAGTTGAACAGGCTCAGCGCTGCTCCTCCTTCTCTTGCAAGGCTCCTTCCTAACATCTTGTACTTGGAAATCCTCAATCTATCTTCATTGCACTCCATCTGCAAGGTGACACAAACTAGTTACTGGTCTCCTTGGAAGATAAATATGCATACTTTTCAGTCTGTGAACAACACAAAAGGATGAGTTTATAACAAAACAACACCACATAATGAAACATGCCACACCTCTTGCACACAATGAAATGAGCATTTACTATATGTGCACTGTGTAAAAACTAGGCATACCTTCAAACTGGATCTCCAGGTACTCTTGGAGAGCCTACTTTAGTGTACAGCCAAACCTTTATGTCACCTATGAGTTATACAAGCCCCCACTACAGCAACCCTTAGTGTTTAAATCGTTGACAAGCTCTGTTAGGTCAAGAACAACAAGTAATCAAAGCAAACAGTCCTAGTATGGCTGGCTGATACAAACAAGCAATTGAACAGATGTGTGAGCAAATCTTACATATCAAGAAAAGAAGCATAGAAGGAGGCTTAAAGACCATCACTTGACTGACCAGATTTAAGGGGCATTTAAACATCATGTGCAACGTATGAACTAACATAAACATTGCATATTTCAGATTCTATAATGAAATGCACATGTATTAGGTTATGCCATGTATGATGCCTAAATGTACACTGTAGCAGGCAGGAGTGATTCATCATTGCACGCACAATTGAATTGCAGGTTAAGGGCCAGTTCTATTCCGCCTTTTCAGAGCTTATTGTCAAAATAAGCCATAAAATATGTAAAGAAGTCATTTTTGAGTTATGGGCTTGGGCTTAACTTAATTCGCTTTGGAGGGGGGGGGGGGTGCTTCGGGTAGAAGCTCACTAAAAATTGAAGGGAAGGGGAATAGTGAAATGACTCTGTTGTCTGCCTATATTACACTCAAAATGCCACTGCTCAAGCCCGCGTCACACCTGACCCTCAAGTAAAAACAAACACGCAAGCGTTCATTGCCCTGCCCACTGGCATCTCCTCTCCCCTTTCCCTCTACCTCGATCCCCTACCTGCAGCGCTAGGGTTCCTCCAGCGAGCCATCGCCACTGGTCCCATCTGGCCTTGTCCTCGACGATGCTCTGTCCAGCTAGGCTACATGACCGGTGGGTAGGGCCAAATCTCTCTGGCTGCTCCTCCCTCTGGCACCGCCCCTCATTCTCATGGTCTCCAGCAGCTGCTCCGCTGTGGTCCATCCAACGCACTACTCCGGCGGGCGGCGCACAACTACGGTCGATGCCCCAATCCGGCAGAAGGCACCTCGTTCCCCCTCCCCTCCTCCCAGGCCGTGGCCTTGAGGTGCTGTTGAAGGATGAGCTCATCCAACAAGGTGAGGATCTCCTCTGATTTTTTTGCCAAATTTTCATTCTGATCCGCTATACGATGAATTGCTATGAGCTGCTTCTGCTGCTGCTATATGATGCATTGCTATGAGCTGCTCCTGCTGCTGCTATATGATGAATTGCTATGAGCTACTGCTGCTATATGATGAATTGCTACGAGCTGCTGCTGCTGCTATATGATGAGTTGCTATAAGCTGCTCCTGCTGCTGCTATATGATGAATTGCTATGAGCTGCTCCTGCTGCTGCTATATGATGAATTGCTATGAGCTACTGCTGGTATATGATGAATTGCTAGCTGCTGTTGCTGTTGCTGTATGATGAGTTGCTATGAGTTGTTGCTGCTGCTATATGATGCTTTCAGGTGGTGCTGCTATATGATAATAACCAGCCACTTGGACCATCGAATTTTGATAAATATTTTTTCATTTAAATTTAGGTCATGATTTCTTCATTTAAATTAGGCAATGGGATCTCTATGGAAGACATTGACCAAAGTAGATTGTGCCAAGTAGATGGTATCTTTGTATTTGCATTTTGAACAAATATTGATGGTCTGTTTTCCTATCATATTAATTACTACTGGGTTCAATTTGTGATGTTTGCAAGTAAAATTAATTTTCATATGGGCAGCAAAATGACAAAATATAATGCAATCTAGACTTTTCACTGATCATACCATAGATAAGCTGAAAAGGCAGGTAATGAAAAGAACTGGTTGACTTATTATCTGGAGCTTATATTCAAAGGTGCTTATTTTCTTAGGATAACTTGAAATAATTGTCCCTAAGAAACTTGGCCAATAGAACTGACATACAAATAACATGTCACGATGATTGTAATTCCGGCCCAGTTCTTTTGCCAGATTCTCCCAGAATCTTTGAGCCCCATTTGTTTTACAATCCTATCTAGTTAGGGTCTAATTAGTTAGGATTGTAAAACAAAAGGGGGTCAAAGATTCTGGGAGAAGCTAGAGTGGGGCAGATTCTGGGAGAATCCTGCAAAAGAACTGGGCCAGAGTGACCTACCATAGCACACTGTATAGGCTCACCGCTGCCTCTCCTTTTTTTGCGATGTTCCATGAAATTGCCACATACATCTCATACTTTTTCATTGTGTAACCCTATCTACAAGTTGACACGGCTAATTTCAGATATCTCTACATGATAATACATTGCAAATCCCTTGCGCATATTTAAACCACCAATTAACGATTGTGTGCGTAGCATAAACTAGCCATGACTCTGTGTGCTGGACTAGCAGGCACTCTAAGGGAGCCTAATGTAGTGCACTGGAATTCCTACATGCCACCTACGATTTTGTGTAATGTACTACCTCTATTCCTAAATATATGTCTTTGTAGAGATTCCAGTATGGACCACATACAGATGTATATAGATGCATTTTTGAGTGTAGATTCACTCATTTTGCTCTGTATGTAGTCTATAGTGGAATCTCTAGAAAGACTTATATTTAGGAACGGAGGGAGTATCATGTATGACATCTACATCTCTAATTTAGCAGCCAGTAGTGGAAATCATTGTCTGAACAAAGGGATTACTGGTCGAAAATCCTAGCAAAGCATGCTGACAGGCATACAACAATACAAGAGAGAGAGACGCACTTACAAGATCATAGCAATGCCTCAGTCCAGGATCTTGGTTGGCCAAGCTGTTAGATCCAGAAGAAACATTGTCCTTGTAGTATAACATGTAATAGCGACCTGTTAGTATATTTGAAGTACATCGGGCAGGTGATGCTGGACGGGTTTAAAGGTGACAAGTACCTAGGCTGTGGCGGGTGCTTGGCAACTTGCCAGAAGGTGGGAATCAGGTTAGAAATGCCAAGGGTGATGACGATGCGCTGGCTGTTGGGGTCCGGTAAGATGTAGAACCGTAGAGTAGGGTGTTTGTGGAGCGGCTCCGGTAGGGTGGACTACGATGTGGGCGAAGCGGATCTGAGGCTGTGGACGAGGGCATCGGTGAAGCTGCTCCGGTGGTTGGGTTCAGGATGGTGTCGATGATGCGGATCTGCGGCCGTGGACGGGGAGTCAGAAGCTGCTCTGGTAGGTTGGACGAGGGTGCGACGAAGCGGATCTGAGGCCGTGGACTTGTGCGTTGGCAAAGCGGCTTCGGTAGGGTTGAGAATGGTATAGGCGAAGCTACTCCGATAGGGTTGAGGATGGTGTCGGCGAAGCGGCTCCGGTAGGGTTGAGGAAGGTGTCGGCGAAGAGGATCAGAGGCCGTCGACGGGGGCATTGGTGGGGCGGCTCCGGGGGTATGGACGAAGCGTCTCTGGTGGGGAGTATGAAGGAGCCGCTACAGATGCGCTGCGGTTGACGAGAGTACCAGCGAAGCAGATCCGGCGCCGTGGACAAGGCCGGCACTGAATGGGATGTGGTACAGTGGTGGATGAGCAGTCTACTTGTTTCAAAGGGAGGTGGGAGGGGTAGATGCGGCCGCAGAAGCAGATCCGGCGAGGTGGACGCCGCTGGCAGTGAATGGGCTCTGGTACGCCGGTGGATGAGCTGTCTAGGGTTTCGAGAGGGGAGGGGTAGAAAGGCCGATGAAGTACGGACATCGTGATGTAAGATGCTCTGGTGCTGTGGAGTTAGTCCTTTTTGCGGGAGGGGGAGAGGAAATGGGGGTGCCGTATGGTGGGGGGAACCGGAAGTTACCAAAGCAGCCCCGACCTATTATGTAAATGAGGGCCGTATTGTAACTATTGTTCTCCGTGCACCAAAGACAAAAGGGGAATTTCGCATGCTAAAGACTAGGTGGCGGAAATTTTAGAAGGAGGCGGGAGATTTTGCTGCCCGCGGGATCGTTCGTATCCAGTTTCAACTAATTTTGGACAGTGCTAGCGGGAAGGTCATGCGAGACTGTGTACACGGGGCACACATCAGCAGTTAATAACTGGTATGAAGTCCATCCCAGAAAAAAAGACAATAACTCGGGACGATGCACCGATAATTTGGACGTTCACACGGGCGCGGCCAATCGTACAGGTGTAGAGGCGCGTTCACAAAAAAACGGATCAAACGCTCAGCCTATGTATTTCTCGTGTAAATATATAATTTAGTGCCATTGGTTATTTACTTTAAACATAATGCATTGACGTGTTATTGTAGAGGCGCACAAAAAGAAATGGATATTGTAGTCCCACAAAAGAAATGGATATTGTAGTCCGCTACTTAAAAGTGTTACCTCATATGATTACATGGCCTCCATTTCATAAATTGCGTACCCGTTGAATTCATATATGAATATTACATATATTACTTCATAATAGAACCTTAAATCATCCAAGACTAATGAATTTGAATGCAAGACTAACAATGGTGCATGTACATGATAGCTACAGTGCTTGTTTGAAGAAATATCACTGTAACTTTGGCATGCACAATTGAAAAGGATTATTTGGAAAAAAATGTGATATGTGAGTGTCCAATCTTTATAGCGTTGAATCGATATTGTATCTTTGGCCACGATACGCAGTAGATATTGATTTATGTTCAAGCGATGCATGTCCATGATCGCTAGATAGTGATACGTGAATGAATTGTGCAATCTCTCTCACACGCATACATATCTCATTTCTCCGTGGGCATCGGAATCACACACACGCACTTTGTGTATTTCTCTCCCTCCGTCAAGGTTAGAATTCGTCTTTCTACCCCGTCCTACAAGTCTCTCACACAGAAACACACATGCTCTCTCTGTCGAACACGCCCACCCCTTTAATTCCGCCCACCCACCGCCACTAATGTCTCAAAGTATAATTATGTCTCGCACACATATGCCTAAGGTTAACTCGAGTCCCGAAACCATATGTACATACAATGGGATTCCAGTAGAGCACCTTTTGTTTTGAGATTTCACTCACACACACACACACACACACACACACACAAACACACACACACGCGCACGCGCGCGTAGACATTGTTTCTCTCTTCATTTTTTTCTGGCACTTGCATGCACACCGCTTGTTTATCTCCGTGATGCTTTAAGTATGCCTCACACACATGCTATCTACCTATCCCTTAATATAGATATGTGTCACACAAACTCCTTCTCCCTATATCTAAGTGTCACTGCCCCCCCCCACCCCCCCACACACACTTCCCGACACCGAAGGAGTGGGGTGACACCTCGATCTTGATACTAATCTATGTACTGGCTTCTCTCTCTCTCTCTCTCTCTCTCTCTCACACACACACACACACACACACACACACACACTACCCGACACCGAAGGAGTAGGGTGGCACCTCAATCTTGATAGTAATCTATCTACTGGCTTCTCTCTCAAACACACACTCGCTAGTTGTGCCTCTGTGCCTACCACGCGCACACTCTCGATACGTCTTTCTCTCCCTCCCCCTCCCCACCCCCCCAACAATGACAGCAGAAGGGTGACAACTCGATCTTGATCTTAATCTATCAATTGGATTCTCTCTCTCTCTCTCTCTCTCTCTCTCTCTCACACACACACACACACACTAGTTGTGTCTCTGTGCCTCGCTCACACACACTCGATACGTCTTTCTCTCCGTAGCCCCCTCGATATGTAGACTTCTCGCGCGCGCACAGCTGTAGTGACGATGATGCTGAACCCAGTGTACCTTGTTTTTACCGGCCTCATGTGATATTTTTCACCCTGTTTTCTGTTAATTAACAAGGCAACCTTTTCTTTGTTACTACTAGTGAATTTGAGATCATTTGGGGCAGACATAAAATATATCACTTCAACCCAATTATCGCAGTAACTATTTAAAAAGAAACTAGCAAGATGCCCGTGCGTTGCACAGAACATCAAGATGCATTTGTATGAGTAGTTTATCTTGTGAGAGAAAAGGATGAATGATGGAAGGCCTTATTTGCAAATGTGGAGAGGGGTGTGGGTATCTTTTTGCAAAATTGCCATAGTTTCCTTTCTATCCATCAGATATAAATCGGACGGCCTATATTGCAGGATGGCAGGCACACCATCATCACCAACTCTATTTTCTACTCCCTCCATTCCTAAATATTTGTCTTTTTAGAGATTTCAACAAGTGACTACATACGGAGCAAAATGAGTGAATCTACACTCTAAAATATGTCTATATACATCCGTATGTGGTAGTCCATTTGAAATCTGAAAAAGACAAATATTTAGGAACGGAGGGAGTATAAGAGTAGACATAGAGATATATCTCCAGCATCGTCCACAACGAACATCTGCTGGACTGGTTAGCGCCGGATGCTCGCAACGCGATGACCTGAGTTCGAATTCTATCTTTAACTTTAGATTTTTATATTATATTTTTTAATATATACTTCTTTCGCTACTGTACTGACAGTGGAACCCACAGAGTACTTAGAATACAAGATTAAGGATGGATTTGTTTCTTTTTAACTTTCTGTACGAATCTGTAGGCACCCTGCAAGTCATGTACACTGTACATGCAATTAACTTTTTACAGAGGGAGAATCATACACGCAATTAACTCAAATGGATTGGATGTGACTCTATTATTTCCAGCATAAGAGCATCTCCAACGGCAGCCGGCAAATTTCCTCCCTCTTCCTTCCGCGGAGGACGACATCCAACGCCAGCGGCATACATTTTCACAACTCTAACCAACCAGAGGAAATTCATGCAAACACGGACTGATATTATATAAGCATGAAGGATTTCGTATAAAAAAGCCGGATCTTCATATAAACATGACGGATTTCATTACATTTACATGAACTAAGTTGTGCTAATCCGGCTCTCGTGCTATAATTAATACCTAATCTAAATGGCCGCTCGCGGTTCCCTTTGTCTTCCTCATGTCTGGAAGACACTTGCGGGGTCGACGAAGGTCCTCGGAGGAGACGAAGCAGCAAAGAAACCACCTGAATACGCAGTCGTCTCCTCGGCGGTGGCCTTCATGGGACCCAAGTGGCAGCGGCCTCTCGTGTTCTACTTATCCTCGATGATGGCGGCGGACACGGAGAAGCTGGCCACCGACTCATCGCTCTCCGCGCACCCGGCTTCTGTCTCTTCCTGCATGGCGCTGCCGCAGGCATGGGAGGCGCGGCCACCGCAGACACGGGAGGTGCGGCTGCAGACACTGGTGGCGCGGTACGATGTGGCAGCGACGACGCTCGTGCCGCCGTGCCGGCGTGGAGCAACTTGCCACTCCTCATCGAGCTGAACTGGAGCGGCAAGTTGCTGAACCACGCGCCGGCTTGGGGCGGCAACTGGCTCCGTCGGGCCAAGCGAGGTAGGTGAAGCACCGAGCGGCCTCGCTCGTATCCGGAGGGCTCGGCGGGCCACCCAGCCGGGTAGTATGCCGGAGAACGGCTCCTCAGAAGCCATCAAAAGAGTGGAGAAAATGGTGAAGGAGGAGATGGGGGAGCGGCGGAGGGGTGCGATTCTTGCCCGCTGTCTGGCCTCGTTTAAATAGAGGGCGGACGGTAGGAGCTTGGCCGGCGTCTGGCCTCGTTTAAACTGAGGGCGGACGGGAGGAGCTCGGCCGGCATTGCGTTTAATTCCGGCCAGCTCATGAATGGACGTTTGGCTGGAGTAGGTTTCTTGGTTTGCATGCGGGTTTAACGGAGGTGTTTGATGGAGGCGAGGAGGCGTGTTCAGCCGGGTGTGTAGCGGGCGGCGCAGTACTATTCGATTTGACAGCTACTAGTAAACCAGGACAGTTCCCGATACGGCTTTAATGCAGACGAGGGAGAGGGTAGCGGTTCCCGAAATGTTGAACGGCCAATGATGCATCCTCCTTCAATTAGCATCCTGAATGCATGAGGGAAGTAATGGGAGCAGGACGGGGAAAAGAGGCAGCACGATGTGAATGCTACGCAGTTTGCACTCATATAAAGGCGCCCCTCAATTCCAATGCATCTACCACATCGTACGCACCTAAGCACCTACACTAAGCACAAAAGTGCTCACTCACTACAAGAAATACGTCAATTTGCGACCATCACTATTGGTCACTGAATGGTCATTGTTTTCCATTTGCGACCTTTTTTTGACAAAAAACAGATGGTCAAAAGCTGGCCGTCGTAAACTGAAATTAACGACCTTCTTCGGGATAAGGTCGTGGAAGGCAACGAACAAAACAAAAGGTCATTGGTTCAACGACCTTTTGTTTTGGTCGCTAGCTGTCTGCCCAGGCCACGTCGGATCCGACGTGGCGAGCCGACGTGGCGAGCTGACATGGCAAAATTGTGACCAAATGGAAAGGTCATTGACAAGAATCAGCCCGGTCCGATTAGGTGTCTATATGGGCAGAGCCCATTAATTCACCCCATTTATATATTTTTTTCCTGTCAATTTACGCTAGCTACATGGGCCTAGCCCAGCAATTCGGCCTTTTTATTTCTGGGTGCGGCCTTTTACAGCATATGATCTTTTATTTTTCGCCATTTTATTTTCCACCATTTTATATTGGTCCCAAATATCATAATATCATACACTGGTCCCACACGTCAGAAATTTCAAATGTGCTCAAATTATTTTGATAAGTGGGTCGCATGAGTCATGTTTCCATTGCACACATTTTCGAATCACGTACATAATTACTATTTCATATGAAATAGAAATTGTAATTCTGAAACATACAACATTTCATTCAGAAACAGAGAGAAGATACATGAAATTCTAGAGTTCTCAATGCCCAGATAACCCAGCTATTATTACATAACTTGCTATATAAGAATGTCTTGGCGCTTCTTTGAACATCTTTCGTCTTGAATTTACGCAAAATATCTGCCAACAAGAAAACAGAACAGCGAGGATAGGGTGAATAACAACAACAGCAAGTGATGGGTGCTATTTAGTAGTAAGATCAAGTCCGGAAAGAAACATGCATGAAAATTAAGAAGAGCTAGAGCAAGTCTGCATGAAAATTAAGTTCTATTTAGTATGAATGCCCTCAAGTTTTCGTGCAAGTCATGCCTAGTCAGCCAACACGTAGCATGCATGCGGGCCATAAAAAATGATCAAATGGGGAAGGACTGAAGCCAAACAGTGGTTCCTCCTTGCAATTATCACAGTTCAGCACCTACAGCAGCCTGACACAACAGATCAAGCCATGAAGTGACAATAACAGTGTGTGATGAGAAACTGGTCGCTGTTTTTAATTACTATGAGCAACAAAACATTTAGTTTCAGATACTCGAACGGATTCATTCACATACTTATTATGCTGACAGGATTGTAGAGGTTAATAACAACAAAACTAAAACTGGAACTTGATCCATTTGTGATGCACGACATAAGCTAACAAAAAACGCATTCCAAAACTATCTGTATAAAACATTTATGGATGGATGCATTCAAGAAATAGAAAAGTTCAAATAGGTTTATAAATGCACAAATAACTTGAGGAAAAGTAGCAGACTTATGTATGAATCCAGTTCACTAGAGCATTTTATGACAAAAAATATGATGAGCATGGAACAGAGCAAGGTACTTCTACAGCAGCACAAAAGAGGGAGCTAGAGGTAGGAGATGGGCTCACCGAAGAGGAGGTTGTACTTGATGCCGCAGACAACCGCCGCCGCTGTACACGATAGAGGAGGTTGTAGCCGAGTTGGACCATGTGCGGAGCGTCGTCGTGGCGGTGGATGCCCTGGTTGTCATCATTGTCCACTGAGGATGTCTGCTGCTCCAAAACGAACAAACAGGTAAGAGCTGGTGTTGTTGAGCTAAGTCTAGAAATTAATCTAGTATAGGAGACACATACGTACTGCTGCTATAACTACAGATATCAATCGAGCAGCATGTGCGTGTGCTTGAGCTAGCTTATTAGTACATACATGGCTGGGATCCAAAACGAATAGAGCATGCTTGTGTCAACAGAATGAATCACAAGGCTAATTTTTGTGGTTGCTAACACTGCTAAGCTGCTAGCTGTGTGTGTTCATCCATCCATCCATGGATCTAACTAATGTTGTTGTATCTCTAGACTAGAATCAAATGATCATTAGTGTTATTATTAACTTGATGGTGGCATCTTCTAATAGGGTAAAGATTTCATACAAGACATGAAAAATGGATGAGGCGAGCATCATCAAACAGCACACTCACAATCAAATATCACATAAAAACTGAAACAATACTTGCTGTACTGTTGTGGCCATAACAATTGCAACCAATGCCCACTTCATATCAGATCTGCAAGGGGTAGAAGGAGGGGTGGAGCTCACCATGTCAAGGGGTTGGAGGAGGGGGGAGGGCGTCCTGTAGCAGCAGCTTCTCCTCGTGAGAGCAACCTGCACAAAATAGAGCCTTCAACATGTTCAGATCAGGAAGAGAAAAAAGACAGAACAAAAAAAGAACCTACCATGGTGTCCTGTACACAGTAGGAGCAGCTCCCCTCTCTCCGTTCCCTTACCTTGGAACTAGAACCAGCAGCAAGTAGGTTACCACATGTTCCACCAAAGGAGAAGCTAAACATTTCGTGTGAGGGGCCAGCATTTAGCAAAGATATCTGGCAGACATTTAGAGAATAGTGAATGGTTGGATACAAAAAATGCAAGTATATTTTGATTTAGAAATAGCTGAAGCACTAATTACCTATACAGTACAATGAATGTAAATACCAGATCAAAACTATGCTAGTGAATCAAGTAGAAGAGATTATGTCCAGTGGCAGCAGGACACAGTAAAACAAAACAACAATCAGAACTGGGGTTATTTCTATGTCAATGTGGAAGGAATTCATATTTGGCTAGGATTAGTATATAAATGCAATGGATCTATTCCAAAATTAGTAAGAAAATCACTACTCCATATGTCAGTGTACAGGTTGTGCTTTGCATCATGTCATCTCATTTTAGAGGAAAAGAAATTAATAGTTGTCCAGTGTGAACAGAGCAGAACAGAGAGAAACTCAATGAGATATAATAACTCATATTCAAACTTAATGAATTATGAGCCAACCTCAATCCAAGTAAAGCAACCCTAGAATTAACAATTAATGCCTCACGCCTTTATGAGAATACAAATAACTACAATGCAGAAACTGAGAAACATACTGATGAGCTAGAATATAGTAAAACCTGCTTTATATTAAAGAAGGAACTATGTAAATGTGAATCTGGTACTGACAAAATTTTGCAATCACGCACATTCATGTAATACATTAATGTTCAGCAGCATCAATTTTTAGCAATCAGGACGTAGTAGGGAAACAAAAACATGCTTGAAGCTCCTTGTGTCCCAGGCTCTGATGGTTCCATCAGCAGAGCAAGAGCATATCACTTGCGGCGATGACGGAGCTGAAAAGGCAATCTCATGGATGGACCCTGTATGGCCTGTGCATTCCCCCAGATACTGTCCAGTTGCTGGAGCATAGAATTTCAGTGCGTTTGTTGACAGAGAAACCGCGAGCGTTGAGATCTCCTGGCTTCTCACAAGAAGATACACGAAATTAGTTGCAAAGATATACTGTATCAAGCATATATTTTTATCAACAGATTCAGTTATGAGCAACGGGAAGGAAAAACTTGCTGGAAGCTAGACTGAAGCTACACCATTCTAATGTTATCATTCAGAAACAGCCTAATTCATCTGAACCGAAGTAGAACAGAATCTCAGCTACGATGGCACGTGTAAACATTTCAGCCTATCATCCGCACATATGTAGTACCTGACTTGGTCATGCCGACGCCACTATCGATGATTGAGAGCGTCGGGGACGAGGACGAGGCGGATGAAGAGCTCCGGCTGCACGTCGAACTTGCTCTTGTCGGTCAGGCTCTCAAACCGGATCTTGTCAAGCGCCTGCAACAATCACAATTTCGAATCGTGTGTGAGCAACAAACAGGCCAAGCATTCATCTCTGACGGAGAAGACTGACGAACAAAAAGAAACAGGGGAAGGCATAGAGGAAGCAAAGGACGAATGAAGGCCAGTCAACGACGAGTCAGCAGACGACTAGTGCGAGTGCTAAGGGGAGAAGAGGCAGGGTGGGAGAGCGTCAGTACCGGCGTGGAGGAGGCCGCGGTTGTAGGAGGCCCTACGGAGGGAGCCGCAGACAGCGACGACGCGGAGGACGGGCTTCGCCGCGGCGCAACTGGGTGGGGGCGGCGGAGACGAGGGGGGGATGGATCGGCGTGGGTGGAACGAGGAGTGGGTCGGGGTGGGCGGTGGATCTGGCCGTGGATCGATGGGATGCCGCAAGAGCGCGACGGGTGGAGAGAGAGAGCGGAAGATGGGGAAGGTGGACTGCGGGTCAACGCAGGCGACGGATGGACGTGCGGGCGGCCATGGCGTGCGCGGACGGAGCAAGGAAGGAGAAGAGAGCGAGGGGAATTGGCAGCGCGAGGAGAGAAAGAAAGGAGGCGGGGGGTGGACGGAAAATGTCCACGAGGAAAGAGCTAGGGTTTTGGCTTAGGTGGGCTTGGGGTGAGGACTGCCGTTGGATCCGCGAGCATCCAATGGTGTTCCATCCATGATCCGCGTGAAACGCCCATGGACCAATCAAATTGCAGTACACGGGTACGATGTCATGACCATCTAAATTGGTCATAGTTGACTAAAAAATTGGTCGTAGTTGATTAAAAATTCATTTTCCATTTTTCAAGTGCCCAAAATGAGTTTTTTGTGAAGGACCTACAATATATTTGTTGCAAAATTGGACCAATTCAATTTTCTAAAATATTAGGACATATTTAATGTATAATTGACCAAATACTTGGGTGTCAAAAGTTTTGATTCACCTCTCATGAAAAAGACAAATTTCCGCTGATCCAGCAGGAAACGGATCAAATTTGAACTGCAACTGCCTTATAGTTTGTTCTTTATTTTTTCCAAAAATCATTTTTAGGTACATAAGTATCTATTTAATCAGAGAAACACCAAAAGTTTTTCAAGATTCAACCACTAGCTCAGAACGGTCATTCCCGCCGTTTTGACCGCATTTTGAAACGGGCATAAAAAATTCAAAAAATTGGAAAACCTTCGCATTGTGTCATCATATGTGGCCAAGTTACTAGGAAAAATAATAAACTTGTAACACGGCAATTCTTTTAAAAAAGTGTTCTCAGAAACGAGCTATCATGTGTGAAGATTCATGGCTTTGAAGCCAAATGATCAATCTTATGGCCACATTCATGGCATAGTTTGTTCAAATGATCTCATATTGTTCACAAGGGTGCATCTTGGAATGGCAAACAATTTTTCCTAAGGGAGTTTTCATTTTCTTTGGACGAAAAATCAATTTTCCATTTTTTGAGTGCCAAAAATGAGTTTTTTTTGTGATGGACCTACCACATATTTGTTGCAGTATTGGACCAAATCATTTTTATAAAATAATAGGCCATATTTAATGCACAATTGACCAAATGGTTGGGTGTCAAAAGATTTGATCCACCTCTCGTGAAAAAGACAAATTTCCGCCGATTCAGTAGGAAGCGGGTCAAATTTGAACTGCACCTGCCTCATAGTTTGCTCTTTATTTTTTCCAAAAATCATTTCTAGGTATATAAGTATCTATTTAATCAGAGAAACACCAAAAGTTTTCCAAGATTCAACCACTAGCTAGGAACGGTCATGCCCGCCGTTTTGACCGCATTTTTAAACAGGCATGAAAAATTCAAAAAAAAATCAAAAAATTGGAAAACCTTCGCATTGTGTCATCATATGTGACCAAGTTACTAGGAAAAATATTAAACTTGTAATACGGTAATTATTTTTAAAAAGTGTTCTCAGAAACGAGCTATCATGTGTGGAGATCAATGGCTTTCAAGCCAAATGATCAATCTTATGGCCACATTCATGGCATAGTTTGTTCAAATGACCTCATATTGTGCACAAGGGTGCATCTTGGGATGGCAAACAATGTTGCCTAAGGAAGTTTTCATTTTCTTTGGACGAAAAATTCATTTTCTATTTTTCGAGTGCCCAAAATGAGTTTTTTTGTGAAGGACCTACCATATATTTGTTGCAAAAGGGGACCAGGTCATTTTTATAATATATTAGGCCATATTTAATGTACAATTGACAAAATGGTTGGTCTTCAAAAGTATTTATACACCTCTGGTGAAAAAGACAAATTTCCGCTGATGCAGTTGGAAGCGGGTCAAATTTGAACTGCAGCTGCCTCATAGTTTGCTCTTTATTTTTTCCAAAAATTATTTATAGGTACATAAGTTTCTATTTAATCAGAAATACATGGTTTGGTGGCGATACGTTGAGGTTTGGATGGTGGCCGAGGGCCGCAACTCCAGAGCGCGTAAACTCGCATGCCCGCCGCATGGTCACCGCATGACCGTGGTGTTGCCACGCGTTCCAGGCGGCCTAGGCATGTCTAGTGGGTTGGGCACTCCCCCGATAGGTGTCAGGAAGAAGAAGGCAATAGAAGAATCTCACGAGGAGACTGAACTGAGCTCAAACATGAATTAGCACCCAAGTGTTTGATTAGTGGTGGGGAAAATGCACATGGCCAATGGGCCTGAGTTTTGGCCGAGGATGATCATCTATTAAGGACACTATCTTGGAAATTTTGCAGCTCAAATGGAGGAGCCTAGGTGTCACTTGCTTTGCAACGTACCACACTAGACAGAAATATGAATGTTGAAACTAGACTCAAATTAATGAATGGATTGATCTGAAATTTGGAGGAGGATGATAAGTTGGGCATATGAAGGCACTTTAAAATTTTCATACCATTTGGATAAATAAAAATGGTACTTCCTTCACAGTGCTCTCCACTGAACAGAAAATTGGGAAAAATGCTGAGGGAAATTGGCTAGAATAAATGAGCTAAAATTTGGGGGAGGGAGGTTCTATGGGCAGGGTCATGTCGTGGTAAATTTTCAGCAATTATAAATTAACATAAAATATAGTTGCTTCAAAACTGAAAATATCACCAGAAACAAAGATTGGATGCTGAGCTCACATGTATTGTTAGATGGGGCTCAAATTTTGTGGAGAGCTATGATTTGGGAATATAGAAGATGTGGCAAAAATTCAGCTCATTAGGATATGCCTAGCTAGTACTTCCTTCACAACAGTTCGAGCTGAACAAAAACTTTGGAAATTTGCCGAGGAAGATTTACCAGGCAAATGGAGTTGAATATTGTCATGAGGCAATTATTTGGATAGTAAGGAATGCCCAATTTTTTTGGCAATTTTGGGAATGACAGAAATATAGGTTGCTTCACAACCTAGGGCAAAAATTGACACATGGACATGACACATAGGCAAAACTGATGAGGTGGCGCCTAGTCATAGCAATCCACCACAATTTACAAGGTTATGACCATCTATATTGGTCGTGATCAGCTAGAAATAAGGCAGCGGACCAGTGCTGTCTGCTTTATGACCATTTCATGTAAGGAAATTACGACCTTTCTGACCAAAATGGTCGTTATAGTTTAGGGTTTGGAGCCCCTCGAACAGCTTTTGACCAATTGGTCTCAAATGGTCGTAGATTTATGACCAATTCTTCCAGGGTCACTGACAGAAGGTCCCAAGTTGACATATTTCTTGTAGTGACTCCAGACCCATGGCGGTGATGCGCGCGAGCAGCCAGCGGCTGTGCCAGATGGTCCATGACGCCGGCCTACGGCATGGCACCGAGGATCGTCTCCAGACGGTGTTGACGACCAGCTGGTTCATGGTCATCGTCGACGCCAGCTACGACTCTCAGTTGGACCAAATGATTGTTGCCACCATCAACAAGTTTACCATTGTCAAGAAGCTCGTGTACGACAGCGCCGTACTCCTCTAGCCCGCGCGCCCGGGCTCCTCATTACCTGCCACCCTAATCGGCCTCCATGGTGAGAACCTCTTTCAAGCACTGGTAGCCCTGCGACTGCCCGCCGACGCAACGAAGAATGTCCACCTGGAGGTCGCGCTCGCCGCGAGGCGCCTCGCCCTGCAAGAATTCGTCGACCTACACATCCACGTGTACGAGGAAGTCGTGTACATAGGTATCTACAAGGCCGGTGAGGACGCTACGACGTTAGCCTTCATCAACCGGCTGGAAGCCTTGGATGCCTTTGTTGAGAAGCACCTTGACCTTGCCACAAAATTCGCCGCTCCTAAACCGCCGGTCGGTGGCCCGGCGCACTGAGTCGAGGAGGAGGTCGTATGTTGATGGATTCATCTTTCTTCTTGCCTCCTGTAACCACCATCGTGATCGCATCATCGTGGCCTTAATTCTTATTGTGCTATTACATTCTCGTTCCAGTCAATACAGACATGTGTGGTCCCTTTGCTCACATTTGCAGGCAATTATATGCATCACTGTAACTAGTACTCCATCTGTCAATTTATTAGTTGTGCTTACCTTTTCCATCAACTTCGTAATTTATGTTCGATGCTTGACCCGACCTATGAACTACTCCTAAATTCAAAAACTGAGACCGAACCTATAAATTCAAAACTACTCGTGCAGCACACCTGTCACGTTCGCAAGTTCAAAACTACTCGTGCATTGGCTAGGCTTTATATTACTACAACATGTGGGACCGCATGTGACCAAACCGACGATGCGCCAACCTAGCTACTACCCTGCTTATCTGGCGGGAAAAGCCCCGCCCTAGCGTTTCCAATCGTTATTTCTATCTATCGATCGTGCCAAGGAGCAGAACCAAATGTTACAATTTATACATGTTTCTCTACTCCCAGAAAAGACTCAGTTGGTGATGGTGGTGTGTCTGCCATCCGTCATTTCTGACCATTAGATCTGCATCTAACGATTGTGAGGTAAGTTGTGGCATTTTTGCAACAATAGCCCACTTCTCTGCCCCAATGTGCAGAAAACCCCTTATTATCTTGAATGCAACCACATCCCTCCCTCACCTCATCAAAACAGCCTGAGAAATATATTTTGAGTGAAAAGTAATATATTTTTAGTGGTATATATGTATATCAAAACAAGAGTGTTTTCTTTCAAGTTTGTGAACAAGTACTATTCTACTTTGGATCCGTTGCAGTGCACGGGCACATTGCTAGTAAAAGAAAAAGGCCTGCCACGTTCGCATCGCACCCCCACACGCCCGGGAATCGGGAGTACTCCACGGCCCGTCCGGCACGCCACATACCTAGGGAAGGCGTGTTGCCTAGCATTTTCACTTTGATGGGGGACCGTAATTGAGCAAACCGACTATCGGCAAACTGCACCCCGCCCGCCGCGTTGGAAAACAGAAACGAGGAGGGGAAGATCTAGCTATAGCACGGAAGCCAAGAAATTTGGTGTCAGATGGGACTCTTTGATAGAGTAGGAGCACTCTGTACTACACCTACTACGAAGTTTGTACTACTACTACTACTACCACTATACAACTAGGTACGTGCACGGCACAGCATCGTAGGAACAAAAAGGGAAGATCTTGTTTTGGCTGATTTATCTTTATTTCAGTCAACGTAGTATGAATAATATGATGTGGGGGGCACCCATGTAGCCACGTGGCACGTCTAGAGGTCTTATTTAGAGCTTCTTGTGTGGATCGATCACACTGTCGTGCTGGTCGTTCGAGAAGAACGTGTATGGGTACTTATAGTAGATCCGAATCGCAGCCACCTGGACCATTGGATCAACATCAATCAACGGTTTATATCGTGTACGTGCAAATACATGCATTGACTCCAGAAAAATAATGAATATAGAATGTATAATACATATACCGCATATTGGGTTTCTCTGAAGTCAAACTTTGTATACTTTCAACAATTTGTAGGAAAAAGTATTAACATATACACCACCAAATATATATCATTTGATTCATCATTGCTTTTATTTCCTTATCGTGTAAATTTGTTAGTATAAATGTTCATATTGTTTTTACCAAATTCGGTCAAGCTTTATAAAATTTGAATGCAGCCAAAGCTATATATGTGCGGACTAAATTACAAACGGAGTGAGTGGAATAGATATAGATATAACTATACAAATATAAAATATAGTAATATAGTCTATAGATATAAATAAGGCTACTACCCTTTTTCTACGTTAGAACTCGCGTTGTTGTGTACACATTGTTTTGTTTTCGCTATAATTTGCATTTGCGGTGTGTGTGTAGGACTACCGCCTTTTGTTCAGTACCAGCAACCCACCATTATCCTTAATTACTTCATATTGGCAATTACGATTGCATTATCTTAGTTCTAGCCGATTCTTTGGTTGCTTGGAGGAACTCCATCTCATTATTCAGGTTGATTTTGTGCATACGACAAGATCACCGTGCTGTAGAGGTCTATCCAGCTCTCTCACACGCAAACAGACGCTGTCTGTGTGTCCCTTCATCGCACACACACTATCGCTCTCACATATCCGCAACCTCGTAAACTTGTCGATCCCGACGTTACATGCACTTCTCTCTCTCTCTCTAACACACACACCCCCCCTCTCTCTCCCTTTCGGACACTCCTCTCTCTACAACACTCAAAGTCTTTCCAACACGCATATGCCCCTCTCTCGTTAGGTATTGCTGCCCCCGCCCCCCTCTTTGTCACACAAATATTTTCTCTATATATATCTCTCGCAATAATACATGTATAGTCTAAATTGAAACCAAGTACAAAAATGAGCTCCGATTACAAAAATCAAATCCACTCCCAAACAGAATATGAAAATAGGGTGAAATCATGCACACAAATGTTTGTTGCGTGCATGAATGTCAATGATATGGATGTACTACTCGTACATCACACAGACCCATTTCACACAAATTACATTAAACCCTTCTCAAAATATGGTGCGCATGTGATGTTTGTTGTACTGCTCCTGCCAGCCTTCCTCCGACATGTTCCAACATATTGTGCTACTTCCAATTTTATTTTTCTCCTCAGTCCATGTGAAACCACGAAAAGGTCACCCCCCGCCCCCACTAGTACTGTAGCTCGAAGCTCCCATACGGACACAACACCCACTGAAGCACGCAGCCGTTGCCAAAGTGGAAGGCGCCGCGGCCTGGGAAGAGGACGGAGTCTCCGACATCGCCGAGGTGGAGCACGCCCTCTACGGCCGCGAGTAGCGCGCGCTGACTGTCCACGCGGAGGACAGTGTGATCTAGCGGCTCGCCCTCGTCGGCCATGAGGGGTAGCTGTGCTCCAGCAGCACGCCCTGGTCGGTCACGAGGAGGTGCATCGCATCCTCACCGCTCGCAATGTGGACGAGCGGGTTCTCCAGCAGCATGCCCACGAGCATCGCATCGTCGAGAGCACACCCACGAACATCGCAACGTCGCCGCTCTCGACGTGGACGAGCGCGTGCTCCGGCAGCACGCCCGCGAACATCGCATCCTCGCTGCTCACAATGTGGATGAGCGCGTTCTCCAGCAGCATGCCCATGAGCATCGCATCATCGCCGCTCGCGAACATCGCATCGTCGCCGCTCTCGACATGGACGAGTGCATGCTCCAGTAGCACGCCCACGAACATCGCATCCTCGCCGCTCAGGCGCACGAGCGTGTGCTCCAACAACACGGCCGCGAGCATGGCATCCTCGCGGCTCACGAGGTGGTTGAGCGGGTTCTCAGTACCCCAGGAGCCGGGACGCGAGCACCGCACCCCCGGCTATGAGGAGTATTGCATGGTGCCCATCATGGTTTAGGAAAATCCCGTGACTCTGCCACTCCCTGGAGGAGCGCGAGCTCCAGTGGGCGCTCGAGGAGTCCCGCGCTGATATGCAGGTGGCGGCGGACGTGCAAGATTATCCTTCGAGCTCTCCTCCTCTTACGAAGAAGCCTCCACCGCCCCGTCGTACGTCCTCTGCCTCGGCTCCGGCAGACATTTGGAGTTTAGTTTTATGGAACATTAATATTTGGACTAATGCAAAAAACAACCTATGACTAACAAGCATAAATAGATGATGTGGCGGCATTGCATGCTGGAGTATATTGCAATTTATGGATTGCATGCATGACTAACTTATGTGGCTTGGTTGCATGGCTAGGAAAGGCTAGAGAAAAACAAATAGATAATGTGTTTAGAGTGCACTCCACTAAATGGGAGCATGTAAATATCTTTAGAGTGCACTCCACTTTTTTTTTCAGACGCTTAGGTGCACCGGATGGCATGCCACGCTACAAAATGTTAGAAAAAATATCTGCTCCAATGTTTTAAAAATCTATTATTATCTTGAAACCAGCCACACCCGCCCCTCACCTCATCAAACCAACCCGAGGAATATGTCTTCAGTGAAGCATAATTTATTTTTACTGATATATGTATATCAAAACTAGAGTGTTTATATTTGAAGTTTGTGAACAAGTATTATTCTACTACTTTGGATCCATTGCAACGCACGGGCCGGCACATTGGTAGTAGTAAGAAACAAAATCCGGGTTTGGCACGAGTTCGTACTGCGGGAGCACCACAAGGCCTGGCGCAGGAGTTACATTTCCCTCTCGGGGCCCACGGGACCGAGCTTCAGCGGCTATTGAACCTTCCTTTGAGTCAATGATATGTGACCCTAAATGCGGCTGGCCCGCATGTCATTCTCATAAAAGCAGAGGGGCGGTAGGACCGAGAGGGGTGAGTCGCAGGTCGGCGGACGTGTGGTGTCATGGGTTCCAGCGGCGTCGTGGGAATCGAGTGGGACGAGCCTTGCCTGCTCCCCTCCCATGCTCCGATCCGTACTCCCGCATCACTAATTTTTATCCAATGGTTATACTGTAATAGATTTCCGCGTGTGGGTCATCTATAGCCTCAAAAAAAGGTAAACAAAGGCCATATTTCCAGGAAATAATTTCCTGCATGAATCTGTACACGCATGCAAGACCCTTTCCTTTCCTGCTCGTCCGCCGAGCGTGGCAACAGGTGCCTGCCTAACCCATGTAGCACGCTGCGTCGCCAGCGAGTAGCACCTCCTCCATGCCAACATCGGTGTCTGGGCCATGCACATGCAGCTGCTCCCGTAGTATTTTACCCGCATGTTCGACTTCAGTACCACACCGATCTTGGACGAGACCATGGAGCTTGTGGCCAAGAAAAGTCTCTGCCCGGCCGACGCATGTCGAGGTGCTTGTCTGTTGTGACGTGTAGCACAACGTTTACTAGCTCGCGCTCCGGATGAGCTCGGGCGGGAGCCAGTGATCTACCCGGGGCACATAGCTCGACTTGGGCTCGAGATTCCGACCGCTTGCACCGTCCCGAGGATGTACCACTCAGCAGCGAGGCTGGAATGCTGGATACGTATAGGCATGTGCTCGTGGGTGGGAGCAACCTGCTCAACGGATACCGGTTTGCGAACGTGATGTACTCGACGTAGTTGAGCCAGCGAGCCTGGAGCCGTTCCTGCCGTCGTACGTTGACGCGCGGCTCAACGGCGTGCGGCCACGGGCCAGCGTAGGTCGGCTACGGGGAATCGACATCGGTGTGGTTCGAGATGCCCAGCTGGCCGTTGTCGCGGCGGCGTTCGTGACTCACTCGTTCGAGATGAACCGGCCGGTGGTGGCCTGGCTGTGGCGAGGGTGCCACAGCTGGACGTCGGGGTGTTACGAGGCATAGATGGCCACACCAGCGGGTACTACCTATATTACAGAAGTGAAGGCAAAGACGGGCCTTTATTTTATTTATTATATTTGTGGCTGAGGAGTGATGCCCGGGACGAAATATGTCACAGCCGCTGGATGAAAATTGGATGGTGCGGGAGTACGGATCGGAGCCAGAAGCGGAGCATGCAAGCCGCGTCCAATCGCGTGTGGCTGTGGTAGAAACTTGATGGTCACCGCAGTTCAGCTGGCCCACATGTCATGCACACAAAGTCAGAGGAGCGGTGGGGCCGAGAGGGGTGAGGCGCACGTCGGGGGACATGGTGGCGTGGGTTGGAGCAGCGTCGTGGGAATCGCGTGTGGTAGTGGTAGAAACATGATGGTCGCCGTGGTTCAACTTCCATGGACAAGCTGTCACGTCTACTGACACATGCATTGCGGTAGACGGCCACGGTAGACATGGCACATGCATTGCATACCGCTCACTGCAAGTAGTAGTAGAGAAAACTAGGCGGATAAATAGTTCATTATAGTCAAGCGGACCTATATCAATGTACATAGAGTACACTTGTTCCAAAGACATGCACACCAGCGAAGTAGTTCATCTATATCAATGTACACAGAGAGGAAATATAATTTTTACAAGAGAGGAAATAGTTCATCCATCTATAATGCCAAGCTGCTGGTGCAGCTTCTTCTTCTTCTTCTTCTTCTTCTTTCTTCTTCTTCTTCTTCTTCTTCTTCTTCTTCTTCTTCTTCTTCTTCTTCTTCTTCTTCTTCTTCTCATTTTCTGTGGGAGACAGCTTCGCAACAAGCTCTTTCGACCTTGCAGCTATCTCGAAACTCACACGGGCATCGAGGGGAGCATATTTTATCCGCTCGTAGGTCAAGGGATAATTCTCCCATCCAGACGACCTTAATCCCAGCGTCTTGTCACCCTTCTCAAGATTTGTTCCGAGCACATAATTTGCTACGTCGAACAGGGATGGTGTTTTTTTATCACAATCCTCTACAGGAATTCTGGTTTGTAGGTCAGCGATGTTTTTTAAGTCAAGGTTGTACGGCGCCAGCTTCTCTTTGTCCCCTTCGATGGCTGCCCCACAGAAGTATATGTCCTCCCGAGACATGAAATCGTGGAGCTCACCAGGTATGGAGGGCGCGTGTATGATGTGATACACCAAAACTTCATCTTCGAGGCACAGCTGAAGGACGGCGGCGCGTTGGATCTTCAAAGTGGCACGCTCCGTGTACTCTGCGTCGATACCGACGACCTTCATCTCCACCTTTTGGAGGGAGTTGGATACATTGTTGATCCACTCCCGAACAACCCTTGGGTGGTCGGTGACGGTGGCAACTATGCTCAACGAGCCTTCGATGAGGACATGTTTGACACTAAAAACATGCATAGGGATCTCTTTCGCAATTTGGAACCGCTGGACCGGAGGGCTATGGTTTGGAGAATTAGGATTAAGATGGCTAGTCTAACTGAAGAAGATGATTATTTAAAGGGGCTTGGGAATTACTGAAGGAGGATGTGAATCCAGTCCAGTGGGGTTTGAATGCAAATGAAGGAGAGGTGAAGAAGCCGAGGAAAATTGGTTCCCGATGGAGAAGTAAATGGAAGAAGTGGCATGCAGGCAGTTGATTAGACTGCTAGGTAGACCAACCTACAAAACGAAAAGGCTATGCGGGTAGCGTACTGAGGAGTGGTCCGTGTCCGTGTACGTGCCCATCCTTCTATCGCTACATGTGCCACTGGTTAGTTGAGGTCACTCTTTCGAATCACCGTGGTGAAACATTTTATGATTACTTTTTATTTCTGCACCCCTCCTGACAGGTGGGATCTACGCAAAACCCCCTTGGGTGGACGAACAGATATACAAACATATCCATCTCTGTGCACAAAAAAAGTATGTCGTAGCTGGTTCAGATTGATATTGGCGCGTGCCTGCGAGACACAACCTTTTCTGGTTAAGGAATATATGCGGTTATCCTAAAAAAAGAAAATCCCTTCTTCGCGTTTCCGCATGCACGAGAATTTGGTTCTGCTCGCAATATGGATGCTACCTGGAGGATGAAGTGAACACAGAGGCATGCTAGCACGGGAGACCTATTTCCGCTATACAGTACTACTCCGTATGTTACTACTACTAGTAGTACAACTGTGGTACACTTCATGGTCAAAATATTATTCATCCGGTCCTCACAGTGAAGTGACAAGACCCTGCGCCCGAGGTGACACTAGTCCAGGCGGCGTGTTCGGGTTACCAAAGTCAGCCTCACCTTGTGCACTGTGCAGTCACTGTCACCGCCGCTGTATAGCATGCCTCGCCTCGTCTCCCTCTCCCCGCCTAGCACCAATCCATCTCCATCTCCATCTCGCCAGAGATCCTAAGGTCACTCTTCATCATCTCACTTTGCCCCCGCGTACCCTCGCCTCGCTCGCCTCCCCCAATACTACTATTCCCTCGCTAGCCGCTCCAGCACTGATGCGGCTTGAACTACGTCAGTATTTCCCCAAAGAGGAAGGGATGATGCAGCACGGCTACGGTAGGTATTTCCCTCAGTGATGAGACCAAGGTTATCGAACCAGTAGGAGAACCACGCAACACCACGTAAACAGCTCCTGCACACAAAGAACAAATACTTGCAACCCGACGTAAGAGAGGGGTTGTCAATCCCTCAAGGGTAAAAAGATAGGTAAAATTGTAGTAGATTGGATAAATAGATCTCACGGGAACGCGAGATAAAATAAATAAATAAAAATTGCAGCAAGGTATTTTTGTATTTTCGGATTAGTAGATCTAAAAATAAAAGCAAATAAAAATAGATCGCGAAGGCAAATATAATAAAGAAGAGACCCAGGGGCCGTAGATTTCACTAGTGGCTTCTCTCGAGAAAAATAGCATACGGTGGGTAAACAAATCACTGTTGGGCAATTGATAGAACTTCAAATAATCATGACGATATCCAGGCAATGATCATTATATAGGCATCACGTCCAAGATTAGTAGACCGACTCCTGCCTGCATCTACTACTATTACTCCACACATCGACCGCTATCCAGCATGCATCTAGTGTATTAAGTTCATGGAGAAATGGAGTAATGCAATAAGAACGATGACATGATGTAGACAAGATCTATTTATGTAGAAATAGACCCCATCTTGTTATCCTTAATAGCAACGATACATACGTGTCGGTTCCCCGTCTGTCACTGGGATCAAGCACCGTAAGATCGAACCCATCACAAAGCACCTCTTCCCATGGCAAGAAAAATCGATCTAGTTGGCCTAACTAAACCAAAGATTTGAAGAAGAAATACGAGGCTATAAGTAATCATGCATATAAGAGATCAAAAGACTCAAATAGCGTTCATGGATAAAAACATAGATCTGATCATAAACTCAAAGTTCATCGGATCCCAACAAACACACCGCAAAAAGAGTTACATCAAATAGATCTCCAAGAGACCATTGTATTGAGAATCAAAAGAGAGAGAGGAAGCCATCTAGCTACTAACTACGGACCCGTAGGTCTACAATGAACTACTCACGCATCATCGGAGAGGCACCAATGAGGATGATGAACCCCTCCGTGATGGTGTTTAGATTGGATCTGTGGTTTCTGGAACTTGCGGCGGCTGGAATTGATTTTTGTCGACTCCCCTAGGGTTTCTGGAATATTGGGGTATTTATAGAGCAAAGAGGCGGTTCAGGAGGCCACCAAGGTGGGCACAACCCACCTGGGCGCGCCTGGGCCCCCAGGCGTGCCCTGGTTGGTTGTGCTCCCCTAGGAGCTCCCCTCAGGTGCTTCTCTAGCCCATCTGGTGTCTTGTGGTCCAAAAAAATCTCCAAAAAGTTTCTCTGCGTTTGGACTCCGTTTGGTATTGATTTTCAGCGAAGTAAAAAACAAGCAAAAAACAACAACTCGCACTGGGCACTATGTCAATAGGTTAGTCCCAAAAAATGATATAAAATGATTGTAAAACTGATAATATAACAGCATGGAACAATAAAAAAATATAGATACGTTGGAGACGTATCAGCATCCCCAATCTTAATTCTTGCTCGTCCTCGAGTAGGTAAATGATAAAAACAGAATTTTTGATGTGGAATGCTGCCTAACATGTTCATCACATATTCTTTTCTTTGTAGCATGGACATTTGGACTTTTATATGATTCAAAGCAGTAGTCTAGTTTTGACATGAGGACTTTAATACTCAAGCATATCAACAAGCAACCATGTCTTTCAAAATATCAACACTAAAGCAAGTTATCCCTAGCCCATTATGCTCAATCATTGATCCATTCATGAAACACACTCGCATATTAGCTACACCCAATGCTCAAGTACGGACATAGTGCCCCTTAGTTGGTGCTTTATAAGAGAAGATGGAGACTCAAGTAAAAATAAAAATTGCATAAAGTAAATAGAAAGGCCCTTCGCGGAGGGAAGTAGGGATTTGTAGAGGTGCTAGAGCTCAAAGCAAAAAAGATAGAGATAAAACATTTTGGGTGGCATGCTTTTCCTGTTAATGAAAACGATCGAGTAGTTCCCAATACTTTCCATGCTAGATATATCATAGGCGGTTCCCAAACAGAAAATAAAGTTTATTCCTTTTTCCACCATACTTTCACTTTCCATGACTAGCCGTATCCATGGGTGCCTTCCATACCAACACTTTCCAAGGAATTTATTATTTGACAACATAAAGTAAATTCATTTTTCATTTCGGGACTGGGCATCCCTAATACCTTTGCCGTACTCTCGTGCAATGACAAGTGAATAAACACTCATCTTGAGTATAACACATCTAGCATGGAAAAATATCGGCCACCCCCTACCGTTTCATGAGCGGTACGAGCACAAAAAAGAGAAATTTATTTTGAAAATTAGAGATGGCACATACAAATTTGCTTACCACGGCAAAAGAATATCGCATATAGGTAGGTATAGTGGACTCATGTGGCAAAAACTGGTTTAAAGGATTTTGGATGCACAAGTAGTGATCATACTTAGTGCAAATGAAGGCTAGCAAAAGATTGAGAAGCATCCAACCAAGTTTAAACAAAAAATCTCATAAACAAGCATTAAGCATAACTAACACCGAATAATGCACCACAAGTAGGATGTAATTTCATTGCATAACTATTGACTTTCGTGCTTGCATAGGGAATCACAAACCCTAACACCAATATTCTTACTAAAGCATAATTACTCATCAATATGACTCACATATTATATCATCATATCGCAAAACTATTACAAGGAATCAAGTTTATTTTATCCAATGATCTTCATGAAAGTTTTTATTATATCCCCCTTGAATATTTATCACTTTGGGACGTTGGAGACGTATCAAGCACCGAGAGCCTTCTCCCCCGTAAATCAAGCCCCCAAAACCCTACCTTCCAAACTCCACCATGGCCGAACGCGAACCGCGTAATATCCATATGAGCCGCGATTGGAGCAATCTCCCCAGTGACATCCTCGACCTCTGTTGTTCGTGTATGGATATGTTTAGCGTCGTGCGGCTGACTGCATGCTCGAGGGACATGCACACGGCCATCGTCGAAGCAAGGCCTAAGCTTTTCAAGACATCTTGCTTGCTGCTATCTGGTCTTGCGAGATTTGCTCACCATGATACGGAGGCGTACATGATGCCCCTCGACTTCAAGCCGACCTCCATTAGCCGAAACTTCTTTGCAGGTATGTAGTGGGTCGCCATACATCATTTCCCTCGACTTCGATCTGATCACCATCGCCCGAAACTTCTTGGCAGGTATGTACTGGGTCGGCATGAACTCCCACTGGATGGCTGCCGTCAGAGAAGACGGGAGAAAGTTGGTGCTCGTGAACTTCCAGACCTCCCATGAGATTATCCTTCCTTCGTTTGATTATATAGGGTTTTACCGTCGCGGTCCAAGTCATCTAGATTACCACATCAGTTGGACGGACCTTGTTTTACAGAAGATTGTAATCTGCCAAGTGCCGACATGACATGCGGATTACGCAGACTTCAAGCTAATTGCCTTGTTCGACCATGGACTCGCCTATCTTTACGTCGGTGCCTTCTTTAGCTGGAGATGACTCAGCTCGTAGTGGATCGTCAAAGCGGATAGACACTTCTGTGATGCTATTGAACACAATGGCATCATCTACGTGATCGACAAAGCAGATGGCACCACGTATTGCTGGGACGGCGCGTGTAAGTTGTTTTCGTCTGATGTTAACGATAATGGCATGACACTGTTTGAACTTTTTGTGATGATTAGCATATCCCTGTTTGAGCACAATTTGAGTAGAACTATGGCAATGTATTAGAGACGCCGTAAATCAGCTATATTTGGAATGAGTTAATTCATGCGATTGTGACCATGTCCTTACAGCCAATTTGTACCCTTGAATAATCAAACGGTTAGGAAGATATGGACATTCTCCTTACTTTATAGTAATCTATATACTACTAAATATGAGTGTGTTTCAATAGCCATGTTAGTTTCCTCATTTTCATGATGTAGAAACATGCATCACACTGTTGGTTTCATCAACCATACATTAGGGAAGTAAATGTGCATATGGAGAACTCTATATTTGGAAGTAGGGAAATCCTGTAATGCTTACCATGTGTACATACCTATATTCGCCCTTCAGCAATCAATGGCTAGAATAATATCCTCACAAGAATTTTGCCCACAGAACATGAGTATATAACAATGCATGGTCTGTTAGTTTCCTTGAAGAATTTGTTTGTGAGGACAGAACATGATTACATAACATGCCTGACATGGTAGTTTCCTGTGAAGAATCGATTGTGAGATAACATGAGTATAACCATGCATGGCACTTGTATATTTTCGAACCTAGTATACATTTCCCTGTATTTTACTCTCAGTTCCAACAGGGACAGATCAATGTTGTTTCTTGCATTATCCTACTCATACTCTGAACAATGCTGATCTTACATTAATAATGCATGTCCTTTTTGATATGATGAAGTGTCCCTACAGTTACTGCCCTTTGTAATCACACCACCTTTGCCAAAAATAGGGAAGCACAACTGGTTCCTCGCTCAATCAGATGACGGCAAAAGACTGCTGATCATTCGCACACATGAGCCGGAAGAGTTATATTGCAAAAACCCCACTGTGTACAAGCACCGTGAAATACGTGAGTATCCGGACAGTGGATGTTACGTCTATGAGCAGGATACCAGCTTGTTGGGGCCTTCAGGATTTTTGAGTTGGAGGCGGGTAAACAGCCTTGGTTCACACTATCTGTTTCTCGGACTCAATTATCCGATTAACCAGGAGATCACCGTTGGCAAGGACCTTGATGGCAGAGAGGCTTTGTTTGCTAGGGAAAATTGTGTCTTCACGGCGAGCCCTAGGACTTCGGGAGCAGACTCCCCTGATTGTCAACGATACAGCTTGCAGCCAAAAGAAGGTGAGAATGACAAAGTCATCTGGATTAACTTTGATCCTTGGATGTCTCAAGTCCGACAGGCAGTGATGTGGTTCAAGCCTTCAGGTTGATAGGTAATTGGGCTGTTGCATCGAAAGGGTGGAGTTCTGGTGTCTCCGAATCACTGGTGGCTGAAGCGGGGCTGCAAATTATGATGGTGTTGGATCATCCCTCTTCGAATGACTTGTTGTCTTTGCTGCTTGTTCTGGATGGGTAGTTCTCTCTTTTGTATGCATACTCCTTGTCATTTGGTCATCCTTGTCTATGTCACTCTTACTATGTAATAGTTGCCTCTATTTAGAATGTCATTCTCGTCTGGATCACGAGAGTCTGAGCACTGCAAATGGGTGCATTTTGGTGGTGTAGCAAGACTTCTTATGAACTATCATGTCTTGCTGTTTATGTCAGTAGTAGTCACTAGTCAATGTTTGAATGTTGCATATATCGTTGTTTCGAACTGTTTATTATCTCGAACTGCTGGTGGGCTAAATGAGGGCATCACCATTCTCCAGTGTTCAGAGTATATCTCCTTTTGCAAGTTATATAATTTGAGCTCAGTGTCTTTTCGATGCTGTACACTTGTTTGGGCCAGTGAGGTGTCGTTGAATATGGGCCGACTAGTAATGCAATGCCAAACAGGTCAATTATGACTCTCACGCCGGGCGCTCAAAAAAGAAAGAAAAAGGACTCTTAGGCCGACATGTGGGCGCCACCGGTGTTTTCGTGCGCTTGCGCGCCGAGAGCATATTGGCGCGTGTTCGAAATTCATGCTACCTTTTCATCCCCGATCTCCCGCCCCTCCCCCACCTCTGGAATCTCGATTCCTACTCCAGTTCCCCCAAATCCCCCTCCTCTACTCCCTATACTCAATCGCACTAGCTATCATGTCGCCAGTCAACGCGAATCTCCGAGCGGGAGATCCTAATGTCCGTCCTGCCTTCGGGCGCTGCGTGCTGTCGCTCAACAGTGGCATGGCGGCGCTTGACGACCAGTTTGCCGGCAAAGTGCTGATGGTAACCTTCAACGGCGACCGGCCTCCGTCTCGTCGGACGACCTTGTCAAAGCTCTTGGCATTGCGCACGGCATCCAATTAAGTGACTTGCTCGTCGAAGTCTGTCTGCCACTGGCTGATTTCTTCGTCAGGTTCCGGACAACTTTCGACTGCAGTGTGTGTTCGAATCTTCCCGGCGTTTGTTCTGCGATGGCGCGCTGGTGAGCTTTGATCGGTGGCACCCAGGATGGGGCTCGGTGCCCTCTAAGCTTGAGTTTTTAACAAAGCTTACCTTCCACGGCATGCCTCGACGTGCTTGGAACAACGAGTCCATGAATGAGCTTATCAACAACCTAGGAGGTGAGCTCGTAAGTATGTTTGTTCCTCCAGACAGCTGGGCTCTGACGGTAATGGCATGGATGAAGAAGCTGTCCACCATACCGAAGGTGATTGGTGTTGAGATACCGGTGCAGGAATCAGGGTTGTACTATTCGTTGCCACCAAGACCGTCGCAGACCACGTTAGGGATGTACCTGTATCGAGTGTTCGTGCATGTCGAAGAAGTGGTCAATCCATCAATCGATGTCCTGCCGCCGCCGCTGGTGCCAGGGTCCGTCATTAACGTCCATTACAAGAGTCAACATCAGACTTTCCCCATGTTGCTCGGAACGATGGATGGCACAGGGCCTACTCCATCACGAGGCGGAGGCCACTGCTTCTTTGGGAGAAGAGGCAGGGCTGGCTGCCTGGAGGTAACAACTGAATCTTCTCAGATACTAGTTAAATCCGAGCTATCGGTGTGAAGCACTGATGTGCCAGTACATTTGATTGTGACCTGTTCTATTTTTGTACCTGAACATTTTTTAGAAAGGGGTGTACGTCAACTTAATGTGCTAGCAGAACTTATTGTGTTGTCTGTCTGTTTTCTTTGCACAACATTCAAGATACTTCCCTGTCATTGATAAAGACGATGAACGGTTATGTATGAGTTCGTTGGTTTCAACATAGCCCTACCCGTAGGGATCCACTGCTTCCACCCTGATTGTGTTGCCTGTGTGAAATTTTTGTATGCAAGTTCAGTGTGCTATGATGTTTTATATGATTGTGTCAACTATGTAAGTTTTTACTGAGCATCAGCAATGCATATGGCTGAAAGATGTATTTACTAGCATCGACCGATGGGTCTCTCTCTCTCTCTCTCTCTCTCTCTCTCTGTCACACACACACACACACACACACACACACACACACACAAGTGGGACCGTTGAATTATTTCTTCGCTCGTGATAGCTTTTAATTAGGTTCCACTGTACTCTAACTTTTTTCTTAAGTTATTAATTGAGGTTAGCGACTTCAAAAAGTTGTACAGAAGCCTCGTTTGGGCCTTTTCAGGCGTCGTTGAATGTGGGCTGAGTAGCCATGTAAAGTTGTAATGTAGTACACAGGGCTTTTTCGTTGAACATCAGCAATGCAACTGAGCCGATAGTTGTACACAAGATCCTAAAATAAGCGGAGCCTAGCCTATGTTTTTTTTAAAAAAATGCACAGCTCAGTTCATTTTTTATATAATAAGATTACCAAGCCCAACTTAATTTTTTTATAATATTCCTATCTCAATATTATTTTTTATACGAAATGCTTAGTCCGGACCATCATTGTTTTTTCACCCATCCTAGAAAATGGGTCCATTTCTAGTAAAATCAAATGGCTTGTAAATTATCAGAAATGATAAATGGGCTTCATGTAAGCAATATTATTTTTCACCCAGCCCAGTAAATAGGTGTATTCGAATAAATAATCAAATGCGCTGTAAATTATCATAAATAGTAAATCGGCATTATTATTTTTACCCAGCCCAGGAAATAGATTATTTTTTTAGTCAAAGCCCAGGAAATAGATGTATTGGCAAAAAAAATGAAATGGGCTATAAAACCTAAATAAATGGGCTGCATTCCGCCACAGCTTTCGAAGCTGACTTTGCTTGCCCACTAGACGAAGCCTGCGCAAGGTGTTGTCCATTTAGTGAACAAAACGATTTTATGGCCTAAAACAAAAAGTCAACAAATTATTCTGACATCTGTAGTCGTTGGATTGACATTCAACGGCGATCCTGCTTCTTCAAGCTCTGGTCTAGTTGCTCTTGCTCCAGCCGCCAAAACCATCGCCGGCTGGAGCGCCTGCATCTGCCTCCCGTGGCCGGTTGTGCTGTCGCGCAGGCCTCACCGCCCTCCCTACTCCCAACAGTGGCCAGGTCATACCTGTACTCTCCCACACCTTCTGCTATTCTCCG